>QRFJ01002717.1:194539-312685 GCA_006176705.1 Cocos nucifera
GCACGGATCTTCTTTGCCCTAGTACATATAGATGTGTGCGGCCCATTTGATGTGCCGACTAGAGGCACCTTTATCTACATTTAACTTTACTGTATGATTCATCTAAGGTATGGATATGTGTATCTTATGAGACACAAGTCTAAAGCTTTTTAAAGTTTAAAGAATTCAGAATATGTGAAGTAGAAAAGTAAACTGAAAAACTCATGAAGGGTTCTTCGATCAGATCGAGGAGGTGATACCTTTAGTCAGAAATTCTTGACTACTTCTCAAGAGTAATGGTATAATCTCTTAATGGACTCCACCTGAAATACCTCAACCTCAACGAAATTCAGAATGAGGAAATCGGACCTATTTGGATGTGGTCCGTCCTGATGGCTTCACAGGACCCTCTCAGAATTCTTTGGAGATACTGTTTGTTAACTCAATATACTTACTGAATAGGATTCCTCTAATAACCATTCCTACCATCCAATGAGATATGGCATGGTAAGAAACCAAGTCTTAGTTATCTCAGATTTGGGAGTTGTCCGGCTCATTGTCAAAAGGACAACAAGCGGACAAGTTAGACTTTAGATCCTTTCAAAGCTCGATTCATAGGATATCCTAAGAGTCATTAGGATATTATTTCTACATTCAGAAGATCAATGTGATTGTTTGAGTCGACATGCTCATTTTTTTTTGAAAAATAGTTTTATTCAGATAGCGGCATTGAAAGCAGATCAAGCTCGATGAGAAAGTCTCACCAAGAGGGCAACAAGCTAAGGCCAAATGGAACCAAATCAGGTTAAAGACAATCCAGTCACTACCTCCTCCACCTCGTATTCGAAAGAGTTTTTCGTCCCTTTAAAAGGTACTTAGGTATGATTTAGAGAAAGTAGAGAAAAATATATTCCTCGTAGGTATGGGGTTTCATTGGTGATGATCCCAAAACCTAGTAACAACGGTGGATATCAGATACGCTTCGAGAAATGGTTAGACGATAATGAAGTCAGAAAATTAACTCGATGCACTCAAACCAAGTCTAAACCTTGTGATCCACCAAAAAGTATAATACTATTGGGTGTAAATAGATCTTCAAGAGAAAGATTGGTGAAATGAAAAATATGGAGACACTTCAAGGCCTAGATTAGTGGCAAAAGATTATAGTCAATGCCGAAGGCATTGACTTTAGGATATCTTTTCCACCCAGTAGCTATACTAAAATCCATCCGCACACTGCTTGCTGTTGCAGCCTATTTGATTATGAAATAGATAAATGGAGTATGAAAACGACGTTCTTAAATGAATATCTTGAGGAAGATTCTACATGGAATAGCTTAGAGTTTCACATCCAGTGATGATAATCACAAAAAGTTAATGCTAAGCTACAAAGGGTCCATTAATGGACTTAAGCAAAGCATCTCGGAGGCTGAAATACTCGTTTAATCTATGTGATCAAATTATTTTGATTTCATCAGAACGAGGAGGAAGCCATGTGTCTTCAAAAAGATCAGTGGAAGCGCTGTTCATCTTGCTCGTATTGTACATGGATGACATCCTCTTTATTGGGAATGATATTCCCATATTGACCATAGTTAAAATGTTGGTTTATCTAAAATATCTCCAGAAAGACCTAGGAGAAGCATCCTTTATCTGGGAATTAAGGTCTATAGAGATAGATCGAATAGGATGCCCCAAAAAAAAGGGAAAAACTTTTCCAGAAGATGTACATAAAAGAAGTGCTAAAGAGATTTATATTGGAAAACTCTTATGAGGGGTTTAGTATCTTCAGGCAATGCATTCATCTTTTCAAGAAGATGTGCCCTAGCACACTTGAGGAAATAGAATGCATGAGCAAGATCCTTAATGATTCGCAATAGGGAGCCTCATGTATGCCATGTTATGTACACGATCTGATATAGCCCATGCCTGTGATTCACAAGCAGATATCAATCAAAATTCAGAATGAAGAATACTGGACTTCTATGAAATGTATCCTTAAGTACTTGAGAAGAACTAAGGATATGTTAATAGAAAACTTCAAGTCCAGGGATATACAGACTCAGATTTTATGTCCGATATAGATGATCGAAAGTCGACATCTGAAAGTCTGTTTTTGTGCAATGGTGGAGCTGTCAGTTGGAAGAGTTTCAAATAGATAGTGATAGCAGATTCCACCATGAAAGCAGAATACATTGCTGCATCAGAAGCTGCAAAGGAGGCATTCTAGTATAAGAAGTTTGCCATAAAGATTGGAGTGATGCCATCAGATGCTATTCCTCTATACTGCAACAATAATGGCACCATAACTCTTGCTAAGGAGCCAAGGTCTCACCAAAAATCCAAGCACATCGAGCAGTGATATCATCTTATCCGCGATTACCTCGAGAAGGGTTACGTCGAGGTCAAGAGAGTCGACTCTGCAGATAATGTGGCAGACTTGCTTACAAAGCCATTGGGCCAGCAGAAGATCGAAGCCCACCTTGAGAAGATGGGACTTAGATTTGTAGCCAATTGACTTTAGGTCAAATGGGAGTTTGTTAGATATGTGTATCCTAGAAGTCAGAATTGGCAGACACTTATAATACACTTTTAAGGGCAAAATTATAATTTTGACTATAAATAATAAAAATGGATTATTTTCTATCACATAAGTGTGTTTAGTGTCTGTGATACATCCCTTGAGTTAATGGTAATGATAATTCATATTTTCAAGAGTTGAAAATTTAAGACATGAATTATCATTTATTAACTCATAAAATGCTCCTGACCGTAGGATCATCATGAGGATGATGATTAATTCAAAAAGTTAGTGTACAATCGCTTCTTTGTAGTAGATGAGTCTTGAGTCTACGGTGTAGAGACATCAGAGCGAGAGTATGGTACTCGTTAAAGAACGAGGGCACTGAGCGTGACCACCTGAAGTAGTCATAAGAAAGTCTACCTTCTCGTCGATGACTGACTCGATGCTGTAGTGGTATGTCTGGTTCTTTGACCTGAGGTGCATCGGCAATTTACCTTGAGGGTGTTATAGTTTGACTACACTATGACTCAATCTTCTAGCCATTCGGAATCCTGAGGTGTATGTTGGCTATAGCATGTTCATTGTAGGAATTGGATTGCACCAAGATGGAATCTATCTACCTTGGTGGAAGAGGAGCAGCCCTATGATGATCATGAGAATCAAGTCCATAAGCCTATGGCCATGGCAGAGTGTGAAATAATAGAAAGAGCTTCTATTAAGGTTTTCACATCAGACTTGAATCGAATGATTAAATCATATGATAGAAATTAGGATTTGATGAGTTCACTAATCTGATCGGAGCTCAAGATAGAAGAACTTAATCACACAAGTAGCTGAACCGAGAGGTTCATTTTTAATTTTGATGGGTTGCCACCATATACTGCTAGGTATCACTGATGGATTTTGGGAGCAACTAGAATGATTTTGATGATCGATCATTCTAGTTGTCTGAATTAGAAAAATTCTGACTCATCGAAAGAAGTTTCGATAATATCGAAGATGGAGATCATGACATATCCCATTACCATACAGAACTGAACCTAACTGGGTTATACAAATAAGGATTTAAATCTGGATATCATCAATTGAACTAACACAGTTCAGTTGATTTGAATAAGATTCAATTAGGTTCAAAAAAATCGTGCTAGCACACGATTGAGCCTAACGTTCTTCTTTTTCTATCATAAAAGTTATCTCGGCTGAGCCAAATGAGTTTGTGCTCACTCAGGTACCTTTATCTAGTCTGACTGGAGCTTTCCCAAGTCAGAAAAGGATTGTCTTAATTTATGAGATAAATTTGAGATAACACCTACCATTTTCCGTCACCTACTAATTCTTATACTTTGACTTGGTCAAACGTTGACCTTTAATCCTTGGACATCTGCTCATGTGTCATGCACTTATTGAAGAGCAGATAGGGGCTTGTCCCCTCTTTGAAAATTAGAAAGAAAGGGGGTGCATGCCTAGAATGGCGTGCACCCATGGATAGGGACGTTGGAGTCCCATATGGATGGGACTCCAGGTTGCTTGTTGGATTCAAATTAGGTGACCCTTACCTATAGACTTTGACTAGTCTTAGGCGCCACCTTAGGATGAATCCATGGATCTCTTATCCCACCAATCAGATTTAGATTTGATTGAACAAAGTAATGTGATTGGTCGGGGTGATCCAGCAGTACATGGTGCAGCAGAGTCTATAAATAGACCCTATCTACGCCCACTTTTACAGAACTTCTCTCCTAGCCACGCCCCAAGGCTGCCCCTCTCCCCTCTCCACACCAACATCTAGCCCTCTCTCTCCTCTCCATGTCTAAGAAAGTTGGGTTCTTTAGATTAGTGCGAGTCAGGCAAGAAAAGGCTAACAAAAAAAGAAAGAAGGCAACACTACTACAGAGACGATGGATGATCTTCAGAAGGTGTTTTGAAGATCCTCCAAATTAGATCTAGATCCAATTTTTGGAGAAAAGAAAGAGAAGGAGAAGATCTCCAGATTCAATCTAAGTAGATATCGATAGAGGTCAAGCACTTACATGGCTAGATCCAAAACCTCAGAGCTTCCAAAGGATTATCAATGGGTAATCAAATTATCCAGGATCAAGATAAAATTTATTTAGAATTAATTTTATTTTATTTTTTTAATTATCAAATCATAAATTAGATCTAAAAGGTGTCAGATTTGATCTAGATCTGAGAGAAAAACTTTTAAAATATACCTCTCGATCCAATCAGATCTGAATGAATTTGATCCAAAAAATTAGGATTTTTTCTTCACCAGGATCCTTGAGGAAGCCCGTACGGAAGCCAAGGAGGCTCAGCCCGAGATCGACGTTCTGAAGGTTGCCTCAAAAATTCACTCATCCGAGGTTGAACACCTTCAGAAGGAGTTGAGAGAGAAGCGCGAAGAGATGGCGAAGCTGAGGGTTGAGCTAGCTCAAGAGAAGGAGGAATAAAGGAAGGCGCATGAGGAGATCAACGCCGCTATGGAGAGGGCCGTGCAAGACTTCAAGTCCTCTAAAGATATGGAGGACATCAAAATAGACTTTGCTTAGGAATCTTTCTTAGAGAGGTTCCAGATCTGCTTGGGATGGGTCATCGAGAACTTTTCTGACATCAATCTGAACCTCCTCATAGAGGAGCCAGAAAATAGAGTCGGCCCTTCGCATGCTAATGCCGAGGTTGCCCCCACTATCTATGCCATCGAAGCTGCTCCAAAAGTTTTAGAATCTATAGGTGTGGCATCAGAGCCTGCTCGAGAGCCAGAGGTGGCTGAGAATGTCTCGACCTCTCTAGTGGATGAGCCATGCGAGGTCTAAACTTTTGACATTTATGTACTTTTCTTTCTTTTTTTTTTGATGTGCTAAGAATATTTGAAGTAGTGAAAGCAAATCCCTCTTTTTCTTTACACTATACGCTGCATGTGATTCAGAATGCTTCCGACAATCAGGACCATGACCCCCTTTCTCTGGTTGACACCGACCCCTTACCTCAGGGAGTTTCATTCAAGCCTTTGATAAGGGGTTTGAAGAAGAAAGTTCACCATTTAAGAAAAAGGTTGAAGAAGGTTGAGGCCGACCTTCAGACCTCTCAAAAGAACGCTTCAGAGGCGACTAAAGAAATCACTCACCTCCAAAGCCTACACATGAAGGATTCCACGAGCTTCTGCATCCGAAAAGAAAATTTCAAGAAGAAGCTTGTTGAACTCCAAAAGAATGCGAGCGACAAGTCTTGCATGCTCACAGCGAAGATCGGCTCTCTTGAAGTTGATCTGAAGAAGGAAAAAGAAAAGATTCATCTCTTGGAAAGGAGTTCATCGTGGTCCACCGATGAAGCCCAGCATAACTGGGATTGGTCAAAAAAGTTCTTTCAGCTTTAGAAGCAGTTGTAGGATGCTGAGGACCGACATAATAGTTACTGAGTGACCTGGGCAGGGAAGATGTCCAAGCTTAAAGATGAGTTGAAGGCTGTCAGGGACGAGGCAACCTATTTTTGAAGAAAATTTTATAGCATTCAGGAGGCTGGATTGAGTGGAGAATTTAAGGAGCTCGCCTCTCTAAGGAGGACTATCGGTGAGCTCTCGGAGGCTATTGGGGTGAAGAAAGCTGAAGTTTAGCAGCTGAAGCTTTAGTTGACCTATGAGCGTTGAGCTATCATGGATGTCGAAGCTAAATCCAAAGTTCCAAGGAAGCAGCGGTGAGAACTCGAGGCCAAATTTGAGTACGCCAATAGAATGTATATCGAACGCATATATAAGAAGAAAGAGCTCGAGGAGGAGATCTTCAAACTAAAGGAAGCTTTGGTGATGGCTAGATCCGATAGCCCAAAGTCTGAAGAGCTTGGACCGCCTTAGGACTTCACCTCCTTTCTTTTTTCTTTATGTAATTGGTTTCATCGATCTTTATTCCATTTGTAATGTATTTATTCTTTCACTCAGTTGGTCCTTGCCAACCTTCATTTTGCTTGTAGTATGCCCACTGTATAATCGATCTTATTAACTTTTATTTTGTAATTAACATAACTCCATGACGAAATGGTATCTCTCTCTTCTTTTTTTTTGCTATCATCTCTTGTAGATGGGATTCTGGGTGCCTCATTTTTTTCTTTGTTTTTAATGAGAAGCTTGTCGTAGATGTCAGGTTAGAGGTTCATTCTATGGATCAGGTCGGGGTTTTATCTTTGGCGTTTGGAGTGGCCGTAGGGGGATGTGCACGACAGTCATTAGTAGGGCCTTGGCCTCTTCCTTATTTTCAATTAGTGAGGCCTCAGGTTTTCACCCTTTGTGCGATCATAGAGGTTCATCAGGTCCATCGGCGAGATCTCTTCCCTCATCTCGTTTTGCTTTAATAAGGCCTTTGACTTTGCTTACGTTAGGACGAGATTCTCCTCCTCTTCCTAGCGGGCTGTAAGGGTACACTAGGGCTGTTGGCAGGGCCTCTCCTGTCATCTCATCTTAGTTCAACGAGACCTTCGACTTTGCTCATGTTAAGATGAGGTTCTCCTATTCCTAATGGACTATAGGAGCACAATAGGGCCATTGGTAGGGCCTCTCCCCTTATCTCATCTTAGTTCAATGAGGCTTTCGATTTTGATCACGTTAGGATGAGGTTCTCCTCTGTTCCTAATGACTATAGGGGGCACATAGCACCGTTGGTAGGGCCTCTCCCCTCATCTCGTCTTAGTTCAATGAGGCCTTCGACTTTGCTCATATTAGGACGAGATTCTCCTCTTATTTCTAACGAGCTGTAGGGGCACATTAGGATCATTGGTGGGGCCTTTCTCTTCATCTCATCTTAGTTCAATGAGGCCTTCGACTTTGCTCATGTTAGGACGAGGTTCTCCTCTTATTTCTAATGGGCCACTTTAGGTTGCTTCAAAGAGTTATTAGCCATTACATAATTTTTGCGCCAAGAAGTAATGATATTAAAATAGAAAAATTTTATTGAAGAAAAGTTATTGATAGTACATTCTTAAATTTTCTTAATTCCAAGGTCGCGGGAGTATCGCTCCTCTGAGCTCCTTCAAGTGATAAGTTTTGGACCGAATGACCTCCTCTACTTTATATGGACCTTCTCAATTTAGAGCCAACTTTTCTTGATCTTGAGGTTGCAAAATGGATGCTCGTCGATGCACCGAATCCTCCACTCTGAATGCTTTGCTTTTTACTCTAGAGTTATAGTATATAGCTACTCTTCATCTATAGGTGGCCATCCGAACTTGTGCTTCTTTTCTTTTTTCCTTCAGTAGATCATGGTTGACTCTTAGATCTTGTGAGTTATGCTGCTTATTGAAGACCACGACCCATGCTAATAGAAGTTTAAGCTCGATTGGGATGACTGCTTTTATTCCAAAGGCCAAGACAAACAGTGTTTTCCCAGTCGGTAGCCTTTGAGTAGTTCGGTACGCCCAAAGGACATGGTAGAGTTTGTTCGTCTAAGTTTCTCTTATTCTTTCAAGCCTTGCCTTGATGTCCTGCAGTAAAATTTTGTTGGTCACCTCTGCTTCATCATTTGCCTGTGGATAGGCCACTGACGTGAAGTGATAGAAGATGTTTAGATCTTTGTAGAACTCGATGAACCTCATTCCAGCAAACTGTCGTCCGTTATCTATTATGAGAGTTTAGGGCAAATCAAATCGACAGACGATTGACTTTCAAATAAAGTTCTGTACCTTAGCCTCAGTAATTTTTGCTAATGGTTTGGCCTCGATCCATTTGGTGAAGTAGTCGATCGCAATCAGGAGGAACTTCCATTGTCCGAATATCATTGAAAAGAGACTAAGTATATCCATTCTCCACTGCCCAAATGGTCAGGGTGTGCTTAGTGAAGTAAGCTCGAAGGTCGATCATCTTTGTATGTTTGTATTTCTCTGACAGCGGTCACATTTCTTGACATACTCTATAGAGTCGTGATACAAGATCGACCAATAATACCCCTATCGAAGTAGCCTTTATGACAGGGATCTGGCTCCTATATGATTTTCATAATTTTTTTCATGTACTTTTCATAACGTAAAATCGATCTCTAAAGGTCGGAGACATCTCAAGAGCGGTAGAGAATATGACCTTTTATACAGTTTGCCTTTATATAGAACATACGGAAAAGCTTGATTCCTGAGTTTTTGAGCTTCTTTCGGATCATGAGGAAGAACTCCATCCTTGAGGTAGGCAACTAATGGGTCGATCCAGCTTGGCTCGTGCTCAACCTGCATAATGGGTTGCGACTCCTCTGAGCTTGGGCACTTTAGAATTTCAAAAAATACTTCTTTGGAGAGCTCGGCTGAGGCTAAAGTGGCTAATTTAGAGAGAAGGTCGGCTCTTATATTTTCTACCCTCAGAATCTGTTGAATGCTAAAACTATTGAAAGTCGAAGTCAAGTTCTTTACTTTTTTAAGATATTTCATCATGCTTTCCTCCCAAGCTTCGTAGTTGTCGCTAACTTGTCCGACCATCAGTTGAAAATCACTGTAGACTTGAAGTCGATCTACTTCTAACTCTTTTGTTGTTCACTTTTTGTAGGCACATTGAAGAAGACAAGAGAGAAAAAATGATTGAGGATAAGTTGCAAACTCGTACAAGCACATGGGCACGCTACAAAGGAGAGTACCCCTAACCTTTAAGAATGCCTTGCTATAATATGTAGTGGTGATCTTATCATTGAGGACAATGTCCAATTCAGGTTTGGGGGTGCATTTGTATTTCTCATGTTAGTATTTTATTATAAAAATAAAATAAAATAAAAAATAGAGTAAAATATTGATTCACTAATGACTTCTAAGGATATAGAGAGAGACGATTTTGCCTTTGTGTTATTGTTTGGCTATCTAAGCTTTGAATTTGGAAGTCAAATTCAGTGATTAACTATTTTAAACTTGTAAATACTTAGATAAAATCTTGTATAGAAGATAATTACTTTGCTTCACCAATCTTGCTTATGAGCTTTATTATGCTTATTGAAATGAAATGTAGGCAATGTATTTAAGAGAAATGATATAGGCATTCCTTTGCTATACCCTTTTTGATCCTTTGTATTTTCTTTCCATCCTATCTCATATCTACTATTCATATTGTTTGAGAATAATTGATTACAATAGTTAGAGCATACTAAATTTTTAGTATTTCTTTCATTTAATATATATATATATATATATATATATATATATATATATATATATATATATATATATATTATATATATATATATATATATATATATATAAGAGCATAATCTACTCCGCTATTTCAAGTTGCCTAGTAACTAGGAGCATTCATGAGCCCCATGTTTGCTTTTACATCAAACAATGACTTAAATTATGAGCATACAAAGCACTTTGAGTATATGACTTGCTGAGTAATCGGATACCTTCATGACTAATATCGGTATTCGCGTAAAAAGACAAATGATGACTTAAGGAAGAGTGCCAAAATGTATAGACTATTCTGAAAGTATAAAATAAAATAAATAAAGAAAGGGATGTAAAATATAAGTAATTGAGTATGCTCTAATTTATTATGGTTAATTTATTTTCACTTATGTGACCGTAACCATCATCCAGGTTGCTCCTTTATTGTGACATTTGGATAGAGATTACTCGTTTATGTCCAGATAGATCTTAAGTGTATTAATGTTAAATAAAGTTTTTAATATTAATTTTTATTTTAGATTCTCCATTTTTTATTTAGACTTTTCTTTTGCTTGGGGACAAGCAAAAACTTAGGTTTGGAGGTATTTGATGTGTTGCATTTTTATAGTAATTATTATTATTAATTTTAATGATTTTGATGAAATTGGTATAATAATTAACTAAATAAATGTAAGAATCTGATATGTTTTATGTCAGTTGCAAGTAATTGAGCTAGGTCATACCTAATTGATCTTAACCATGTTTTAAAGGTCAAAATTAAGTAAAATTGATTGAGTTCAATTCAGCAGGATCTATCATCTGAAGTCACCAGGGTTATGCATCAAAATCAGAGTTCATCTCGAAGTAGAATAACCAAATCAAGATATCAATGGACCCCACACCTCATTCTTTTTGGCATCATCAGTCAAGTAAAGAAATCAAAGGTGCAGAAAATAAATCAAGCAGTTAATCTCTCTCATCTAGTCAACCAATCTAAATTTTAGATACTTTGGAATGAGGATTTCTAAAAAGCAAGCTACAGGACTCCAAATTGAGCAAGACCAAATCCTACAGAATTTTAAAGAAGCAAGAAAGAAACATAATTTACAAAATCAAATTTGGATTCTAGATGAGGTGGCTACAGCAGGTTGAAGTTGGTAACAATGTTAGACATAATGAGAAACACCCGATACACCCGATTCTTTCTAGTTTTTTTTGGCATAGAGATCCGATATGGCAACAAATTTTGGATGGCAAGGAGCTATCTTGTAAATAATTAAATAAAAAAAAAATCAAAATCCAAACTAATTCTACATGAGAAGCAAACTTGGAAAGAATTGGGATCAATTCTTAGAAAACCTGATTTGGGCAGCTGAAACCTTACTTTATTTTGGAAATTTTGTGGACCCCAGAAAGGCTGAAGAAGGAAGGAATCCTTCTTCTCTAATTAACCATGCCTCCTTTCCTTCTTTTACCATGAAAATCAGAATAAAATCAAAAAAAAATTGGGCAGCATAAGGAGTAGATGGCTGGTGATTGCTTGAAGCTTATCCAAAGGAGAAGAGATTCTATACCAAATAAAAAGAATTATACATAGAATAAAATTGTGAAGAAAATACCATCTTAATCCTAGCCCTAGCCCTATTTAAGAATCCTAAAACACATTCAAGAGAAAAAAAAAGAGAAAAAAAAAGAGAAAAGAAAAGAAAAAAAAAATCATCTTTGAAAGCTGAAAATCAAGTAAGGAGAGTTTGGAGCATCTGAAAGATTTGAAGAGAGAATTCATTCGGTTCTATAGTTTCTTCAGAGTTTTTAATTCTTTTCCCTTGTCTACTTTGAATTTATTTTTTAAAACTCATTGTTAGGATGATTTTGGATTATTATTCAAGTAAACTTGAGTTTGATTTTGATATGACAAAAAGCTAAATTTATAGCTAGGATACCTGATGTAACTTGGATTCAATTTCAATTCTAGATCCTTGTATTAATTTTTTTTGTTAATGCAATTGCTTGTTATTTACACTTAATACTTTTAAGTATTATTATCTTTGGTACTTGATTGATTTCAATTTATAATTGGTACTGAAAAGAAAGATTATAAATTGGAGTTAATAATAAGCATTATAGAAATAATAATTGGAGCAGAAGCAAAAGATTTGACCCATGGGATCTTGAAAATAATCACTGTACTTATAAACTAATTGAAATCTATTTTATTATTAAAAAATAGATTATAGATTTTAATTAGTATTTTTAATAGTCCCTCTTATTTATGAACAAGAGTTTTTAAACTTGCTTCGAAGCATTCATAAGCTAGAAGTCTCTATATTCATAGTTTACCTGCTGTCTTAAATAATCGAAGGCCTTCATCCTTGCTAGGATGAGGTTAACCTCCTGTCTTAAATAACCGAAGGCCTTCACCCTTGCTACGATGAGGTTAACTTTCTATCTTAAGTAATTGAAGGCCTTCACCCTCACTTGGATGAGGTTAACCTCCTATTTTAAATAACTGAAGGTTTTTATCCTCACTACGACGATGTTAACTTTCTGTCTTAAGTAATCAGAGGCCTTCACCCTTGCTAGGATTAGGTTAACCTCCAATCTTAAATAATCGGAGGCTTTCACGCTCACTACGATGAGGTTAACCTCCTATCTTAAGTCACTCAAGGCCTTCACCCTCGCTTGGATAAGGTTAGCCTCCTATCTTAAATAACTAGAGGCCTTCACCCTTGCTAGGATGACGTTAACCTCCTATCTTTAGTAACTGAAGGCCTTCACCCTCGCTAGGACGAGGTTAATCTCCTGTCTTAAATAATTGAAGGCCTTCACTCTCGCTATGATGAGGTTAACTTCCTATCTTAAGTAATCGGAGGCCTTCACCCTCGCTTGGATGAGGTTAACCTCCTATCTTAAATAACTGGAAGCCTTCACCCTCGCTAGGATGAGGTTAACCCTTGCTAAGATGAGGTTAATCTCCTATCTTAAGTAACCGAAGGCCTTCACCCTCGCTACGACGAGGTTAACCTTCTATCTTAACTAACCAGAGGCTTTCAAGTAATCGAAGGTCTTTACTCTTGTTAGGACGAAGTTAACCTCCTGTCTTAAATAATTAGAGGCCTTCACCCTCGCTTCGATGAGGTTAACCTCCTATATTAAATAATCAGAGGCCTTCATCCTTGCTAAGATGAGGTTAATCTCCTGTCTTAAGTAATCGGAGGCCTTCACCCTTGCTAGGATGAGGTTAACCTCCAATCTTAAATAACCGAAGGCCTTCTACTTTATTTTGAAAACGAAGTTTAGTTGGATAGTTTCCTATTATCATATAATTTTGCACTAAAGACAAGAATGTTAAAGCAAGAGAATTTTATTGAGATGAAATTATAATAAAATATTCATAAATTTTCTAAATTTCATGATCATGAAAGAAAAACCAGTAAAGAACTTTGGCAACTGTTATTTTGGTACTCCCCTTCATTCGATATTCGAACTCAGGAGTAGGGGGATAAATGTTGGTGATAAAATAATTCTAGCCAAAATTCAATAAGATGCCTGAACTTGATATGACTTCATTCGGTATTATGATAGTTGTGGCCGAGCTTCAATTAAATTAATTTAACTCAAAGGTGTTGACCTTCAAGTCCTGTATGTTGGACGAATTTCTTAGTAGAAATATTTTTTCTTTTCTCAGCAACTGCAGAACTCCTTTAAGGCATGACGAATTTCGTCTGGCCAAACTTGAGCAACAAAGGGCATGATAACTGACTTTGGTCCTGATGATAGTGGAGTTCAGTCAAAGATTGAATCTTAATGTCCATCGATTTTGTCTATAGTGGATCTTGAGTGTGGTCGAATTTCTTGATGGCATACGGCATATTAACTTTGCAGCAGGAACCTCGCCTAACTAGATTTTTTTCATCCTATCCTATCCCAGTCAAACTCCTTTACTTTACTTCGCGGATAACAACAAAACTTATGTGTGGCCTGATTCCGTCTCTTTTTGATAACTACAGATCCGGCCAACCAGTACTATGCAAATCGGCCAAATGAATATGAACAGTAAAAGAACTTCATCATCAACATGAATCTGATTTTCAACTCAGAATGGAGATCACTCTATAGAATAGATCGTAGCACTCCTTTAATCCAAACTTCAAGTCAATCTTGAAGGCAGCAGAGCTTCTAAAAGTAAAGTGTTCATCCGACAATCTTAAAGTTAGTTGAACTCCTTTAGAAAATCTAATGATAATTTAAGAAGTTCAACATTCTCCTCTCTGGCCTTCAGCTTGAAAGCTCATGTCAATTCCTAGCCGACTTTGAGGATGGACAAGCTCCTTGAAGTCGGCCGAGCTCCTCGAAGCTATCAAAGATAGCATCAATAGATTCTAACCAGCATCAGATTCACCATCTACCATTCATAAGTCAATCTCCAAGTTCGACCCACCTAGCTCTAAGTTCTTCATCCTAACATGCGGCCTACTAATAAGTGCAGAAGCTGCATCCAAACTTTAACAAATAAAACTCAACTGCCTACAAGTCGCAATAAACAACAGCCTACTCTTTATACTGTACTCCACGTGGCCTTTGCGACTCACTAACATTCTATTATGGCTATCACTTTTATTTTATTACAAACTCTGCCTACATAAAGGACTCTCTAGATACACTTTTCTCTAAGCTCTCCTTTCTGCTCTTAATTCTCTTAAGTACTCCATTCTTGTTGGTCGGAGAATTAACTTGACCATCAAAAAATTTTGTCGGAGCCACCCACTTCTGGTCTGAACTTTATCTTGCAGGTCTCATCGACGACCTCGTCTTCACCAGCTTTAATGAACTCTAGTGTCAGCACCATTTTCTGCACCAATACTACGATCCTATTGGTTGGAGTAATCTAGCATTGAAAAATTAATTCTATATCATATTATCATATTTTTGACAAAAAAAAGATAAAAGATAAAATAAATGATATATTTTATATCTAGTTTATTAAAAAATATAAAATAAATACCATTAAAAAGGTGGTATTTATTTTCTCATATTAAATTAGAAAATAAAGATAATACAAAATTATTATTTCTTCATGAAAATATATTGATTTATATTATATTAATTACATAATTAATATTAACTATATTACTATATATTATATTAATATATTGATAAATAATAATTATAAATAATGATGCATTTAATGTACTAATATATTTATTAATAAATATTAATTATTAATATATAATCAACAACTACTTATTAATTATCAATAAATCTAATATAGGCTTTACTAATAATTAATATATTTATGTAAATTATTTTTTAATAAGAATTATATCTTAAATATATATAAAGATATTTTGATATTCGAAATAGCCGGTATTGATAACGTTTATATAAGTGGATCATAAATAGCTAATAAATGGACTAAAAAAATATTACTTGAATAGTTTGTTCAAAAGTATTGTCGAAAATTTGATAATATTTTCGTAGAAGATTACCTCCAACTAAATATAATAATTTTTTTTGATACTATTTTTTAAATAATTTTTCTATTGATAAAATATAATAAATTTATTTTCTCCATAATTAATTTTTTTAGATCAATGATTCACAAGAAATATTAGATTACCCCAAAATTTGGTATATTCTAACCAAACCAACCCTTATAGTAATATTTGGCCTATCAATTCATGAATCTAGTATAAAGTCCAGTCCGATCATATTAGATATTTTAAATAACTATTTAATATTAAAAAAATATGAATTTAATTTTTAAAATATATTTGATTAAGAAAAATTGTAGAATAAAAATGAGAATGGCAACTTCTATTCTAACTATTTGGTTGAAGGTATCTTAAAAAAATTAAAATATTCTGATCCTCTAAAATCTAATTTTAATATTTTTATCTAATTTTAATTTTAATCATTAACTAAATATATCAAAAAAAAATATTATTATTATTATTATTTTTATTTATTTTAATTTTGATTCCAATTTAGTGCGTCAACCAAACGCTCCCCCGGTAAATACTGGCTCTTCGCTCAAGAATATGCTCATCCCAAGCGCCGACCGTTTGTCTTCACTAAATCACAAATGATTCCGGAAATCAGAACCTTGCTTAGCGCTACGGCTAAACTGTTTGCCGGGCCTTCAGTGAAAACGTATACTTAAGACCATTGAAGCAAACTATTTAATTTTCGATTACGTAAGCTGTGACGTATACCTGGACTTATTCATTCAGAAATGAGAACGACAGGATGGAACTGACTTTTTTTTCTTTTCTTCATTTTTTTATAAAAAAACTAGACACCTCACGCCTGACGCGCGCTGGGCCCACATCCGATACTTCGACCTTGAAATACTGGGGAGACGACAAGCTAACTGCCATATTTTAAAAGGACTCCACCAAAAGAAAAAAAAGGACTGCACATAAAAATCCTTGCAGGTGCCGAAAGCACATTTGGTAAGATCCTCCAAATATTTATAAGGTTATCAATCGTCTTCACCTTTGCGTATAGCACAAGAAAAAATTAAAACATGGATGGTGATTGGATCTATATAAATAAAAAAAATTCTCATATTTAAAGTCATTTGCCATTACTTCTGTCATATTTATTGCTGTTGGTCACCAACAAGCAAAGTTTTCCTTGGTAATCCCCCGTGTTATTTTTGTAATTATTTATCCAAAAGATATACTATAGGGGTGCAGATAGTAGGCTTGGTTTAATGGGATGATATTAGTAAGGTTTGGGTTCAGCATGATTAAACGTGCGTAGATTTAACCAATACTTTAAATCCCGGTGAGATGGAATGTCTGGACGTCGTGAGAAAAGGAGAACGGGACTTAGAAACCATGTAAAATGAAAGCAGATGAAAATGAAAAAAAAAAAAAAGAAAAAAAAGAAAAGAAAGGAAAAAAAAAAGAAAAAAAAGAAAAAAAGAAAATTAAGAAAGAAGAAAAAAAATGAAAAAAAAAGAAGAAAAAAAAATATAGAAAAGATAAAAGAAATGAAAGAAAGGAAGAGAAAAATAAAAAAAAAAAAGAAAAAAATGTAAAGAAGAAAGAAAGAAAAAAAAAGTAAACAAAGAAATAAAAAAAAGAATGAGAAAAAAAAATGAAGGTTATCAATTAGAAGACTCAACTAGGACTGTCATCATGATAGAATGGGATAGCAAAGTATGGGAAATAAAATGAAGATGATAGAATGAGATAGCAAAGTATGGGAAAAAAAATGAAAGTGATAGAATGCGATAGCAAAGTATGGGAAAAAAATGGGGGTTAGCTATTACAAGACTCAACTAGGACTGTCATCGTGATAGAATGAGATATATAGCAAAGTATCTTATTCCATAAAGATACTAATCATATAAATTCTACATGATTTAAAATTTTAAATTTGACTACACTAAATACTAGATGTATAGTTGTGTGAAGCAAAAAAGGCATTAAGATGAAGCAGATGACTATATGAAAGGAATACAACATGCACACCACGTATGAGATAGAGTCCCTCCGGAAATTGATGGTTTACGAGTAGTTCTACAAGAAAGTTTCTGCATTTATCGGATATAATAGGGACATCAGGCCATGATCTACTTACAGGAAACTACTATCATCTACAGTCGGTCTCCATGGAAGTGTCCAACAACTCGAATCCTTCTTAATTAGCACAATGAGTACCGTTCCATCCTGGAGAAAGATTAATTATAATCAATTTTTCTTTTTTTTAAAAATCAATACAATTGATTATTTCTCTTATGGACTTTTCACGCTCTTTTTGGCATTTTGTTCATGTAATTCTTCTCTTCTTAGAATCAATGAAATTTTTTTACCAAGGCATTTTCATAAGGCTTTTCTCGTTACCTAAGAATAGGTTTGTTAGATAGCTTTTTCGATAAATTATTGTGGCAAGGGGTTGATGTGCTGGTATGCAACCGGTGTTAGAGCAGTCGTAAAGAGGATTATTGAAGAGAGTTCTTTTATCTTTTCAGGTGTTAAAGAGGAACAAAGTTTAAAGCAGCTGGAAGGGAGAAACATGACACGATAGTCGAGAAGCTGGTAAAGAGTTTGTTTTATCTTTTTTAAGTTTTATCTTTTTTAAGTGTTAAAGATTAATCTTGACATGAAGACCCCATCAGATGCGCAACAACTTATAACAGAAGCGATGTCAACTAGCCCAAATATTTGGGGTCTGGAAGAAGCAAATAGGTTCCTATTGCGATATTTAGAAAATACCAATATGTTTATTTTTGATTTAAAGAGTATATACAATAATTTTATTTGGGAGGTAGCTCTACTGAAGTTGAAATTTGAAAGTTGCTAATAGAAATCTATAAGTTGCTAATGAGCTCATTGACTCAATTAAAATAATGCTAAGAGCTTTAGAGCAACCAAAGCATATGCTCACACATTACTAATTCCCAATGCAATCGAAGCAACCGCATCCAAGCTTGCGTGGGCAAAATATGGAGGTCAAAGCACTTAAACGCTGACAAAAATGATGTGGAGAAAAAAAGGTGAATAAACAAGATGAAAGAAAATAAGATGGAGAAAGAAAGCCAAAAAAAAATTAGTTGGCTGTTAATCCGAGATACAAAAGAAAAAAAGGATTGAGCTAAAATGTTTGAAATAAAATTTTAAGTAGAAAGAGGAAGATAAAAGAAGTTGCAGAGAAGCTGATAAAAAGTTGCAAAAGAAGAATAAAAAAACGGAGGAGGTTGAACCACTTAAATGATGGACCGATGAAAATAATATACAGCTAAAAAAGTTGAGAAATTAGTTAATAGAAAATAAGATGGAGAAATGTCTGATAAATGACTGACTATTTGTTGTAGCAAGGCTTCAGATTGTAAGAGAAAAACTCGCACTGGAGAGCTAATTTAGAGTTGGGTTGATGTGAATCTCAAACCAACCTACAAGAAAGTTACAAGAATGGGTGGAGAGCTTTCCAGTTTAGAATCCTTCGATGGCTAAATCAGCTGAGGTCTTGAAAATAGATAGTAAAAATTGAAGGCCAGAAGGCAAGAAAAGCGGATTTGAGTAGAGAATGATTCAATCTTCCTTCAATATGAAAGTCGAGGGAAGATTTCGGTAGAGTATCGACTCTAAAATCTTGCACTTACCTCCAGAAGGGTACACGACCCCTCTATTTATAGAGATGTTTGCTTAGATCATAAAAAAGGCTCGTTAAGTCGTTAATTTATTATAACAGAATGGCCAGCTAGATGATGGCTGTAAGCCATTTGTCCGGATGGTAATTAGCTGTGATACAACTGGAAGATAGTTATGATTTGCTTGGAGAACAGCTGGTGCTCAATCAGTCTCTGCTTGTGTCAAGGTTGGTGTTTTACCAATCTCGCTGATATGGCGAGATCGATATTTGATCGATCTCGACAAAGATAGAGTTGAGTGGTATTTTTTCTTACTATATTGACGACATTAGCTTTTTACTAATCTCGAGATTATAGGATTGGTAGTAGAAATAAAGTAAACCCGATCTCGAGCTTAATTGTTGAGCGGATTACTGTTGTTGTTAAGGTTGGTATAAATCCAATGTTTGGTGGAAAGACAGCGGACAAGAAGATGAGCCATCGATTTTTAGTGCAGTAAATTATTGATCTCATTCTGTGTGGTCCATTGGAAGTCGGTTGAAGATTGATCTTGTTTTATGGTGAACTCAAATCCATATAGGGTTGAGGGCGGTAATTTTTTGGTCTGGATGATATCATTGGTGTATTACCATTCTGGGCCGACTGTTAGAGCAGCATGTCGTACTTGGCTCTTGTACAGATTAATTTGAGTTTCAGATCAGCATTTTATTGATCTGGAGTTGATGTTCATCATCATATTTTTAGTAGTCATTTGGATCGATAATTTCTCTAGTACTGTCATATGGCCAGTGATGATTGTCTGTATCAATACTATTAAAGATACTAGCTATAAGAAATAAAAGATTTAGCAATGATCAAAACTATTGGGGATAAACCCCGCTCCCATCAAAGTCCAATCTGATACTTAGCCTAATATAATAGATAATTATAGAAGAGCTTCGATCGAGAATTCTCCTTCAGTCCAGACTCCTTCAGCAGTCGAACTCCTTCCTCGAGGAATCGAACTCCTTTCGAACTTCTCCTTCAGTCAAATTTCTTCAGGAGCCAAACTCCTTCCAGACTTCTCCTTCAGTCGGATTCCTTCAGGAGCCAAACTTCTTCTGGACTTCTCCATCAGTCGAACTCCATCCGGATTTCTTCAGTGGATTACTTTTAGATTTCAAGTAGTATTCTTTCTGGATGATCCCCTCTAGTCGTATTTCCTTTAGGAGTCCGAACTCCTCTAGAATTGATATATGTCAAAGCTCTTCACCAACCAACACCTACTTCCTCCGGACTTCGACTATTAAATTTCAACAAATGGGCATATCACGATAATGGACACCTCTCTTCGTAACAAACTCCACGTGGCTCCGACCGGCCCACTACCAAACGGTTACGACTGTCATTTATCAGTCTACTACAGGCAATCCCACTATCGAACTGTTACGACTATCATTTATCAGTCTGCTACAGGCGACACCACTATCGGACGGTTACGACTGTCATTATCAGTCTACTACGGGCAATACCTCTCTTCATAATAAATTTTACGTGACTTTGAGCGGCCCATGATCAGACGGTTATGATTATCACTATCAGTCTGCTCTAGACTTCATCTATAAAAGGAATCCTTCAGATACATTTTCTCTAAGCTCTCTTCTTCTTTCCAAAACCTTACTGAATTCTTTTCTAAGCACTCCATTCTTGTTGGTCAGAAGAGCTGACTTGATCATCGAAGGATCCTACCGGAGCCACCACCATCGACTCCAGATGGGACTTTATTTTGCAAGTCACCGATGGCGACCTCTTCTTTTCCAACTTCAGCTCGATCCGACGTCAATCAAATTTTGCACCAATAGGATTGACGCTAGAGGAAGGGCCACTCCATTCCTAAAGTATCCTTATTCTTAAAGGAGTGCTTGGTCGATCCTGTGGATCTTCTTCTTTAAGGTTCATTTTCATCCTCTCCCTCAATCCCAAGAAATGCCTCCAAAAAAGGCGACTACCCGAAGATCTACCGCTTCTACCATCAGATCTGAGCCAGATCCATCCATTCCTACTCCACCACTGGTGTTTCAACCTCCTCCTCCATCGACGGCTATGGTAGATCCGGAGCGGTTTAACCTACTAATACAGTGGATTCAGGACCTCACCGAAATGATGCAGGCCATGCGGCAGCTTTCGATGGTAGTTCCATCAGAAAATGCACCATCGGAATGTCAAAAATTGATTCTGAGGAGCACTTGGGCTAGCATACCTATTGCCCTTGGAAAAAAAAATAGAGAGCAGAGGATCCTTTTTCGGACCATGATTCTTCTCCAAAAGAGATCTTCTCCATCTACGATCGAAAATCTTCCAAGATCTACGATCGAGATGACGTCCTCGATCAGAAATTATAGGAGATGAACCGACGGACTGAAAAACTCCACCACGTCATCCTGGCTCACCATGATGGCGTCCACACCGATCCTTCTTTCTCTCCTCAAATTATGCAAGAGTCCATTCTATCGAACTTTAAGCTTTCTTAATTTGAAAGCTACGATAGAATCTCTGATCTGATCGATCATCTGGAGGCTTTTCGGACCATGATGCTGCTCCATGGCGTATTAGACGCCATCTTATGCCAAGTTTTTTCGTCTATCTTAAAGAAAGCAGCAAAAAATTGGTACTCGATCTTGAAGTCGGATATGATCTTCTCCTTTGATCAGATGAGCCATCAGTTTATGGCTCGTTTTGTTAGAAGCCAGCATCCCCATCGATGTTCGAATTTCCTGATGAATATCAAGCAGAAGGAGAAAGAATCTATCCAGACTTATGTCATTCGATTTAATACTGCTGCATTGAAGGTCCAAAACCTAGACCAGTCTGTTGCAATGGCCGCACTCAAGGGTGGCATTCAGAAGAATGATTTATTGTTCTCCCTGAAGAAAATGTACCCTAGGGACTTTGCTGATCTGCTAGCTTGGACTGAAGGATATGCCCGAACGAAAGAAGCCTTCAAGTTGAAGGATGAGAAAGCCGCAGGAGATCGGCGGGCGGGCGAGTCTAATAGACCCACCATTGATGGAGGGCTGAATGAAGTTTGGCCATGCTCACAAACTCCTTCCAAGCGCAAGCGAGCCCGAATTCCTCCTCGAGCTCGTCGTCAAAGAAGCTCCGACAGAAGGGCGTGAAGAAGTTCTTCCTTCAGAAGGTTTCACAACTATGCTCCCCTTAATGCTCCTAAAATTTAAGTTCTGATAGAAATTAAGAATCAGCTACCAAGGCCAGAAGAATTACGATCTCCCCCAAATAAGCACAATCGAAATAAGTACTGTTTGTATCATCATGATCATGGCTACGATACTGAAGAATGCATTTAGCTCCAAGACAAAATTGAGGAGCTTATTAGAAGAGGCCAGTTGGGTCGATTTCTCAGACGTCGGTCTGAAGTAAGAGAAGATCAGCCAAGGGTGCTACCGCAGCCAGAACCACCAATGAGAAAGGAACAACGAGGATATCGGCTGCCTCTCGGCATCATTAACACTATCTCTGGAAAACTTAGTACTTCGAAGAGCCACCATCTCTCAGCCTCGAAGTCAGAAAAAGCTTGCCCTAAATTAGGAAAGCCCGTATAAAATAGAGAAGGTCGTTCGGTCGGAAACTTATCGTCTGAAAGAGCTCGGAAGAATAATGCTCCCACGATCTTGAAATTCAAAAAATCTGAGAATATACTATTAGTAATTTTTCTTCAATAAAACTCCTCCATTTCAATATTATTATTTCTTGGTGCAAAAACTATGTGATGATAGGAAAGAAGCAATCAAAAGTGGCCATGTTAGGAACAGGAGAAGAACCTCGTCCTAACATGAGCAAATCGAAGATCTCCGATTATTTAAGATAGGAGGAGAACCTCGTTCTAACATGAGCAAACTCGAAGGTCTCGTTCATTTTAGATTAGGTAAGGAAAAAGGCCCTGACAATGGTCCTAATGTGCTCCTACAGTCCGTTAGGAATAGGAGAAGAATCATATCCTAACATGAGCAAGGTCGAAGACCTCGTCGATGTAAGATAAGATGGAGGAAGAGGCCGTACCGATGATCCCAATACTTCAATAAGAGATAGGATCTTCTTCAACCTCGATCGGAGATAAGATCTTCTCCAAGCTTCAACTTCAATAGAAGATAAGATCTCTCCCGAGTTTCAATCTCAGTCGGAGATAAGATCTTCCTCGAGCTTCAACTTCAAAAGAAGATAGAATCTCCTTCAACCTCGACTGGAGATAAGATCTCTCCCAAGCTTCAACTTCAAAAGAAGATAAGATCTTCTTCAACCTCAACTGGAGATAAAATCTCATCTGAGCTTCAACTTCAACAGGAGATAGGATCTCCTTCAACCTCGGCTGGAGATAAGATCTCCTCCGAGCTTCAACTTCAAAAGAAGATAGAATCTCCTTCAACCTTGTCTGGAGATAAGATCTCCTCCGAGCGTCAACCTCGACTGAAGATAAAATCTCCTCCGAACTTCAACCTTGCTCGGAGATAAGATCTTCCCTGAGCTTCAACCTCAATAGAAGATAAGATCTCGGAGCTTCAACTTCAACAGAAGATAGGATCTCCTTCAACCTCGATCGGAGATAAGATCTTCTCCGAGCTTCAACCCCAATAGGAGATAAGATCTCCCCCAAGCTTCAACTTTAAAAGAAGATAGGATCTTGTTCAACCTCGATTAGAGATAAGATCTCCTCCGGGCTTCAACCTCGGCTGGAGATAAGATCTCCCCTGAGCCTCAACCTTAACAGAAGAAAAGATCTTCTTCAATCTCGGTTGGAAATAAGATCTCCCCCGGACTTCAACCTCGGATAGAGATAAGATCTCTCCTAAGTGTCAACCTTGGCTGGAGATAAGATCTCCCCCGAGCTTCAATCTCGACTAGAGATAAGATTTTCCCCGAGCTTCAACTTCAACAGGAGATAGGATCTCTTTCAATCTCGATTAGAGATAAGATCTCTCCCGAGCTTCAACTTCAACAGAAGATAGGATCTCCTTCAACCTCGATTGGAGATAAGATCTCCATCGGACGTCAACCTCGACTGGAGATAAGATCTCTTTCGAGCGTCAACCTCGACTGAAGATAAGATCTCCCCCATGCTTCAACCTCGGTTGGAGATAAGATCTCCCCTAAGCTTCAACTTCAACAAAAGATAGAATCTACTTCAACCTCAGCTGGACATAAGATCTCTTCCCGAGCCTCAACCTCAACAGGAGATAAGATCTCATTCAACCTCGACTGGAGATAAAGATCTTTTCTAGACTTCAACCTCGGCTGAAGATAAGATCTCCCTCAGGCTTCAACCTCGATTGGAGATAAGATCTCTCCCAAGCTTTAACTTCAACAGAAGATAGAATCTCCTTCAACCTCGACTGGAGATAAGATCTCCTTCGAGCTTCAACCTCGATAGAAGATAGGATCTCCTTCAACCTTGACTAGAGATAAGATCTCTCCCGGATTTCAACCTCGGCTGGAGATAAGATCTTCCCCGAGCTTCAATTTCAATAGAAGATAGGATCTCTTTCAACCTTGGTCGAAGATAAGATCTTTTTCGAACTTCAACCTCAATAGAAAATAAGATCTCCCCTGAGCTTCAATTTCAAAAGAAGATAAGATCTCCTTCAATCTCGGCTGGAGATAAGATCTTCCCCGAGCTTCAACCTTAATAAATGCAGAGCCCAGAAAAGAACTTCGATAGTCATCTTTTTTGTACTTCCTTCCTTCGTATTTCGAACATGAAAGTGGGGGGACTATTGTTGGAGATAAACCTCGCTCCCACTGAAGTCTAGTATGATGCTTAGCCTAATATAACTGGTAATCATAGAAGAGCTTCGATCGAGAATTCTCCTTCAGTCCAAACTTCTTCAGCAGCCGAACTCCTTCCTCCAGGAATCGAACTCCTTCTGAACTTCTCCTTCAGTCAAATTTTTTTAGGAGCTGAATTCCTTTCAGACTTCTCTTTCAGTCGGATTTTTCCAGAAGCCAAACTCCTTTCGAACTTCTTCATCAATTAAACTCCATCCGGATTCCTCCAGTGGATTACTTTCAGATTTCAAGTAGTATTTCTTTCGGATGATCCTCTCTAGCCGTATTCTCTTTAGGAGTTCGAACTCCTCTAGAATTGATATATATCAAAGCTCTTCACCAACCAACGCTTACTTCCTCCGGACTTCGACTATTAAATCTCAATGAACGGGCACATCACAATAATGGACACCTTTCTTCGTAACAAACTCCACGTGGCTCCGAGCGGCCCACTACCGGACGGTTACAATTATCATTTATCAGTCTACTATAGACGATCCCACTATCGAATGGTTACGACTGTCATTTATCAGTCTTCTATAGGCGACTCCACTATCGGACGGTTACGATTGTCATTATCAGTTTACTATGGACGACATCTCTCTTCGTAATAAATTCCACATGGTTCTGAGCGGCCTACGATCGGACGGTTATGGTTGTCACTATCAGTCTACTTCGAACTTCATCTATAAAAGAGACTCTTCAGATACGTTTTCTTTAAGCTCTCTTTTTCTTTCCAAAATTCTGCTGAATTATTTTTTGAGCACTTCATTTTTTTTGTCCAGAAGAGCTGACTTGATCGTCGGAGAATCCTATCGAAGCCACTACGATCAATTCTTAATGAGACTTTATTTTGCAGATCATCGGTGACGATCTTTTCTTCTCTAATTCTAACTCGATCCGACGTTAACCAAATTTTATATTAATAAAAATTATAAAAAAATATTAAAATTTATTATAAAATATTTTTTAATAATTTTTCTAAGCGCTGCTATGTCACTGGTAAATGTTCTATCACTATTTCAACCCCGATGTTTTACACAGCCATTTGGAAAAATGAAGTTTCGGTAGCGGGTGCGACCACCGAGGCTAATCTTCTACCAGTGGTTATAATCATTGGGATAATATTTAAGCAGTGGTTATGACCACTGTAGATGATTTTTAAGTAGCAGTTGTGATCACTGGGATAATCATTTGGCAATGATTATGACTGCTGGAGACAGTATATTCAACGGTAATAATGGCAGCTGTAGATGATATCTCAACAACATTTATGACCGCTGAGATAATTTTTTAGCAAGAAGTTTGACTGCTGAGAATAACATTTAGCATAAAATTTTATCTCTGGGAATAGTCTTTTAGCAGTCATTTTTGACTGCCAAAAATACTTGATACATGTTTTTAAAAAATAGTTAACCTATAACTTTGATATGAACATATAGATTAATTCTATTTTTAGTAGCATCTTAAAGTCATCTGATATATTGAAAATAAATTAATATAAATTAAATAACTAAAATGGTGAATTTAACTTCCTCAAGTATTTAGAATCCATTACTTCTACATGAATTAAAAAAAGTTCATAAAAGAATAGCTTTTCATCATAAGAAAGATAATGGTGGTGAAGATTTAACTTGTCCAAACAAAGTAAGAACCATGTCTTTTAAGATTTTGATAAAACAATTTCTCTTACCCCAATTAGACATTTTTTTAAAAAAAAATACATAGTAGAATCTCTACACACATCATTTATCAGCAAATTCCATCTACAATATATATAATTAACTTATCAATAAATAATATATAAAATTTAATTAAAAAATGGTCATAAACTATAATACACTTTTCTACGGTGAAGTACTGCACCTCGGCGGTTTGGCCTTTGGGCAACAAATTAAATTAAATAAGGAAGCAGGTTGATTTGTTAACAAGTTAAAAAAAAGGACTTGCCGTCAAACTTGGCTTAATATATGTGCTGAGTAACCTTGAGAGTCGCACACATAGCTAAATGAAATAAATACCACAGGATGCTCAGCATGCATCTAGAGACAAGTTGGGTGACATCCATGATCAATAACAACCTACGTTTGTTGCTAACGAGCATGAGCAACTTACGCCACGTAAGCATAATATTAATGTGCTTGCATCAAAAGAGTATAAATAATCATTGCCAACAGAGGATGCGAATACTGACACTATAATAAAAATAAAAAATAATGACACTATAATAAAAATAAAAAATAATAATTTATGCTAGATTGAAGCAGCATAAGATAGTGTGGCAAATTAATGGATTCTTAACGAAATTTATAACTACCATTAAATTATTAATTAAAATTAATTTAAATAATTAGCTCCTAATGTTTTTATTAGGATGGCTAATTTCTTTAAATTTTAACAATGATTATAAACATCCTCGGAGGCTAAGAATTTTAATGTTAATTAATTTAATAAATTTTTAATAAAAATTAATTTAAAAGTTAGCTCCTAATGACGCTTATTAGGATGGTGAATTTTTTTAAATTTTAATCATAATTATAAACATCATCGGAGGCTAGGAATTTTAACAACCATAGGTTTAACGAAACTATTAATTCAAATTAATTTAAATAGTTGGCTCCTAATGGTGGTTATTAGGATGGTGAATTTTTTTTAATTTTATTTTTAATTGGACGATGGTGATAAGCACTGTCGGAGGCCAGGGTTTGGTTTTAATCAAATGACAGTGGTAAGCATCGTTGGACTCCACCTACGTACTTAACCATGCTGTTAGTGATTTCTAACCCGCATTCTCAATCCACTAAAATGCTAGCCGACTGCCATCTATGATTTTCCAACCTATCTTCGAGTTGCTAACCCGCCTCCGCCTTCCATTAAAATCTTGGCTGACTTTCTCAAACAATGCCATCCACTGTCATCTCCGAGTTGCCAACCCACATCCTCCAAGATCTGAGCAACGCCATCCACCGTCGACTCATTCCACTAAAATCCTAGCCGACTTTCCCAAACAACGCCATCCACCGTCATCTCCGAGTTTTCAAACTGCCTCCTTTTTCTTCCCGTCCTCATCTTTGTCTCTATTTAGAAAGCTCCACTTTTCAAAACCAGCTCTCTCCCCACTTTCTAGAGCAACAAAGGCCATCCACCGCCCCTTCTCCTCTTAAAAGCGTGGACACCCACCTCCTCCTCGTCTTCGTCTCCACCTTAGTTTAAAAAGCTCCAAAAGTCAAAGAGGAAGCCTGGCCTCGATCTCTTCCTTTTTTTTCTTGAAAAACTGGTAAGAAGCCTCTCTACTTCTTTTTCATATCCCTATCTCCTTCCTCTCATTCGATCTCTCTTATTTTCAATCTCTGATCTTTTAGCTACTTATTCTTATTTTTCTGATTTTATCTTTGTTGATGAAATCTAGGGATTAGATCTATGATTGAGTGAGATCGTGTTGTGTGAGTACTTTGATTAGTTGCTACGGACACAGAATTACTCGAATCTCTTATTTTGGTGAGTGTTTGGAGGAAAAGTGCCCCCCTCCGAAGTTCTTGCTCGAAGTCCTTGATTACCGACCACCTTCTTATTGAGATTCATCAATCTCTCCAGTGATGAGTTCATGTCGTGGAACCCTCTGAAAGTGCATAGGAGTTCAGTGGTGCGATCTTGAATAAGTGAAATGGAATTATTGTTGCGTTAACCATGCCCTCTGGTTAAAAATGGAAGATAGGTTTGAAGCCCGTTCGTGCTCCTTTCGGACGACCTCCTCCAGCCAACCTCCTTCCGAATGACCTCCTCCAGACGACCTTCCTTCAGTCGAACTCCTTTCGGACGACCCCCTTCAATTGACCTCCTCCAGTCAAATCCCCTTCGGATGACCTTCCTCCAATCGAACTCCTTCCAAATGACCTCCTCCAGTCAACCTTCTTCTGGACGACCTCCTCCAGTCGACCTTCTTTCGGACGATCTCCTCCAATTGAACTCCTTCCGGACGACCCCTTCTTCCGATCAACCTTCTTCCAGTAGCTTTGAAGAGCCTTGCCGTTCACATAAATTCGACTACTAGCTCAACATGAATCGACCAACGTGCAGGCGACCTCAAAAAAGCCCGAACTCCTCTAGAGCCATTGTGACCGGAGTCTCTTCACCATCAGCACCTATCCCATCCAAACTTTGACTATTAATCACCAACATACGGACAAGTCATGATAACAGACACCACTCTCAACTGGCAAGTTACAATAATAGACACCATTCTCGATTGATAAGTCGTGACAACAAACACCATCCTCCGTAACAAACTCCACATGGCCTAAGTGACCCACTATCAAACGGTTATGGCTATCGCTATCAGTTTGTTACATGCTCCGTCTATAAAAAAAAATTCTTCATATACATTTTTTCTAAGCTTTCTTCTCTTTTTCAATACTCCGTCTCTCTATTTTCTGAGTACTCCATTTCAGTTGGTCAAAAAATTGACTTGAGTATCGAAGGATCCTATCGGATCTGAAGAAAAATCCTGATTTCTCAATCCAGGTTCGTTCAGATCTGATCAGATCAAGAGATATATTTCAAAATTTTTTTTCTCTTTGATCCATATCAGATCTGAGATATTTTAGATCTAGTTCTTATTATTTTAATAAATAAAATAATTTTAGATAAATTAAATTAAATTAAATTTATCTTGAAGTGGATAATCTTATTACCCGTTGATGATCTTGTAAGCAGCAAAAAGTTTTGGATCTAGCCACGCAAGTGCCTGGCCTCTACCGATATCCACTCAGGTTGGATCTGGAGATCTTCTTCTTCTCTATCACGTCTTCAAAAATCAGATCTGGATCTGATCTGAAGGATCTTCAAAATACCTTTCGAAGATCAGCAGTTATTCTTTGCAGCAGCACAGCCTTCTAGCTTTCAGTCACCTTTCTATCGTCTGGATCGCACAAACCAAGGTCCAAAACTCCTTTTGGACGTGGAGAGGAGAGGGAGAAGATGGGTTTGGCATGGAGGAGGAGAGGAGAAGCAGCCTTGGGGCGTGGAGAATTGTGATTTTTAATATTGATTTGAGTTGGGCACAGGGTCTTATTTATAGATTGAGCGTGATCCAACTCCTCTTCTTCCCAACCAATCACAACCTTTTGTGAAATCAGATCTAAATCTGATTGGTGAAAATAGAGTCCCCTGGATTCCTCCTTAGAGGGCACCTAAGATTAGTTAAATTTGGTTCTTAGAAGAACTCTAATTGGAATAAAAAAAGGAGATAGAGTTTCTGTCCAACAAAAACTCCTGGGCGCCTCCAGCTTGGGCACATGCCAAGGATGGCATGCGCCCTCCTCCTTGCCAGGTTCTGGCAGAGGGACAGGCCCCCACCAGCCCTCCAATAGGTGCATGACACATGGACAAAAGTCAAAGTATCAATGGTCAATATTTGACCAGTCAAAGATCAACTTTTGACCAAAGTCAAAGGATGAAAAATGGTAGGTAACCAAAAATGATAGGTAATATCTTACAAAATAAGATAATCTTTTCTGACTTGGACAAGCTCTAGTCAAACCAAATGAAGGCCTCTAAATGAGCACAAACTCCTTTGGCTCAGTCAGGACAACTATTTATGATAGTAAAAGAAGAACGTTAGGTTCAATTAAGTGCTAGCACGATTTTCTTGAACCTAATTGAATCTCATTCAGATCAATTGAACTGGATCAGTTCAATTGATGATCATCATATTCAAACCCTTATTTGTATGATCCAGTTAGGTTTAGTTCTGTATGATAATGGGATATATCATGATCTCTATCATCGACATCATCGAAACTCCTTTCGATGGATCAGAACTCTTCTGATTCGAATAGCTAGAATGATCGATCATCTAAATCATTCAAATTGCTTCCAAAATCCATCAGTGACACCTAGCAGTATATGGTGGCAACCCATCAGAGCTGAATGCGAACCTCTTGGTGCAGCTACCTGTGTGATTAAGTTCTTCTATCTTGAGCCCCGATCAGATTAGGGTTAAGGTGAACTCGTCAAACCCTAGTCTCTGTCATATGATGTAATCATTTGATTCAAGTCTAATGTAAAAATCTAAATAGGATCCACCCTCCCTTTGACTTGAATTTTATTTTGCAGGTCCCATCGATGGCTTTGCCTTTGCCACTCCAACCATCTCAAGCGTCCTCATAAATTTTCGCATCAATAAGATTGGTGCTAAAGGAAGGAACTCTAAGCCCTTGTTCTAAAAGAAGTTCCCAGTCGATCTTGCTTGCCTTCTTTTCTTCCTTAATTTATCAAATCCACTTCTATTTGATCTTTTCTTGCTCTAAAGAATGCCTCCAAAAAACACGATCATCCAACGGTCTACCACTTCTACCATCAGATCTGAGCTAAATCCATCCATTTCGGCTCCATCATCCACTCTCCAACCTCCTCTATTGGTGGCCATGGTGGATCTGGAGTAGTTCAACCTACTGATACAGTAAGTTTGGGGCCTCACCGAGATGGTGCAGGCCATAAAACAACCCCCGATGATGACCCGATCAAAAAATCCCCAATTAGGGCTTCAAGAATCGATGCCAAAAAGAAAAACTTGGGTCAGTAGACTCGTTGTCTCCGGAAAGGGGAAGCAGAGAGCAGAGAGCTCTTGTTCCGATCATGACTCTTCTTTGAAGAAAACTTTTCCCATTTACAGTCAACGATCCTCTGAGATCCATGGTCGAGATGACAATCTCAACCAAAAACTTCAAGACATGAATCGATGGATTGAGGAGCTCCGCCATGTCGTCCCAGCTCACCATGATAGTATCTGCATCGATCCTCCTTTCTCTGTCAAAATCATGCAAGAGCCCATCCTGCCAAACTTTAAGCTCCCCTAGTTTGAGACCTACGATGGAACTTCTGATCCGATCAATCATGTGGAGGCTTTCTGAATGATGATGCTGCTTCATGGCATACTGGATGCCATCTTGTGTCAAGCTTTTCCATCTATCCTGAAGGAAGCAGCAAGAAACTGATACTCGAGCCTTAAACCAGGTACGATCTTCTCTTTCGATCAAATGAGCCATCGATTTGTATCTCATTTCATAAGCAGCCAACGCTCGAGATGAGATTTGGATTCCCTCATCAACATAAAGTAGTAGGACGGAGAGTCAATCCAAGCTTACGTTAGCTATTTTAATGCTGTTGCATTAGAGGTCTGAAATTTGGATCAGTCTATAGCAATGACCGCACTAAAGAGTAGCCTCCAAAAAAATGACCTTCTATCCTCTCTAGAAAGAAAATACCCTAGAAATTTTATTGATATGCTAGCCTAGACCAAAGGTTATGCTCGAGCAAAAGAAGCCTTCAAATTAAAGGATGACGAGGCCACAAGAAAGTGGCAAGTGAGTGAACCTAGCCAACCCGCATATGAAAGAAAGCCAAGTGAAACTCGACCGTGCTCCCAAACTCCTCTCGAGTGTAGACGAGCTCGAACTCCTCCTCAAGATCATCAACAAGGAAACCCAGATCGGTGGATCCGACGGAACTCCCCTTCTAGAAGATTCAATAATTATGCCCCCTTGAATGCCTTCAAAACTCAGGTGCTAATGGAGATAAGAGAGCAGTTGGCCGAGCCTAAGAAGATGCTGACTTATTCGGCCAAACATAATCCCAATAAGTACTGTCTCTACCATCGTGACCATGGTCACGATATTGAAGAATGCATCCAGCTTTAGGATGAGATTGAAGCAATGAATAGGAGAGGTCGACTGGATTGATTCATCAGATGTCGGTCAGAAACAAGAGAAGATTATCCAAAAGCCCCACCATCGCCTAAGCCACCTCGATGGGATGAGCCCCAAGGAGATCGGCCTCCTCTCGGAGTCATCAACACCATCGCTAGGGAACACTAGCGAGGGGAGCCCAGTAGATCAGTCGAGCTGATAAGGAGGTAGCGGATCGAGGAGTCCATCACCTTCACTAAAAAGGATGCCCAGGAAGTTTAGCTTCCGCACAATGATGCAGTTGTAGTAACTTTAAATATTACTGATTATGATATATGCCACATTTTAATTGATAATGAAAGCTCTACTGATATCTTGTTTTATGATATTTTTTTCAAAATATCCATATCTGATGATAGGATGGGTCCAATGAATTCTCCATTGGTAGGATTCATGGGAGATGCCATGCCGGTGGAAGGGATAATAATGTTGCCTGTGGTGGCCAGTCAATACCCGAAGCAATCTATGGCATGAGTTGATTTTTTGGTAGTCAAAGTTCCTTCTACCTATAATGCGATTCTTGGCCGACCTAGTTTAAATGCACTTCGAGCTGTAGTTTCTACTTACTATCTAAAGGTGAAGTTTCTGACTAAGCATGGAGTCGAAGAGATCAGAGGAGATTAGATGCTAGCTTGGTATTGTTATAGTATTGCTTTACTGGACGAAAGACAAGTAGACCTTTGTCCAATGGACGAACTTGATGTTCATGATGATCTATCTAAAGAAAGAGGAGCACTCATCGATGACCTCATGGAGATCCCTTTGAATGATGAAAATGAAAAGCATACAATGAAGATCGGCTTGAGCCTAAGAGGAGAAGTTAGAAAGCAGCTCGTTACCTTCTTATAAAGAAATTCTGATGTCTTTGCTTGGGTGCCTGCAGACATGCCTGAAATCGACGTAGAAGTTATAGAGCACTGCCTGAGCATAGACATTAAGCGACGACCAGTGAAGCAAAAGAAATATAGCTTTGCACCAGAAAGACAGAAGGCGATAATGGACGAAGTTGATAAACTCCTAAAGGCGGGATTTATTTGAGAAGTGCTTTACCCCAACTGGATCACAAATATTATTTTGATTAAAAAAGTAAATGATAAGTGGAGGATGTGCATAGACTTCACAGATTTAAATATAGCTTGTCTAAAAGATAGCTATCTACTATCCAGAATAGATCAATTGGTGGATGCAATTTTAGGCCATGAGCTCCTCATCTTTATGGATGCCTTCTTTGATTATAATAAAATTCGGATGGCATCAAAGGATGAGAAAAAAATTACTTTTATTACTGACCGTGGTCTTTATTATTATAGGATCATATCATTTGGGCTTAAAAATGTTGGTGCGATATACCAGCGCCTAGTTAATAAAATCTTCAAAGAGCGGATCAACCGCAACATGAAAGTCTGTGTAGATAACATGTTGGTCAAAAGTTGATCTTTACCAAACCATATCACCAATTTTGAAAAAATCTTCAGCACTCTCCGAAAGTACAAGATGAAGCTAAATCCTATGAAATGCACTTTCGGAGTAACCTCGAGGAAGTTCTTAGGATTCATGGTGTTAAGTCACGGCATCAAGGCCAACCTAGAGAAGATCAAAGCCATTTAGAAATTGACTATCCCAAAAATAATAAAAGAAGTCCAATGCCTCACAGGCAAGGTGGTAGCTTTGAATTACTTTGTATCAAGATCGATAGAGCACTGCATGCCCTTTTTTGAAGTACTCAAGCAGCCTAAGAACTTCAGCTGGACCCCCGACTATTAGCAAGCCCTTGAAGAACTGAAAAACTACCTCAGCTCATCTCCGCAACTCACCAAACCTAAACCTGGGAAAGAATTATTTCTATATCTCACCATGTCTCCTATGACTATTGGAGCCATACTGGTTAGAGAGGAAGCAAAAATTCAAAAGCCGATCTACTACATAAGCAGAGTCCTGATAGATGCAAAAATGAGGTATACCAAATTAAAAAAACTAACCTATGCCTTGTTGATTACAGTCAGAAAGCTTTGATCTTATTTTTAGGGATACACTATTACTCTCTTTACTGACAAACCATCAAGGTGGTTCTTCGTTGACCCGATACCTCAGGCAGCATAGCAAAGTGGGCGATCGAGTTGACTGAATTCGACATCCACTTTTAGCCTTAGTCATCCATTAAAGCATAAATACTAGCTAATTTCATAGTAGAATGCACTATTCCAGAGGAGACCGAATCTGAGCATCAAGAAGCCTTCATCCCTAGCTCCTTAGAAGAAAAGGTCGATCTTTTTGAAGACTTTTGGGCACTATATGTGGATGGTTCTTCCAGTGCTTTCGGAATAGGTGCGGGCTTAATTCTCATCAATCCGAAAGGAGTTATAGCGGAGTACGCATTGCGCTTTGACTTTTTCACCACTAACAATTGAGCAAAATATGAAGCCCTACTTGCAGGACTGAGGATAGCCAAGGAGCTGGGAGTGCAACATTTGAAGGCATATAGTGACTCACAATTGGTAGTGGGATAGGTTAATAGCTCCTTTGAAGCTCGAGAGGAGAGCATGAAAAAGTACTTAAAAAAGGTGAAAAGTTTAAGTTCGGCCTTTGATGACTTTGGCATTCAGCAGATCTCAAAGATGAAAAATACCAGAGCTGACCTCCTCTCAAAACTGACCACCTTAGCCCGGAACAAGCTACCAAAAAAAGTCCTTTTGAGATCCTGCAATGCCCAAGTTTGGAAGAGCCCCAGGTGATAATGCAAGTTGATCATGAACCCAGCTGGATCAACCCATTGATAGTGTATCTCAAGAAACGAACTCTCCCCAGAGATCACAAAGAAGCTCAAAAGTTAAGAAATCAAGATTTCCGCTACGTTCTTTATGAAGGCAAGCTATATAAGAGATCGTACTCTTTGCTACTCCTCAAGTATCTCTGACTTTCAGAAGTCAGTTATGCCCTGAGGAAAGTTCACGAGGAGATTTATAGATATCATCTGGGAGTGAGATCCCTATCATACAAGTTGCTCTGCTAGGGATACTACTAACCGATGATGCATCAGGATGTGGTAGTGATGGAAAATCCTGATTTTTTGGTTCAGGTTCGTTCAGATCTGATCAGATCAAGAGATATATTTCTTTTTTTTTTTGATCTATATCAGATCTAGGATGTTTTAGATCTGATTCTTATTATTTTAATAAATAAAATAAAATAAGAATAAATTAAATCAAATTTAATTTATTTGATTTGGGTAATCCTATTACCCTGTTGATGATCCTGTTTGTAACGGAAGGTTCTAAATCTAGCCACGCAAGCGCCTGACCTCTACCGATATCTACTCGGGCTGGATCTGGAGATCCTCTTCTTCTCTATCATGCCTCCAGAAATTAGATCTGGATCTGATCTGAAGGATCTTCAAAACTCCTTTTGAAGATCAGCAGTCGTCCTTTGCAGCAATGCAACCTTCTAGCTTTTGATCGCCTTTCTTTTGCTTGAATCGCACCAACAAAAATCCAAAACTCCTTTTGGATGTGGAGAGCAAGGGGAGAAGGTGGTTTGGCATGGAGAAGGAGGGGAGAGGCAGCCTTGGGGCATGGGGAATTATGATTCAATCATCTCATGTCACAATCTGAGTTGGGCACAGGGTCTTATTTATAGATTGACTGTGATCCAACTTCTCTTCTTCCCAACCAATCACAACTCTTTGTGAAATCAGATCTAAATCTGATTGGTGGGAATAGAGTCCCCTAGGATTCCTCCTTAGAGGGTGCCTAAGACCAGTCAAAGTTGGTTCTTAGGAGAACTCTAATTGGAATCCAAAAAGGAGATGGAGTCCTTGTCCAACAAGGACTCCTAGGTGCCTCCAACTTGGGCACACGCCTAGGGTGGCGTGCGCCCTCCTCCTTGCCAGGTTCTGGTAGGGGGACAGGCCCCCACCAGCTCTCCAATAGGTGCATGACATGTGGTCAAAAGTCAAAGTGTCAATGGTCAACATTTGACCAGTCAAAGGTAGACTTTTGACCAAAGTCAAAGAACAAGAAATGGCAGGTGACCAAAAATGGCAGGTAATGTCTTACAAAATAAGACAACCTTTTCTGACTTGGACAACCTCCAGTCAGACCATATGAAGGCCTCTGATTGAGCACAAACTCCTTTGGCTCAGACAGGACAACTTATTTATGATAGTAAAAGAAGAACGTTAGGTTCAATCGAGTGCTAGCACGATTTTCTTGAACCTAATTGAATCTCATTCAGATCAATTGAACTGGATCAGTTCAATTGATGATCACCAGATTCAAACCCTTGTTTGTGTGACCCAGTTAGGTTCAGTTCTGTATGGTAATGGGATATGTCATGATCTCTATCATCGACATCATCGAAACTTCTTTCGATGGATCAGAACTCTTCTGATTCGAACAGCTAGAATGATCGATCATCTAAATCATTCTAATTGCTTCCAAAATCCTCAGTGACACCTAGCAGTATATGGTGGCAACCCATCAGAGCTGAATGCGAACCTCTTGGTGCAGCTACCTGTGTGATTAAGTTCTTCTATCTTGAGCCCCGATCAGATTAGGGTTAAGGTGAACTCGTCAAACCCTAGTCTTCTGTCATATGATGTAATCATTCGATTCAAGTCCGATGTGAAAATCTAAATAGAAACTCTTTCTATTATTTCACTCTACCATGGCCATGGGCTTCTGGACTTGATTCTCATGATCATCATAGGGCTGCTCCTCTACCACCGAGGTAGATAGATTCCATCTTGATGCAATCCAGTTCCTACAATGAACATGCTATAGCCAACATACACCTCAGGATTCCATATGGCTAGGAGATCGAGTAATGGTGTAGTCAAACTATAACACCCTCAAGGTGAACTGCCGATGCACCTCAGGTCAAAGAACCAGACACACTACTGCAGCATCGAGTCAGTCATTGACGAGAAGGTAGACTCCCTAATGACTACTCGAGGTGGTCACGCTCAGTGCCCTCATTCTCTAACGAGTACCTGTACTCTCGCTCCGATGTCTCCACACCGTAGACTCAAGACTCATCTACTAAAGAGAAGCGATTGTACACCAACCTTCCGGATCAATCACCATCCTCGTGATGATCCTATGGTCGGGAGCAATTTATGAGTTAATAATGATTATTCATGTCTTAAATTTTTAACTCTTGAAAATATGAATTATCATTACCATTAACTCAAAGGATGTATCACAGACACTAAATACACATATATGATAGAAAATAATCCATTTTATTCATATTAGTTAAAATTATAATTTTACCCTTAGAAGTGTATTACAAGTGTTAGTCAATTCTGGCTTCTAGGGCACATATATCTAACAGGTAGATTATGTGAGAAGGTGAAAAATGCCAATATCCAGAGACAGCCGACTTTGCAACTCACACCGCTAAGTACCTCCTAGCCGTTTGCACAATGGGAGATGGACATACTCGAATCTTTTCTTCATGGCATCCAGGCAATGAAAGTTTCTATTAGTGGCCATGGATTACTCCACTAAATGGGTTGAGGCCGAACCTCTAGCGAAAATCACTGAAGCTAAAGTATAGAATTTCATTTAGAAGTCTATTGTTTGCAGGTTTGGTCTACCTCAAATGCTAATCATCGATAATGGGTGTCAGTTTGTGAGCGCGAAGTTTGTTGAGTTCTGCGAAGGCTTGAATATATCTCACCACTTCACATCAGTGGCTCATTCATAGGTGAAAGGTGAGGCAAAGGTGACTAATAGGACCTTGCTTCAAGGGATAAAGGCTAGGCTGGAGAGAGCAAAGGGGACCTCGATGGATAAACTCTATCATGTGCTCTAGGCTTACCGAACCACCCAAAGATCACCCACTAGAGAAACACCCTTTGCGCTGGCCTTCGGGATAGAGGCGGTTATCCCAGTTGAACTTGAACTTCTCTCAGCATGGGTAGAGGTCTTTAATGAATGAGACAACTCATGGGACCTCCGAGCTAATCTTGATATGTTGGAAGAAAAAAGAGAGAAAGCCTAGATTCGAATGATAGCTTACAGGTAGATGGTAGCTCCCTAATACAATTCGAGGGTCAAAAGCAAAACCTTTAGAATAGGGAATCTCGTACTTTGACAAGCGAATATTTTGCAGCTTCAAAATCAAGAAAAGTTTGCCCCAAACTGGGAAGGCCCTTACAAGGTAGTGAAAATTATCCAATTAGAAACATACTATTTGAAGAAGCTCGAAGGATCAACGCTTTCGCGGTCTTGAAATTTAAAAAATCTACGAATGTACTACCAATAATTCAAACCCTAATAAAATCTTCTTATTTCGATAATTTTATTTTCTTTTTGTCATGAAATCATGTGATGATAGGAAATGACCCAGCCAAACTTTGTCAATAAACTAAGTAGAAGACCTTCAGTTATTTAAGACAGGGGGAGGGAAGAGGCCTTTACAATGATCCTTTTATGCTCCTATATTTTTATTAGGGATAGAAGATGAACCATGCCCTAACAAAGAAAGGTCAATCTTGTCAGAAACAGAAGAAGGACATCATCCTGATGGGAGGATAAAAAGATCAACCATATCAGGAATAGAAGGAGGACCTTATCCTAGCATGGATAATGAAGATCTTCAGTTATTTAAGATAGGAGGAGGGAAGAAGTTCTTATAATGATCTTTTTATGCCTTTATACTTTTGTTAGGGACAGGAGGCAAACCTCATCCTAACAAAGAAAGATCAACCCCGTTAGGAACAGGAGGAGGACCTCATTCTGATAGAAAAACAAAAAGGTCAACCATATCAGAAATAGGAGGAGGACCTCATCCTAGCATGGACAATGAAGATCTTCAATTATTTGAGATAGAAGAAGGGGAGAGGTCCTTATAACGGTCCTTTTATGTCCCTATACCTTTGTTAGGGACAGAAGGTGAACCTCATCCTAACAAAGGAGGGCCAATCCCATCAGAAATAAAAGAAAGATCTCATCCTGATAGAAAAATAAAAAGACTAACCGTATCAGAAATAGGAGGAGGACCTCATTCTGGCATGGGCAATGAAGACCTCTAGTCGTTTAAGATGGAGGGAGGAAAGAGGTCCTCACAATGGCCCTTTTATGCTCTTATATCTTTGTTAGGGATAGGAGGAGGACCTCATCCTAATAAAGAAAGGTCAATCATATTAGGAATGAGAGAAGAACCTCATCTTGACATGTGAGAAGACCTTCGGTTATAAACAAGAGAAAAATGAAGGGAATAAAGAGATGAACGAACATTGAACATGAGCAGAATAAAAGGACGATTGAAGAAAGTATAGCTTCATTAAAGAAAGAGTTGATTTCTAGATAAGGGTCTGCAAGACCGATTACAAAAAAAATCAGCATAAACCAATGTTCTAAGAAGAATCAAGTTCTTCAGACTTCAGACCATTAGCCATCATCAGAGATTCCTTTAGACTGATGATCTCCTTCTCAAGCTCTTTTCTCCTCATCATGTTGTCACGAAACATCCTATTAGCTCTCCAATAGTTTTTCTCTAATGCTTGTAGTTTCTTCCTCAGAACCTTCGATTTAGCTTCAGCATCCTTGACAGCTTGTTGCTCATAAATCATCTGAAGTTTTAGTCGCCGAACTTTGGCCTTCTCCACCCCGACCGACTCTGAGAGCTCATCTATGATCCTCTTCAAAGAGATGATCTTTTTCAACTCCCTACTGGTATTGGATTGATAATTATCGATGAGTTGCCGTTGAAGTTGAGCCACCTCGCTGTTAGCGATGCGGAGCTTCTACTCCAGTGAAGATATCCTCTCGCACCAGCCCAACCAGTAGATCTCATAGGCAAGCTCAACGTCGTGCAGCTACTTTTGGAGGGTAGAAAATCTCTGTGATCAGTCCCATTCATACTGAGCCTTGTTAGAAGATCATGATGAACTCTCCTCCAACAGATGAATTTTTCTCCTTCGCCATCTTGAGCTCAACTTCGAGGGAGTTGGCCTTCGCAGTTAACGCCCAGGACTTCTCACTAGTGCTATTTCTAAGCTCGACTAACTTTTTCTCAAAGTTATCCTTCCTGATGCTGGAGCTCGCAGACTCTTTTATATGTAGCTTGCAAAGGCGAGTGACTTCAACCATAGCCTTCGAGGTGTTCTTTCTAGACCTCTAGAGCTCATCCTCTATCTTCTTCAACTTCTTTTTTAGATGATGAATTTTTCTCTTCAAATCCTTCACTATAGATCTTAGAGGGATACCTTTGGAGGGCAACTCGATGTTGGTTGGGGATGATTGGCCATAACTTTGGCCACTAGAAGGATGCTGAGTAACATTCACCATAGCACAATTACGAGGAGAAGGCAATTCATTTTCATTTCTCAAAATATTTAAGGATACATGAAAAGGAAAGAAAACAGTACCATCATTTAAGATTCTAGACCTCAAGAGGAACAGCGGAGGTCGAGGTCAGAGTGTTTTCTGTAGCCTTTGGCTCCGATGCAAGTTTGGGTGTGTCAGTGGTAGGATCGAAGAGCTCGAGGATAGCATCGATAGGAGAAGGATCGGCCATAATAGCAGACGATCCCGCCTCTTCATTAAGGACCATCTTGTATAAAAAGCTGAAGTCGAGTTTGGAGAACTTAGCTGCCACTCAATTCTTGCAAAGTTCATACCCCTTCTGGAAGGCCTCCTGGCCAAAGACAACGTTCAGGTCCCTCATTTCAGAAGAGACCTTGAACTCCATAGCCTGGATCTTCGCCTCTAGGATCTACTTCGAGGCTTGATCCTTCAGCTCGCCAACCCTAGCCTTGGTCTTCTTCCTCCTCTCCTCCTTCAGGGATAGGGCGGCCTATAGCTCTACCGAGTTGAGCTTCTCGCATAGATCCTCAACTTCGATTTCCTTCTCCTTCGAGAGACGGTTAGCCTCGGTGGCATCCTCTCGAAGATGATCGACTTTGGCTCGGAGGTCATCCTAAGCCTTCAGTGTCTCCGACCTCAGTCGGTTCATCATTTTGATGTATGCGAGTATTTAGTGACCCGACTATGGCAGATAAATCATGTTAAAAAAATCAAAAAAATCAAATCATCAAATCTGCAGGATGACTAACTTGAGGAAGGTCTCGAGGGAATCCTAAATAAGCTGTGTGTGGTTAAGGTTGGCCATCTGGTCCACCATCTTGGGCAAGATAAATTTATCAGTTAAATCTCGGATGAGATCTGGGTCACTGAAGGAATCCTCTCTTGGACTGTCATCATCATCATTGGACCCACCAGGATGTGCCTTCTGGTGCACCTTCATAACGACCCTTTTACCCTTTTTCTTCTTCTCCCCTTCTTCTCTTCCAGTAGGAGACTACGGAGCTGGGTCTTTGGATGGAGAACTTGCAGAGGTTGGAGGCATAGAGTTCTTGATAGTGATGCCAACCTTGGCCATGGGGATGACCTCGATGGCGATAGCGACTTCGATATCGGTAGGTGCAACAGAACTGGGGGCATCCATCCTAGCTTTCTTAGTGGCAGTTCCCTCGAATGTGGTACCTTTTTTTTTATGGGCCTGGAGCCTCTTCGATAGCATTTCAACAACCTTAACATCCATCTCTACCATAGAGATAAAGGCACCATCAGAAAAGAAGGAAGAAAAAAAAAGGGATAGCCCACCGACTTAGGCCACCTACCTGTCGGATTCAAAGGGCTAAGGCTGAGATTGAACAAGATCTATTCTTTTTTTAGTTCAGATATCGAAGGAGCTTGGTAACCTCTGATCGTGGTGATAGACTCTTGGTCCACACTCTCAAACCTCGGGGCTTGACGGATGGAATCCCTCAGATATTCCCAAGATGAAAGTTCTAAGTACAGGGTTGGGCAGAAAATAAAAATAAACTTTTTCTTCCAATTATGGTTGAAAGAGGAAGCAACCTTAAGCAACCCCTTCTTGCCGGACTGGAAGAAAATATACCACCAATCCTTGGCGAAAGGATGGTGCTTAAAAGTGAAGAAAGTTCGAAAAAGAAAAATCTTGGGCTGGATCCCGATAGATATATAGAGGGCAACAAATCCTATGATAAACCTAAAGAAATTCGGAACTACCGAGGCTAGGGAGATGTTTAAAAAATGAAAAAGGGCTGTGACAAAGTTAGGAAAGGAAAGCCTTAATCCAGCACGGAAGTTCTCCAGGTATAAGCAGAACCGATCTGGAGGAGGGGCACAAGCCCGACCGTTTGGATCAGAAAGTTTCAGCTCGTACCCGATAGGCACTCCGTACTAAATCCTGACTAGTGATAGAACCTCAATGGTCAAACAATAGGAGATGGACTCTGGTTTGAGGTCTGGCAGAGGTACTACCCTAGGTCCGATTTCCATCCTAACCTCGAGGTCATTGGGATTTTGGTCGGCCAAGCTCCAGGAACTGCTAGAACAGGAAACCTCAGACGACATCTAGATTGTGCTAAATCAAATAAAATCCCTGAAAAAGGAATAAAAAAAGGGGGAGTGCTGGAAACCCGAAAATAAAGAATAGCGGTGTTTACCTAAGAAAACTTGAAGAAATTCAAAGAATGGAAGAAAACTAAGAATCATGAAGACAGAGATGGAGGACTAACCTAGGAAGCCATAGGAAGAAAGCCGAAAGGATGAAGGAGGGTTGAGAAGGATGCCGACGGCTGAAGGAGTTGTAGAAGGAGCGGAGGCGACAAGAATAGGACACTTGGAGACGACGGGAAGTGAAGGAAGGAGAAGAAGAAGAAGCTCAGGCCAAAAACAAGAAGTTATAGACGGAGGAAGAGGGGTTTAAATAAGCAAATCAGAGCCCCAGAGGAAGTCATGATTATAGGATCCCGTCAGTCAATCCCAACCTACCATGTGTCCCACTCACACCTGCCGCCTGACAAGGCAGTAATAGCATCGTACGTGGAGCGCCATGCTAGATGAACATTTGAAGGGCTGCATCCATTCAGGTCATTCGACATCAAATTACAATGTCAATTTAAAAAAAAAATAGAAAGTTTCGTTCTCCAAGATGGAAAATTGCCAAAGAAATTCAGTCATGGTAGTTTTTTTTTCTTGTACTCCTTTCATCCGAAATTCGAACTTGAGAGTAGGAGGACAAGTGTTTGGAAGAAAAATGGCCTCCATCAAAGTTCTTATCCAAAGTCCTTAGTCACCGACCTCCTTCTAATTAAGATTCATCGATCTTTCTAGTGACGAGTTCATGCTGCGGAACCTCTCGAAAGTGCACGGGAGTTCGGTGGTGCGACCTTGAATAAGTGAAATGAAATTATTGTTATGTTAACCTTGCCCTCTAGTTAAAGATGAAAGATAGGTTTGAAGCCCATCCGTGCTTCTTCCGGATGACCTCCTCTAATCGACCTCCTTTTGGACGACCTCCTCCAGACGACCCCCTCTAGTCAACCTCCTACTAGACGACCTCCTCCAGTCTAATCCCCTCCAGATGACCTCCCTCCAATCGAACTCCTTCCAATCGACCTCCTCCAGTCGACCTCCTTCCGGATGACCTCTTTCAGTCGACCTTCTTCTAGTTGCCTGGAAGAGCCTCACCATTCACATAAATTTGGCTACCAGCTCAACACAAACCGACCAACATACACACGATCTCAAAAAAGCCCGAACTCCTCTTGAGCCATTGTGACTTGAGGCTCTTCATCAGTGCCTATCCCATCCAAACTTCGACTATTAATCATCAATGTATGGGCAAGTCATGACAATATTGATTGACAAGTCGCGATAACAAACACCATCCTTCATAGTAAACTCTACGTGGCCTGAGCAGCCCACTACTAGATAGTTATGGCTGTCACTGTCAGTTTATTACACACTCCATCTATCAAAAGGAATCCTCTAGATACGTTTTCTCTAAGCTCTCTCCTTCTTTTTGATATTCTGTCTTTCTATTTTCTGAGCACTCCATTCCAGTTGGTCAAAAAATTGACTTGAGCATCGGAGGATCCTACCGGAGCCACCCCCTCTCTGATTTGAACTTTATTTTGTAGGTCCCATCGTGGTCTTGCCTTCTCCACTCCAGCCATCTTCGGCATCCTCATGGATTTCTGCACCAATAGTGAGGCTTTTCCTGATTGATTTTTTTTTATTATTTTAGGGTGCTATCTGAGATAGCATGATTTAGATTATGCAGATTCAATTGTTACAAAGGAATGCTTTATGCAAATTATTTGTAGAGATCGAGATCTTGTTTTTATTTCTACGAGTCTCGCACAACTATTGCAATGGGATATCAACCAGAGATAATGATGATTATTATTTGAATTTCCATTATCAACATAATTTTAAGCTATTAATAACAACCTTTAAAACATTACAACAATCCTTTTTTTTTTTTTGTAACCATCGTTTGGATTTAGAAATCACCAGCATAGCAACATGTTATAGTACAAATATCAGGCATGTGCAATGGATAGGATGCACGGCTGGAGATGATCTTCCAAAGAAGAGTCAGAGCCACAACCAAAGACACCTTCAAAACATCCACCTTCAATTTTAATCAATCTATTAATTGTTTCGCTTACCAATCTATTGATTGTTTCTCCTACTTGTGAGCTAGTACTTTCCTTCTTGCTTTCATCTGTACATATTGTGCATCATATCAGAAATCATGAAGTCCTCTAACTAAGGTGAAGTCAAATCCTGTCTCCTGATAAGACCGAATTCACCGACAGATTGCTCGATCTGGAATGTCTGAGCTAACCTACAATAATTTAATTTCTGAGAAAACAACATGGAAAGTCTGGAGTTTTCATTTAATATCAGAATAGATAGATGTTGGAATATATGCTTATTTTCATATGTGAATGCTCAGTCACTGGTTGATGTTTCTTCAAATATAGTTGTTCTTTCTTTTTTTGGTAAGCAAAATAGGATTTGAAGGAGGACGACCTAGCGTAACTATCTTCTCACGGGCCAATGGACCAGATACCTCTTCCAGACCTCTTGCTTAGGCATTGGAATATATGCTTATTTTCATATGTGAATGCTCAGTCACTGGTTGATGTTTCTTCAATTATAGTTGTTCTTTTTTTTTTTTGGTAAGCAAAATAGGATTTGAAGGAGGACGACCCAGCGTAGCTACCTTCTCACGGGCCAATGGACCAGATACCTCTTCCAGACCTCATGCTTAGGCCACTAGGAATGAACGTCCCACCATGGGCCAATGGACATAAGCCACAATATCCATCGTGACTCGAATCCAAGCCACTTGGTTGGAAGCCAAGGCCTGTACCATTGGGCTACCACCATGGTGGTATTATAGTTGTTGAATGGTAGTCCCTTTCTTAAATTTCTGTTGAGTTGTGCTGAAAACCAGGACTGACATTGGATATAAAGTCTTTGCTTTCATGTAATCTACATATTAATGTTATAATTAGGGATTGATTGATGTCAATTGCATGTTTAGCCATTATTAAGCTATCAAAAGCATTATATTATGAGAATGACAACTGTTATTTAACATTTTCACTGTCCAACTGAATAAAATAATATAGCCAACTCAGAAAGTTATTTTTTATTTTGTTCAGCTGCCTTATGGTATGATCATTTTTCCAAAGAACAATATTTAACTCCAATTCACAACCGACGAAAAGATAGTTTAAGCTTAATTTGATATGCTGTAGGGACCATTACTGAAGAAAGAGACTGCATCATTAACTATAGAAAGATAGTATAACTCTTTGATAAAAACTGAAGCAAGTCTGTATTAGAGATGCAGTACAATTCCTTCAGAGGATCAAATTGAAGGAACTTTTGTGCTGATTGGATTGGATCAGATTAGATGCAGCAAAATTTAAAAAATTTTTTGATCTGAACCAGCCTAGGATTCATAGATCTAATTACATATTCTAGAAATTAAAGCATGCAAAAGAGTTTGGTAATCACATCATCTTGCGTAGGTAGATAATCTCCACAATCTGATGATATGAATCTGATCGAGGTTCACCTTCAAGGCATGCATGCGTCCGACCTCTATCGGTATCTACTCAGATTCAAATATGGACGTCTTCTCCTGCTTGATATGACTTTAGAAAATCAGATCTGGATCCCCTATATTTGCATTCGATCAGATCATCGGCAGCACTTCGATCGACATACGATCAGATCTCGTTCTTTTTGTGCGGACAGTATTTCGACCTTCGAACACTTGGATCAACCCAACTCTTGAGCATGGAAGAGAGAGGGAGAGAGAGAGAGGATCTAGAGAGGAGGGAGGAGGCATGGAGGTAGAGAGGTAGGGCTTTGCACTTGAAAATGCAATGCTAATCATATTAGCAGGTTACCTATTTATAGAAATAGGAAACCTAGAGTCCTACGGCTTTAAGTATTTGATCGGGTCAAATACATAAAGCAAAAGGACTCTAAGAGAAATATGTGGTGCCTTTTCTTTATTCTCCATGCATTTTGTTGAACAAAACTCACTCCAAGCATGTGCCACTCTTATTAGATAAGAGTAGTTGGCACCTAGATAATATCTCCCTTTGAGTTTGAATTAAATCAAACGCTTTGACTCATTCAAATCCAGTTTAAATGTAACAAATCTCCTTTTATCCTCATCTCTAAGGGGCACATGCCAGGAAGGGGCATGTAACCTCTCTCTCTAGAAAGTAGATGTTGCATGCCCCTTAAAGAAATTCTAAGGGTGTGCGCTCTCTCTTATTTGCGCCAAGAAAAAGTTAAACAAGGGGGGGCGCTAACACTTGGTGCCTCCTCATCCTTATCCACTTAAGGAGATTAGGACAAGGGCAATTCAAATTATCTAGTTCGGTCGAATCTAATTTGACTCAATCCAACCAAAAAAAAAAAATCCAATGCAGGAGAAAATAAGATTCAATCGTATGCTAGCATGATTTTTTTGAACCTAATTGGATCAAATCCAAATCAATCAGACTATATGAGTTTAATTGAAAACATTTAGAGCTAAATTCTTATTTGTGTGATCCCATAGGTTCAAGTTTACATGATAATAGGATATGTCATGATCTCTATCATCGACATCATCAAAATCTTTTTCGATAGATCAGAACTCTTTCTAATTTAGCCATTTAGAATTATCGATCATCAAGATAATTCTAATTGATCCCATAATCTACCAACGATATCTAGTAGTATATGGTGGCAATACATTAAAACTGAATAAGAACCTCTTAATGCAATTATCGTGTAATTCAATTCTTCTATCATGAGTCATGATAGGATTGAGGTTAAGGTTGACTTATCAAACCACATACCTATCATATGATTGAATCAATTGATTCAAGTCCAATATAAAATCCTAATAGAAACTTTTTTCTATTATTTCACACTGCCATGGCTATAGGCTTTAGGACTCAATCTCATGATCACCACAGAATTACTCCTCTATCATGTTGAAAATATGCACTCTTCCCATATGGATCGGCGTGGCCGTCGGTGATCAGCCAAGCAACAAGGAAGAACCTCTTAGAGATTATTGTGGAAGCATGATCATATAATTCAAGAAATAGAGAAGAAGAGATTTTTAGAAGAAAAGAGCTTTTATTAAGTATATCTCAGCCTCTTTATAATCTTGACCTATTTCTAGTATATATACTTTACAAAGGATCAAGTCTAAGCACATAGAAAACTCTCCAAATCCAAACAACCAACATATACAAAATAATAATCCACAAAAATTGAGCTGGCCCAGTTTCAGACTGAGCCAGCTAACCTGCGATTGGATCAGCTCAGTCTAAGACTGAGTCGATCCAGTTGTGTATCGTGCCAACAGTCCAAGAATACTGCTTTCTATCTAGATTTTTCTCTGAGACCTAGCCGATCCAGTCCTGGACTAAGCTGGCCTAGTTCTCAACTTAGTCAAACCAGTCTTAGGATGAGCCGACTAAATTTTTGAACTTTGCTATTCAAGCTGATTCTTCTTTTGGCTCGCTCTCGTCTTACCATGACCTATCTTCTCATATTCTTAAGACTTGAGAACATCATTTCTGAGCTCATATTCTCCATCTTGATGCTTTCAAGTCCTTATGAACTCATCTCTTCTCAATAGACCCATCCGTGCCATACATCTTTGAAAGTTATCTTTAGAGAGTACCTTTGTGAGTGCATCAGACCGATTCTTCTTAGTATGGATCTTCATTAGTTCCACTTTACCTTCCTCCACTAACTCTCTGATCCTATGGTACCTTACGTCTATATGCTTTGTGTGCGCATGATAGACTAGATTCTATGCCAACAACAGAGCACTCTGACTATCACTAAATAGTATAACTTTGCTTTGCTCCACCTCCAACTCATCAATCAACCTCTTAAGCCAAAGGACTTCCTTTGCAGCCTTCATTATCCTAATGTACTCGACCTCTATGGTAGATAAGGCTATGATTGGCTGAAGGGTTGATCTCCAAAACATCAGTCCACCATATACGCAGAAGAGGTATCCAATAGTAGATCTCCTTGTATCAAGATCACCAGCATAATTTGCATCAACAAATTCTTTCAGAGGATCTGAACCTTCACACATCTTCACATATTATTCTCCAAATCTTTTCGACTATCCACCAAATACCAAACCATAATCTTTTATTCCATGTAGATATCTTAATATCCATTTCAATGCTTTCTAGTATTTCTTCTTAGGATTAGCCATGTATCTACTAACCGTGCTCACTGTATGTGCTATATCTGATCTACAGCATACCATAGTGTACATCATGTTGCCTACAGTATTTGCATAAGGGACTCATTTCATGTACTCTTTCTCCTCTTTTGACTGGAGGCTCAGTAACTTGGAGAGAGACATATGGCTCGACAATGACATCTCTGCAGGTTTGGCCTTCTCCATCCTAAATCTCTCCAGAATATTCTGGACATACTTTTTTTGTGACAAATGGAGCACTCCTTTGCACCTATCTTTACAAATCCTCATTCCAAGGATTTTCTCAGCTAGATCAAAATTCTTCATCTCAAACTTAGATGATGATATCCTTTTCAACCTTTTCATAGCATCCATGCTTCTATTGGCTATGAGCATATCATCTATATACAGTAACAGGTACAGAGCATCCTCCTCATCTATATCCTTGATGTAGACACAGCAATCATGTTCACATCTACTGAAACCCAGGCTCAAGATAAAGCTATTAAACCTTCGATACCACTGACGAGTAGATTGTTTCAAGCCATACAAAGATTTTTTGAATAAACACATCTTTTCTTCCTATCCCATCTCCATAAAACCATCTAACTATTTTATATAGATTCTTTCCTCCAAAGTCCCATGAAGGAAGGCCGTCTTCACGTCCATCTATTCCAATTTCATGTTATGCTGTGCCACCAGTGATAGCAAAACTCGAATAGATGTATGATGTACCACAGAAGAAAAAAATTTTATATAGTCAATCCCTTCCCTTTGTGAGTATCCCTTTGCTACTAGCTTTGCTTTAAATCTGATTCCACCTTATTCTGAAGGTGCCTCTTTCTTTGGAACACTCACTTTGAGCCAATAGATCGAGCACCCTCTAGAAGATCCACTAGCTGCTATATCTAATTCTTTTCAAGTGATTCCATCTCCTCCATCATGGTTTGCATCCATGAATCATGATCCTCACTCTCCATGGCCTCTGCATAATTCTCTAGATCTTCATTAGTAGTGATGAGTGCATAGGAGATAACCTCATCAATGCCATATTTGATCGGCCTCCTAATAATATGCTGGGACTTGTGCAAAGCCACTTCCACTGGCACATGTCTGCCTAATGTCTATGGCTGTTCCTGCACATCTGTCTGAACTGTCCACCCTTCATGCTGATTTTCAATCTAAGATAATACTTTTCTATCCAACTCCACCTCAACAGGAATACTCCTGTAAGTGGATGTAACCTGCATGCCATCATTCTCTGATTGGCCACCGTTGTTCACCTTTGTTTTTCTAGTTTTATTTATCTCAGACCTCCTCAAGATGCTCTTCTCATCGAAAATAAAGAAGAAGAGATTTTTGATTGAAAAAAAACTTTTATTCAGTATGTTTTAGCACACTTACAATCTTGACCTATTTTCAGTATACATACTTTATAAAAGATCAAGTCCAAGTTCATAGAAAAACTCTTCAAATCCAAACAACCCACGTACATAAAATAGTAACCTATGAAAATTGAGCCAGTCTAGTTTCGGACTAAGCTGGCTAACTTACGACTGGATCCGCTCAGTCCCAGACTGAGCCGACCTAGTTATGTACCATGCCAATAGCCCAAAAATATTGCTTTCTATCTAGATTTTCCTCTGAGACCTAGCCAACCCAGTGCTGGACTGAGCCAACCCAGTTTCCAACTTAGTCGGCTCAGTCTCAGGATGAGTCGACCCAATTTTTGAACTTTGCTAGGAGAGCTGATTTCTCTTTCGGCTCGCTCCCATCTTCTCATGATCTATCTTTTCATGTTTTCAAGATTTGGGAGTGCAACTTTTGAGCTCACATTCTCCACCTTGGTGCTTTCAAGTCCTTGTGAACTCATCTCTTCTCAACAAACCCATCCATGCCACACATCTCTGAAAGCTATCATTGGGGAGTACCTTCGTGAGTGCATCAGACTGATTCTTCTTGGTATGGATCTTCATCAGTTCCACTTCACCTTCCTCCATCAGCTCTTTGATCTTGTGGTACCTCACGTCTATATGCTTTGTGCATGCATGATAAACTGGGTTTTGTGCCAACAGCAAAGCACTCTGACCATCACTAAACAGTGTAATCTTGCTCTGCTCTACCCCCAACTCATCAATCAGCCTTCTAAGCCAAAGGGCTTCCTTTGCAACCTCCGTTATCCCAATGTACTCAACCTCTATGGTAGACAAGGTCGTGATTGACTGAAGGATTGATCTTCAAGACATCGATCTACCATATACGCAGAAGAGGTATCCAGTAGTAGACCTCCTTATATCAAGATCATTAATATAATTTGCATCAACAAATCTTTCAGAGGACCTGAACCTTCACACATCTTCATAGATTGTTCTTTAAATCCTTCCGACTGCCCACCAAACACCAAACCATAATTTCTTGTTCCATGTAGGTATCTCAATATCCATTTCAATACTTTCTAGTGTTCCTTCCTAGGGTTAGCCATGTATCTACTAACCATGCTCACTGCATGTGCTATATCTGGTCTAAAGCACACCATAGTATATGATAAATATCATAAATTCATCAATAGAAGTATTAATTTATCAATTAATTGATATTAATTTTTAAGAATTAATAATCAATTTATATATAATTTTTGAAAAATTTATATTTTTATTAATTAAAAAATTAATTAAAAAAATAATAAAAAATAAAAATAATAAAAATTAAAAAATAAAATTTTATTATTAATAGAAAGAGCTCATTTTACTGATCACAACGAAATAAATTTCAAGTAAAACGGAGCTAAATGGAAAAGATATGAATTTTGAAAGATATAAAATAAATAAAAATTAAATAAAAAAAAAATGGCTCAGTCGGCTTCGTAAGCCGAGCCACCAAGCCAAGCCAAGCCATCAAGCCGACTCAGCCGTTGAAGCCATCAGCCGGTCCACGATCTAGGCGTGGACCGCCAGCTCAGCAAATTTCGGCGAATCAGAGATTGCCATGTGGTGGACCTAGACCCCTTAAGGGTCTACAGAAATTTATCGCGGCTCACAAGGGTAATTCAGTCTTTTCATCCAACAACAGCGGCACTGATTGGTTGCGGTGTGCGGTGCGGCCGGTCCACGCGGTCCATGGGAACAGTTATTGCATGATCGAACGGCAGCGCTCAATCCAGGCGATGATCCGACGGTCCAGAATGCTGCCGGCGGTGATCAAGACTCCCGAAGCATGATTTGCGGCCAGATTTCCTCGATCAAGCGCGATCCAACGGCCAGAATTTAATCCGACCCGATCTGAGCTTATCTGCATCCGATTTTGATGATTTTTGGACCGTTGGATTCCTATTGAATGGTTGAATTTTATCAGATTTATCAGAGTCGTATCAAAGCTGTTTTGATTCAAATTTTATTCAAATTTATTTATATTTTGACGATTACAAAGGCATTAGTCCCATATTGCCTTTAGAAAAAAATATCCAGCCCTCCTAGCTCTATAAAAAGGACCCCAGGCCACCAGAAATCAACATCTCCGATCAAGGTGAAGCTTTGGTACAGGACGAAGCCAGGCTATGGGTTAAAGGCTGCTTCGAAGCAACGGGTGCCGAGAAGAAGAGCCGAGCTTCTACACCATCTTTCTGCCAATGTCGATCCAAGATCAGAGATCAGGCTATTTTATTTTATTTTTTTCTTTAAATTTTATGTATTTAAATTCTAAAATTTTAATTAATAAAAATTTTATTTTTACATTTTAATTTCTTACTTTTTATTTTTATTATAATTTAATTTTTATACTTTAATTATTACTTCTTATTTTATTGCAAGTAGATGCTAAGATCTAACTAATAGATCTTAGTACCAAATTTAAATTTCTGCACCTTTTAATTTTTGCTTTTAATTTTCCATTTTTAATCTTCCGACTTCAGTTTTTATTTCAAAATTCAAATCATTTTCTTTTTCTTCTCAAAAAAAAAATCAAAGATTTCAAATCTAAAAACACTACCTTCTCTGTGGATTCGACCCGACTCACTACTATCTACGCAATTTCAATGATTTTAAGAAGTCGGATTAAACTGATAAACACGGTGTCTTAACGACAGCATCGCAATCCTATCCCAAGTTTTTGGCGCCGTTGCCGGGGAAGGAATAGATGCTATTTTTTTCTTTGATTTCTTTGATTTTTTTTGTAAATTAATTATATTTTTTTAATATTGCTTACTAATTTTTTTTATTTATTTTGTAGAAAAAAAAGGAGAAAACGAAGAAAGCATCTAATTTTGGTAAGATCAATCCTAACCCTAATCCTCTTTTCTTTTTATTTATTTATTTATTTATTTTATTTTTAAATTAATTTAAAAAAATATCCATTTAAACCTAATTAAAAGCCTCATGATAAGATTAGAAACCCTAACTGTTTAGAGCATGCATCATATTAGTTTTATTTTTATTTTTTTTTATTTTTATTTTTTTGGTGATTGCTGGAGGCAAGGTAAGCCTTTCAGAATACAATTAGTTACATGCATCTAGTTTAAATTGCATAGAACCCTTTGATTGAATTTTTTTTTTTTTTTTTGCATATTATATTAAATCAAATTAAGGGCACAATCCAATTAAATAAGATAAGGTGGGGATTTGATCACCCTTCCTTAGCCCACAAACAACCAACCAGCATCCTGCATTGACCTAAGCCTTTAATTTTAAAATCAATTAGACATCAACCCTAGGAACTCGAGCTCAATAGGACAAGAAATCCTAAGAGTTGAACCGGGTTAGGATAAATCAATTTGACTAGTGTCTAGGAAAGTGGTTCAGGGACGATTGGGCCCGAAGGAAGGTGGTTTCTAATTGGTTCCGTTTGCTTACCTGGCCAAGCACAATTGGTGTCTAAGGCAAGCAACGGGGGGACTCCCACCGACCTTACACTTACCTGGCTAGTTGATTGGCTAATCCTACACTTGGAGGGCTTGAAGGTGACCTTGGCAGTTAGGAGCTGTCTAGATCTAGGATAACCCTTAGTCAGGATTGATTGACCAACTTGATTGCTAACCAACATTAGATCTAATTAAACCAAATTCTTCTCTTTCTTCTTAGTTCTAGGACTCCTTAGGACCTCTTCTTTAGAACTTTTTTTTCTTTCTTCTCCTTTCTCCTCTAAAAATAAAATAAAATAAAAATTAAACTAACTAAAAATTAATAATTAAATTAAATTAAATTAAATTAAAATTAATAAATAAAAATAATTAAAAAAATTAATTTTTAATATAATAAAATAATAATAATAATAATAAATAAATAAATAATATTCTAAAAATTTTTAAACCATACATTAGGGTTACACTAATACATGCATGGTAGAAAATCGCTTTTTCTGATTTAGTTGAACTTAATTGAATGGTTGATTCACATTAAACATAATAATCAAATGGCTAATATAAATCTAATAGTCCAAAAATTAGATAAAGTTGACCTTCTTGATCAGAAAATAGATCAACTCCTAATCCCTAGGTCAACAATCTTCTAATTATCAGGAGAGTTATTCAATCTGTGCTAGTCCAACCCATCATGTAAGTGAATATCCTATGACTGCACAGTTTCCATATTTTATCCAAGAACAAGTTCAAGCTACTCAAGGATACTCCAAATTGATTAATGACCCATTTTCAAATTCATATAATTCAGATTGGAGTAACTTTAATTTTTCTTGGACATCCCAACAGACTCAGGCTCAGACCCAAATTTCACTTGAGCAAAATTATCAAAATTATGCCTATAATAATGGTCAGCCTAGTCAGTTTATTCAGCCATCATATTATAATCAGCCTTCATACCCACCTCCTCAACAGACCAATCTAGCTGATGATAGATTTAACCAACTTCAATAATTAATTCTAACTCAACAGCAATCTATCGCCAGACTAGAAGCTCAAATAGGATAATTAGTTGAGTCTAACATGAGGAGAGAACTAGATCAACTATCGAACCTACCAATTTCAAACAACCCACCTCTAATGACTACCAACCACCTGGATTAAATTATCAATCTAATGTTTCATCTAAGAATCTCCAATTTGAGAATACCAAAGTAATTCCTGAACTTAAAAGCTATAGGATTCTTATGGACCCATACCAAGACCAGGTGAGAGAGGCTAGTACTGATGCTAGCCAAAATAAAAATTTAGAGGAACTGGTTAGTACTGAGACTAACCACATAGAAGAACCCGAAGCCAAGAATTAGTACTGATGCTAGTTCTAGTTTAAATGAGATAGAAAAAAGGGAAAAGAGAATAGATGATTTATCCCGAGACTTATAAACCTAATGTCCTATTTCCTTCAACCCTAGAAGCTGGTTCTTCTTATAAAAATCAAAAGGCATGTAATGAAATGTCAATGGAGTTGTTTAAGCAGGATCACATTAAATTTACCTCCAGAATTAAAACCGCCTTTAGTCACCATTCCAGCATCCCATTGAATCAAACTTAACTCCTAAAACTCCATTCATGAGCATTTTAGAAAAACAAATAGGAGAAATTCTTAATAAACATGGGTCTGAGAATGGAATCATAAAATATATCTCCAAAAATTAACAGTGAATATATCAATAATGAGGATTAAAAATCAACTTTCTGAGATTGGCAATCCAAAACCATTATTAGGAATTTGTCAATCCAATATTCGACACAGGATAGTGAGCTGCATTGTGTCTGGCTGAAGACGGTAAACTTAGCGCTTGTTGGGAGGCAACCCAATATTTAGTTTTTATCTAATTTATCTTATTTTTTTTTAGGATAATTTGAATAAGTTGGAGGGAGAGCTCAAATTTGTAAAGGCATGTGCTGGACCAAAAAAAAATATAAAAAAAATAATAAATAAATAAATAAATAAATATACTGAGTTAGGTGTATTCTTCCATTTTTTTATTACATCCTTTATTTTTTCCTTTTCTCCATTGAGGACAATGTCGATTAAGTTGGGGGGAGAGAAAAATAAAAATTTTAAAATTTTAAGTCCTCGAAAAAGTTAGTATTTAGTATTTAGATACTTGATTATGCTTAAGAATCGAATTAAACTAAGCATTTTAAAAAGAAAATTGATGCACAGATTAGAGAATCTATGAGATATTGAGGAATCAAGTATTAAGAAAATTCAATAAAGAGTTAAGTCTAGAACATAAAAAAAATTTTCTTGGAGCATTTCTAATTATTTCTACTAGCATCAAAGAAAAGTCTACTTTTTATAGGCTTGTGTAGGGTAACTATACGTTTCTTCATATAAAAATTTATTTTAATAAAATAGTTTCCAAGTACTTCTCACTGAGTAACCGGGCCTCTTTGCCTAAGCAAGCATTGAGTTTCGCATCAAAAGGTGGGAAGGGCAAAGAAGCTCGTTGTAAAGCTAGTCTTAACTCGTAGCCTATTTGATTCGAGCTAGTAAGCCCGAGGGGTATTCTATACCTAGTGCCCTAAAGCCAACTGGTTTGGGAGTCATTGGCCCAAGACTCGCTACATGGATCAAATAGAAAGCTTAAGGAGTTAAGACACTCAATAGTGGTACAACGTTAAAAAAAAAAAAAAAAAAAAATAAAATATTGGTTTTCCACCAAGTAATCCGGGTCCCGTTGCCTAAGTAAGCAATGATATTCGCATCAAAAAGTGGGCAATGTGAAAATAAAAATTAATAAATGAAGGATGGAAGTAGCAATACACCTGCCTATATGAAAGTTTAGACAAATCAGAGATAAAAGTGGAATAATTTAGAAAAAGTTTTGAAAAATTTATTATGTTCTTTACTTAATTTTTCTATTGATAAGTATTAATACCCCAATGATATATCTCATTTAAGCTCTACTGAATATCAATGGCCATTTTGAAAATTGCTTAGGTAAAATTCGAAACTCTAAAGTTAAAAGGTATTTAAAACTAAATTCTTTCTTTACTCGAGGATGAGAGCAAAGCTTAAGTTGGGGGGTGTGATAAGCATATCATAAATTCATCAATAAAAGTATTAATTTATCAATTAATTGATATTAATTTTTAAGAATTAATAATCAATTTATATATAATTTTTGAAAAATTCATATTTTTATTAATTAAAAAATTAATTTAAAAAATAATAAAAAAATAAAAATAATAAAAATTAAAAAATAAAATTTTATTATTAATAGAAAGAGCTTATTTTACTGATCACAACGAAATAAATTTTAAGTAAAATAGAGCTAAAATGGAAAAGATATGAATTTTGAAAGATATAAAATAAATAAAAATTAAATAAAAAAAGAAAATGGCTCAGTCAGGCTCCGTAAGCCGAGCCACCAAGCCAAGCCAAGCCATCAAGCCGACTCAGCCGTTGAAGCCATCAGCCGGTCCACGATCTAGGCGTGGACCGTCAGCTCAGCAAATTCCGGCGAATCAGAGATTGCCACGTGGTGGACCTAGACCCCTTAAGGGTCTACAGAAATTTATCGCGGCTCACAAGGGTAATTTAGTCTTTTCGTCCGACAACAGCGGCGCTGATTGGTTGCGGTGTGTGGTGCGGCCGGTCCACGCGGTCCATGGGAACAGTTATTGCGCGATCGGACGGCAGCGCTCGATCCAGGCGATGATCCGACGGTCCAGAATGCTGCCGATGGTGATCAAGACTCCCGAAGCATGATTTGCGGCCAGATTTCCTCGATCAAGCACGATCCAACGGCCAGAATTTAATCCGACCCGATCTGAGCTTATCTGCATCCGATTTTGATGATTTTTGGACCGTTGGATTCCTATTGAACGGTTGGATTTTATCAGATTTATCAGAGTCATATCAGAGCTATTTTGATTCAAATTTTATCCAAATTTCTTTATATTTTGACGATTACAAAGGCATTAGTCCCATATTGCCTTTAGAAAAAATATCCAGCCCTCCTAGCTCTATAAAAAGGACCCCAGGCCATCAGAAATCAACATCTCCGATCAAGGTGAAGCTTTGGTACAGGGCGAAGCCAGGCTATGGGTTAAAGGCTGCTTCGAAGCAACGGGTGCCGAGAAGAAGAGCCGAGCTTCTACACCATCTTTCTGCCAATGCCGATCCAAGATCAGAGATCAGGCTATTTTATTTTATTTTTTTTTTTAAATTTTATGTATTTAAATTCTAAAATTTTAATTAATAAAAATTTTATTTTTACATTTTAATTTCTTGCTTTTTATTTTTATTGCAATTTAATTTCTGCACTTTAAATTATTGCTTTGCAAGTAGATGCTAAGATCTAACTAATAGATCTTAGTACCAAATTTAAATTTCTGCATCTTTTAATTTTTATTTTCAATTTTCCGACTTCACTTTTGATCCTAAAACTCCTTTTCTTCTTTTCTTGTCAAAAATCAAAGATTTCAAATCTAAAAACACTACCTTTCCTGTGGATTCGACCCGACTCACTGCTATCTACGCAATTTCAATAATTTTAAGAAGTCGAATTAAACTGATAAACACGATGTCTTAACGACAGCATCGCATTCCTATCAGTATACATCATACTGCATACAGCATTTGCATAAGGAACTCATTCCATATACTCTCTCTCCTCTTTTGACTAAGGGCTCTGTAATTTAGAAAGAGACATATGACTCGATAATGGTGTTTCTGTAGGTTTGGCCTTCTCTATCCCAAACCTCTTCAGAACCTTCTGGACATACTTTTTTTATGACAAATGGAGCACTCCTTTGCACCTATCTTTGCAAATCTCCATTCCAAGGATTTTCTCAGTTGGACCTAAATTCTTCATCTCAAACTTAGATGATAATGCCATTGTCAACCTTTTCATAGCATCCATGATTCTACTGGCTATGAGCATATCATCTACATACAATAATAAGTATAGGACATCCTCCTCATCTACATCCTTGACGTAGATGCAATAATCATGTTCACATCTGCTGAAACCCAGGCTCAAAACAAAGCTATCAAACCTTTGATACCACTGACGAGGAAATTATTTCAAGTCATACAAAGACTAACTAAGTAAACATATCTTTTCTTCCTATCCCATCTCCATGAAACCATCTGGCTGCTTCATATAGATTCTTTCCTTCAAAGTCTCATGAAGGAAGGCCATCCTCATGTCCGCCTGTTCCAATTCCATGTTATGTTGTGCCACTAGTGACAGTAAAACTCGAATAGATGTATGACGCACCATAAGAGAAAAAATTTTTGTGTAGTCAATTTCTTTCCTTTGTAAGTATCCCTTTGCTACCAGCCTTGCTTTGAATCTAACTCCACCTTATTCTGAAGGTGCTTCTTTCTTTGTAAGTACCCACTTTGAGCCAATAGGTCGAGCACCCTCTAGAAGATTCACCAACTATCATGTCTGATTCTTCTCAAATGATTCCATCTCCTCCATCATGGCCTATATCTATGAATCATGATTCTCACTCTTCCTGGCCTTTGCATAATTTTTTGGATCTCCATTAGCAGTGATGAGTGCATAGGAGATAACCTCATCAATGTCATATCTGATCGATCTCCTAATAGTACGCTGGGGCTTGTGCAAAGCCACTCCCACTGGCACACCTCTGTTTGATGTCTGTGACTGCTCCTGCACATCTGTTGGAACTACCAGCCCTCCATGATGATTTTCAATCTAAGATAATACTTTTCTGTCCAGCTCCACCTCAACAAGAATACTCCTGTAAGTGGATGTAACCTACATACCATCATTCTCTGACTGGCCACCACTGTTCACCTCTATTTCCTCAATTCCATCTATCCCAGACCTTCTCAAGATGCTCTTCTCATCAAAGATAACATTCCTACTGATCATTAACTTTTGTGCCTGAGAGTCCCACAGCAGGTATCCCTTGACTTCTTATGGATATCTTATGAATGTCATCTTTTGAGATTTTAGATCCAATTTGCTCCTCTTGGTTGCCTTCATATGTGCATCGGCTGTGCAACCGAAGACTTTCAGATGGCCAAACTCTACCTTCTTTTCACTCCAAACCTCCTCTGGAATGCCTCCATTCAGCTTATAATGAGGAAACCTGTTCATAAGAAAATAAGAAAAAATTAGAGCATCACCCCAAAAGAACTTTGGGAGTGATGTCTGCAGCCTCAAACTCTGTGCCTTCTCGGTTAGTGTTTGATTCATCCTTTCTGCGACACCATTCTGCTGAAAAGTCATCTTCACCATGTAATGGCGTTTGATGCTATTTTTCTCACAGTACCTCCTAAACTTCAGGCTAGTATATTCTCCTCCATTGTCCAACCTCAGACACTTCACATATCTTCCTGACTCCTCTACTTCAGCTCTCCAGGCTCTGAACCAAGCAAACATCTCTGATTTTTCTCTGATCAGATAAATCCACACCTTTCTTAAGAAATCATCAATGAAAGTAACAAAGTATTTTGCCCCACCTCGAGTTGATACATGAGTTGGTCCCCACACATTCGAGTACACTAAATCCACCACTCCCTCGCTGTGCTTGATACTTCTGGCAAACTTCATCCTATGCTATTTGCCAAAGATGCACGGCTCACAAAGATCTATGCCCTTCTTCTTCAGGATTGAGATCATACCTCTTCTACTTAGTTCAGTGAGCCCACAGTCACTCATATGATCCATTTGATAGTACCACAACTGATATAAAATCTGCTCCTCCTGTGCCGCTGCTAGCATCTCTGCACTATCATTTACCACTGAGCCTTTCATTCTGTAAAGATTATTGCTCAGTCTTCTACCTCTCATCAAAAATAAAAATTAAATAAAAAAGAAAATGGCTCAGTCAGCTTCGTAAGCCAGCCACCAAGCAAAGCCAAGCCATCAAGCCGACTCAACTGTTGAAGCCATCAGCCGGTGCCGATCTAGGCGTGGACGTCAGCTCAGCCAATTCCGGCGAATCAGAGATTGCCACGTGGTGGACCTAGACCCTTAAGGGTCTACAGAAATTTATCGCGGCTCACAAGGTAATTTAGTCTTTTCGTCAGACAACAGCGGCGCTGATTGGTTGCGGTGTGTGGTGCGGGCCGATCCACGCGGTCCATGGGAACAGTTATTGCGCGATCGGACGGCAGCGCTCGATCCAGGCGATGATCCGACGGTCCAGAATGCTGCCGATGGTGATCAAGACTCCCGAAGCATGATTTGCGGCCAGATTTCTCGATCAAGTACGATCCACGGCCAGAATTTAATTCGATCCGATCTGAGCTTATCTGCATCCGATTTTGATGATTTTGGACCGTTGGATTCCTATTGAACGGTTGGATTTTATCAGATTTATCAGAGTCGTATCAGAGCTATTTTGATTCAATTTTATCCGAATTTTTTATTTTTGACGATTACAAAGCATTAGTCTTCATATTGCCTTTAGAAAAAAATCCACCCTCCTAGCTCTATAAAAAGGACCCCAGGCCTCAATCAACATCTCTGATCAAGGTGAAGCTTTGTACAGGACGAAGCCAGGCTATGGGTTAAAGGCTGCTTCGAAGCAACGGGTGTCGAGAAGAAGAGCCGAGCTTCTACACCATCTTTCTGCCAATGCGATCTAAGATCAGAGATCAGACTATTTTATTTTATTTTTTTCTTTAAATATTATGTATTTAAATTCTAAAAATTTAATTAATAAAAATTTTATTTTACATTTTAATTTCTTGCTTTTTATTTTTATTGCAAATTTAATTCTGCACTTTAAATTATCAAATTTTACTTGAGCAAAATTATCAAAATTATGCCTATAATAATGGTCAGCCTAGTCAGTTTATTCAGCCATCATATTATAATCAGCCTTCATACCCACCTCCTCAACAGACCAATCTAGCTGATGATAGATTTAACCAACTTCAATAATTAATTCTAACTCAACAGCAATCTATCGCCAGACTAGAAGCTCAAATAGGATAATTAGTTGAGTCTAACATGAGGAGAGAACTAGATCAACTATCGAACCTACCAATTTCAAACAACCCATCTAATGACTACCAACCACCTGGATTAAATTATCAATCTAATGTTTCATCTAAGAATCTCCAATTTGAGAATACCAAAGTAATTCCTGAACTTAAAAGCTATAGGATTCTTATGGACCCATACCAAGACCAGGTGAGAGAGGCTAGTACTGATGCTAGCCAAAATAAAAACTTAGAGGAACTGGTTAGTACTGAGACTAACCATATAGAAGAACCCGAGCCAAGAATTAGTACTGATGCTAGTTCTAGTTTAAATGAGATAGAAAAAAGGGAAAAGAGAATAGATGATTTATCCGAGACTTATAAACCTAATGTCCTATTTCCTTCAACCCTAGAAGCTGGTTCTTCTTATAAAAATCAAAAGGCATGTAATGAAATGTCAATGGAGTTGTTTAAGCAGGATCACATTAAATTACCTCCAGAATTAAAACCGCCTTTAGTCACCATTCCAGCATCCATTGAATCAAACTTAACTCCTAAAACTCCATTCATGAGCATTTTAGAAAAACAAATAGGAGAAATTCTTAATAAACATGGGTCTGAGAATGGAATCATAAAATATATCTCAAAAATTAACAGTGAATATATCAATAATGAGATTAAAAATCAACTTTCTGAGATTGGTAATCCAAAATTATTAGAATTTGTCAATCCAATATTCGACATAGGATAGTGAGCTGCATTGTGTCTGGCTGAAGACGGTAAACTTAGCGCTTGTTGGGAGGCAACCCAATATTTAGTTTTTATCTAATTTATCTTATTTTTTTAGGATAATTTGAATAAGTTGGAGAAGAGCTCAAATTTGTAAAGGCATGTGCTGGACCAAAAAAAAATATAAAAAAAATAATAAATAAATAAATAAATAAATATACTGAGTTAGGTGTATTCTTCCATTTTTTTATTACATCCTTTATTTTTTCCTCTCTCCATTGAGGACAATGTCGATTAAGTTGGGGGGAGAGAAAAATAAAAATTTTAAAATTTTAAGTCCTCGAAAAAGTTAGTATTTAGTATTTAGATACTTGATTATGCTTAAGAATCAAATTAAACTAAGCATTTTAAAAAGAAAATTGATGCACAGATTAGAGAATCTATGAGATATTGAGGAATCAAGTATTAAGAAAATTCAATAAAGAGTTAAGTCTAGAACATATAAAAAAAATTTTCTTGGAGCATTTCTAATTATTTCTACTAGCATCAAAGAAAAGTCTACTTTTTATAGGCTTGTGTAGGGTAACTATACGTTTCTTCATATAAAAATTTATTTTAATAAAATAGTTTCCAAGTACTTCTCACTGAGTAACCGGGCCTCTTTGCCTAAGCAAGCATTGAGTTTCGCATCAAAAGGTGGGAAGGGCAAAGAAGCTCGTTGTAAAGCTAGTCTTAACTCGTAGCCTATTTGATTCGAGCTAGTAAGCCCGAGGGGTATTCTATACCTAGTGCCCTAAAGCCAACTGGTTTGGGAGTCATTGGCCCAAGACTCGCTACATGGATCAAATAGAAAGCTTAAGGAGTTAAGACACTTAATAGTGGTACAACGTTAAAAAAAAAAAAATAAATAAATAAAATATTGGTTTTCCACCAAGTAATCGGATCCCGTTGCCTAAGTAAGCAATGATATTCGCATCAAAAAGTGGGCAATGTGAAAATAAAAATTAATAAATGAAGGATGGAAGTAGCAATACACCTGCCTATATGAAAGTTTAGACAAATCAGAGATAAAAGTGGAATAATTTAGAAAAAGTTTTGAAAAATTTATTATTCTTTACTTAATTTTTCTATTGATAAGTATTAATACCCCAATGATATATCTCATTTAAGCTCTACTGAATATCAATGGCCATTTTGAAAATTGCTTAGGTAAAATTCGAAACTCTAAAGTTAAAAGGTATTTAAAACTAAATTCTTTCTTTACTCGAGGATGAGCAAAGCTTAAGTTAGGGGGGTGTGATAAATATCATAAATTCATCAATAAAAGTATTAATTTATCAATTAATTGATATTAATTTTTAAGAATTAATAATCAATTTATATATAATTTTTGAAAAATTCATATTTTTATTAATTAAAAAATTAATTTAAAAAATAATAAAAAAATAAAAATAATAAAAATTAAAAAATAAAATTTTATTATTAATAGAAAGAGCTTATTTTACTGATCACAACGAAATAAATTTTAAGTAAAATAGAGCTAAAATGGAAAAGATATGAATTTTGAAAGATATAAAATAAATAAAAATTAAATAAAAAAAGAAAATGGCTCAGTCAGCTTCGTAAGCCGAGCCACCAAGCCAAGCCAAGCCATCAAGCCGACTCAACTGTTGAAGCCATCAGCCGGTGCACGATCTAGGCGTGGACCGTCAGCTCAGCAAATTCCGGCGAATCAGAGATTGCCACGTGGTGGACCTAGACCCCTTAAGGGTCTACAGAAATTTATCGCGGCTCACAAGGGTAATTTAGTCTTTTCGTCCGACAACAGCGGCGCTGATTGGTTGCGGTGTGTGGTGCGGCCGATCCACGCGGTCCATGGGAACAGTTATTGCGCGATCGGACGGCAGCGCTCGATCCAGGCGATGATCCGACGGTCCAGAATGCTGCCGATGGTGATCAAGACTCCCGAAGCATGATTTGCGGCCAGATTTCCTCGATCAAGTACGATCCAACGGCCAGAATTTAATTCGATCCGATCTGAGCTTATCTGCATCCGATTTTGATGATTTTTGGACCGTTGGATTCCTATTGAACGGTTGGATTTTATCAGATTTATCAGAGTCGTATCAGAGCTATTTTGATTCAAATTTTATCCGAATTTGTTTATATTTTGACGATTACAAAGGCATTAGTCTCATATTGCCTTTAGAAAAAATATCCAGCCCTCCTAGCTCTATAAAAAGGACCCCAGGCCATCAGAAATCAACATCTCTGATCAAGGTGAAGCTTTGGTACAGGACGAAGCCAGGCTATGGGTTAAAGGCTGCTTCGAAGCAACGGGTGTCGAGAAGAAGAGCCGAGCTTCTACACCATCTTTCTGCCAATGCCGATCTAAGATCAGAGATCAGACTATTTTATTTTATTTTTTTCTTTAAATATTATGTATTTAAATTCTAAAATTTTAATTAATAAAAATTTTATTTTTACATTTTAATTTCTTGCTTTTTATTTTTATTGCAATTTAATTTCTGCACTTTAAATTATTGCTTTGCAAGTAGATGCTAAGATCTAACTAATAGATCTTAGTACCAAATTTAAATTTCTGCATCTTTTAATTTTTATTTTCAATTTTCCGACTTCACTTTTAATCCTAAAACTCCTTTTCTTCTTTTCTTGTCAAAAATCAAAGATTTCAAATCTAAAAACACTACCTTTCCTGTGGATTCGACCCGACTCACTGCTATCTACGCAATTTCAATAATTTTAAGAAGTCGAATTAAACTGATAAACACGATGTCTTAACGACAGCATCGCATTCCTATCAGTATACATCATACTGCATACAGCATTTGCATAAGGAACTCATTCCATATACTCTCTCTCCTCTTTTGACTAAGGGCTCTGTAATTTAGAAAGAGACATATGACTCGATAATGGTGTTTCTGTAGGTTTGGCCTTCTCTATCCCAAACCTCTTCAGAACCTTCTGGACATACTTTTTTTATGACAAATGGAGCACTCCTTTGCACCTATCTTTGCAAATCTCCATTCCAAGGATTTTCTCAGTTGGACCTAAATTCTTCATCTCAAACTTAGATGATAATGCCATTGTCAACCTTTTCATAGCATCCATGATTCTACTGGCTATGAGCATATCATCTACATACAATAATAAGTATAGGACATCCTCCTCATCTACATCCTTGACGTAGATGCAATAATCATGTTCACATCTGCTGAAACCCAGGCTCAAAACAAAGCTATCAAACCTTTGATACCACTGACGAGGAAATTATTTCAAGTCATACAAAGACTAACTAAGTAAACATATCTTTTCTTCCTATCCCATCTCCATGAAACCATCTGGCTGCTTCATATAGATTCTTTCCTTCAAAGTCTCATGAAGGAAGGCCATCCTCATGTCCGCCTGTTCCAATTCCATGTTATGTTGTGCCACTAGTGACAGTAAAACTCGAATAGATGTATGACGCACCATAAGAGAAAAAATTTTTGTGTAGTCAATTTCTTTCCTTTGTAAGTATCCCTTTGCTACCAGCCTTGCTTTGAATCTAACTCCACCTTATTCTGAAGGTGCTTCTTTCTTTGTAAGTACCCACTTTGAGCCAATAGGTCGAGCACCCTCTAGAAGATTCACCAACTATCATGTCTGATTCTTCTCAAATGATTCCATCTCCTCCATCATGGCCTATATCTATGAATCATGATTCTCACTCTTCCTGGCCTTTGCATAATTTTTTGGATCTCCATTAGCAGTGATGAGTGCATAGGAGATAACCTCATCAATGTCATATCTGATCGATCTCCTAATAGTACGCTGGGGCTTGTGCAAAGCCACTCCCACTGGCACACCTCTGTTTGATGTCTGTGACTGCTCCTGCACATCTGTTGGAACTACCAGCCCTCCATGATGATTTTCAATCTAAGATAATACTTTTCTGTCCAGCTCCACCTCAACAAGAATACTCCTGTAAGTGGATGTAACCTACATACCATCATTCTCTGACTGGCCACCACTGTTCACCTCTATTTCCTCAATTCCATCTATCCCAGACCTTCTCAAGATGCTCTTCTCATCAAAGATAACATTCCTACTGATCATTAACTTTTGTGCCTGAGAGTCCCACAGCAGGTATCCCTTGACTTCTTATGGATATCTTATGAATGTCATCTTTTGAGATTTTAGATCCAATTTGCTCCTCTTGGTTGCCTTCATATGTGCATCGGCTGTGCAACCGAAGACTTTCAGATGGCCAAACTCTACCTTCTTTTCACTCCAAACCTCCTCTGGAATGCCTCCATTCAGCTTATAATGAGGAAACCTGTTCATAAGAAAATAAGAAAAAATTAGAGCATCACCCCAAAAGAACTTTGGGAGTGATGTCTGCAGCCTCAAACTCTGTGCCTTCTCGGTTAGTGTTTGATTCATCCTTTCTGCGACACCATTCTGCTGAAAAGTCATCTTCACCATGTAATGGCGTTTGATGCTATTTTTCTCACAGTACCTCCTAAACTTCAGGCTAGTATATTCTCCTCCATTGTCCAACCTCAGACACTTCACATATCTTCCTGACTCCTCTACTTCAGCTCTCCAGGCTCTGAACCAAGCAAACATCTCTGATTTTTCTCTGATCAGATAAATCCACACCTTTCTTAAGAAATCATCAATGAAAGTAACAAAGTATTTTGCCCCACCTCGAGTTGATACATGAGTTGGTCCCCACACATTCGAGTACACTAAATCCACCACTCCCTCGCTGTGCTTGATACTTCTGGCAAACTTCATCCTATGCTATTTGCCAAAGATGCACGGCTCACAAAGATCTATGCCCTTCTTCTTCAGGATTGAGATCATACCTCTTCTACTTAGTTCAGTGAGCCCACAGTCACTCATATGATCCATTTGATAGTACCACAACTGATATAAAATCTGCTCCTCCTGTGCCGCTGCTAGCATCTCTGCACTATCATTTACCACTGAGCCTTTCATTCTGTAAAGATTATTGCTCAGTCTTCTACCTCTCATCACCACCAAAGCTTTCTTGAAAATTTTCAGACATCACTCCCAACCTGGCTACTAAAAGCATAACCCTGCTCCTCCAAGTAGCTCAAAAAAATTAAATTTTTTTTCAACTTCGGTACATGCTTTGATACCATATTGCCATCCACAACATTCCAGATATCACCTAGCTCTGATACCAAGTTGTAGACCCATGATATCGCTCGAACGCCAATCATCCTTGACATCATAAGCATCGATACCATATTGCGAAAGCTCCTGATCTTTAGCATAGATCTGAAGAAATCTGTGATGTTCTCTATGGATAGCAAACCATAGATCCAACACCTAGATCTATGCTGGGGCACCTCCCTCCTTGGGCTTGAGGGAGGCGCCCCCTTTCTCTAGGACTTCTTCAAGAACCTAGGGTAACTACACTAGAGAAAAGAGAAGAAGAGAGAATTGAGGGAGAAAAGGTCTATATTTCATAGCATTCACAGCATTTATGAAACCCTAATACAATCTATGTATTTATACATAGATATTAGGTTCGACCAAAAAACTCTCTTGACTAATTCAGTACATAAAAGCACTCATCGAGCCCATGTACATCCATGTCTCCCATGCTCTCATCCTCTAGATCTAAACCCAACCGATACATGAATTAGCCCCCTTAAGATCTCTTAAATCAGACCTTAAGACTCCTAGGATCAACCTAGACCTTAGCCCAAAATAGACCCTTGCGTAACTCTGCCCGCACACTGAGCCAGCTCAATCTCAGCACTGAGTTGGCTAAGTTCCACTGGGTGCACTAGGTCGGCTCAGTCTGAACCTAAGTCGGCCCAATTCTATGCCGTGCTAATAGTTTCGATCATGCATCTCTCTATTTTGCCTATGCTCTGAGACTTAGCTGACCTACTTTTGGACTGAACTGGCTAACCTACAGAAAATCTTCTTTCTGCAGTCTTGATTCTTCGGCTTTGATTTCTTGCTTCATCTTGAATCTCAGATCTCTAAAGCACCAACCAAGCCCCTGAAATTCTTGGAGCCAACACCCTGACTCCTTCTATGGCCTCCCAAGGCTTGGAAGCATCATAAATCCTCACAATCTCCATCTTGGTGCCCCAAGCCTTAGCAAATCCCTCAATAATGCCCTCCTACATGATTCCACTATTCCTGCACACTCGACAGCACCTGTGCAATCATCGCCTCCATCAATTCTCTTCAACTGTTGTGCACCCTTGAGGCATTTAGGATGACCACCTCCACCACTAAAGACCTTGGCTTGCACCTTTGCACCATCTTGAAATTGTAGGATTCCTTCTGCTTAGCAGCTATATCACTTTTTTTAGATTTTTTTGAAGAATCCATAATGTTCCTATATCAGTACTCACTGTAAACCCTAACATGGTCTTCTCAGAACTACGCCTATCCTTCTACACATGCTGCTCCATCTGAAACTATGCATCACCGATGCTGGTGCTAGGATATCGATCCTCCTGCACCCCTCTATTCTGAACTCATGTCAAATTTTTCTCCAATTATGAAGCCACCTCTCCAAAGCTCCACCTATATCTAAAGTCCACCTGATGCCACAGAAGTCGACTCTATCATCGAGTCCCTCGAGGCCAACCACTCAATGCTGTACTGTTGAGCCTACCATTGCACCTCGAACACCATCACTGTTCCTTCAAATCCTCCGTACTTCATGGACCCCTTCAAAGCCATCTCGAATACCTCCGTAATCCGTGGGCACCTCCAAAATCCAAGAGCTCATCCAACTCTTCTAAATCCAGCGACTGAACCATAGAAAATTCTACCCTAGTCTTTCTCTTCTACCCCTACACCAACCATTGCTTCAGTTGCGCCCAGAGAACCATCCTCCACTTGAACCACGACTCTTCCTGGTGCTTCTGCAGAAGATGAAAAAATCAGATCTAGGGTTTCATAGGTAGATCTTAAAATTTTTTCAAGATCTTGCAGCAGAAGACTTAAATAAATATAAAATTTATTTAAATAATCATATAAATACCTAGATCTCAGATCTATTATATGATTAAGATATGATATTAAATCAAAAATTAAAATCAAACAAGAAAGAAAAAGGTTGATCAAATCAACCTAGATCTACACTACATAAAATGCAGGTATGAAGTTTATAGATCAGATCTATTATCTGAGTAAGTTTAGATGTTCTAACTTACTGATCCAGGCTTGAGGATGAAGTCATAAGTCGCACATGCATTCGGTCTCTAGGAGTCATGCACATGAGCCTATGATCTCTGATCTGAAGTCCGACGCAGAAAATCAGCACAGCATGCTAGTACTGTGCTGATCCTTCTTTGATGATCGATCTAATACTTTCTTCTATAAAATTTGGACTCTCCAAAATATGAGAAGGAAGATGAGAGTTTGCTGATTTAAGACTCTAAAAAAATACTCAAAAGAAAGGAGGAGAGATTGAAATTAAAACATCCCTAGAAGAAGACCTACTTCTTCTTCTCTTTTCTCCCACCTAGACACCTAGTTTGGTGCCTATGAAACCCCCATGCCCAAGGATCCTCTTCCTCTGATTTTTTCACACTACAAACCTATCCAAAAGATTTATATTTCATAAAAAAATCAAAATAAAATTCATCCAAAAATTGAAAAAAAGAAGAGTCCAAGTTAGGTCAAATTTTTAGACTAGGAATATCCAAACATGAAAAGTTGTTGGGGCGCCCAACTCTTGGGCGCCTCCTCCATAATTTTTGGCATGGACCACAAGGGAGGGTGCATAAAAAAGGAGATTATTTTCATGGAATAAGAGAAGAATTAATTAAAAGAGGAGGCGGCACTTAAGGGAAGATGTTTTGGTCAATAAGAATTCTATCTCATAGAATCCTAAGCAAAACCAATTCCTCCTTTGACTTGGTCTTCCACCTAACTTCCAAATATGACTTGGAGAGAGAAAGAGGGCATGGAAATCAAGAAGAAAGAGATTTTTCATGAAAAATACCTAAAAAATAAGTATGGAGGGTGTTGGAACCAAGGTGGCGCAAGGAGATAGGGAGTCCTAATCACACTAAGACTCCTATTTTGACTTGGTCAAACAAGATCTTTTAATCAAATAAAATCAAATTAAACCAACTCAATTAAGAAAGGTCCTAACCCATTTAAGAACTTAATTAAATCAATTTTAATTTTAATTTATTTTTTAATCAAATTAGAAAATTGGGTTAATCCAAGTTTTAGTTAGACTAGGACTAGTTCTTTCTTACACTTGGCTTATCCAATAAACCAATTAGACTTGATCCAATCAAGCTTAAACTAAATCTAATTAAATTATATTTAATTAAACTTAATCTCAGTGTATTGGCTTAATCAAATTAAGCCAATTAGCAATCCAATTGCTAATCGATCCTTCTGTAATACTTGCACTAGGTTAAACATCAATCATATTGATTGTTTAATCCTAGAACGATTCTTAATTGTTGATCAACCATCTGATCAGATTATAAGCTCTAATGTATGTGACCTCATAGGTCCGAACCTAAGTCAATAGTATAAAAATAAATTCTTGTACTAATCGAAGTGACCATGTAGTAATGATACCCGACGGTCGGATAGGTCAAAGGTGTAGAACACCATCCTTAGAATCCATGTGGATATAGTTTTCATATAATTTATCTCCTTGACCATAATGCTCGTAGGATACATTAGAGTTCAATTATCAACTCTGATCAGGTTGTCCATATTATATTTTAAAATATCAAATCCATTTGATGCCTGGCCAAGGTTTTGCTATATTGAAATACAGTAATACATTCTTCTCCAACTCTTAGAGTGGTCAATTCCATTTTGATCATACTCCAACTTCACAAGTACTTGACTATGCCTAGAAGTCTTCCATTGTTGAATTAGAAATTCAGTTAGTCCAGTACCAAAGCACAGTAAGTTGCTTGCAAGTCACTAAGATGATCTCAAGTTTAAGGGATACTTATACCTATATTCCATCAGAGACATTCTCGACAGCAGAATGCTCTAAAGTTGATCATGTTCAATGACGATGTATCCATACATTCATCTATATGCCATACTAGTGTCTCCATACATCTTAGTTAAGAGGACAACCAACCTATATGTCATATAGCGACCTATGCTCGATAGATGCTGTCGTCCTAATTAACAGCCTATCATTTGATCGTGAATAAATTTAAGGACTAATCGATAAATTCTTTCTTTATCAAAACTAAATAGTCCTAAAGACTTCATCACAATAATGGAGTTCATTAGAAGATGTAAACTTATGATGAAAAAATATGTCAAAATACTTTTCATTAATTAATAAATCAATTACAATATCTCAACCGTCAATAGGCTGATGATTGGCTTTGGGACACAATTTTCAATAACTCCTACTTGTCCTAAAGCCACTCGGCACAGTATCTAATATCCATCTTTGACTTATGATTGTCGAACTCCATGATTGCCAGGGCTTTAGTGAAGGGATCGACTAGGTTCTCCATTCCGTCGATCTTCTGAAGGTCGACGTCACCATGATCCAAGATCTCACGAATCAAATGGAAGTGGCACAGAATGTGCTTTGTTCGTTGGTGTGCCTTTGGTTCCTTTGCTTGAGCTATGGCGCCAGTGCTATCGCAGTAGAGCAGGATTGGACCATCAATGGAGGATGCTACTCTAAGCTTGATGATGAACTTCCTCAGCCACACAACTTTTTTTGCTGCATCTGATGTTGCCATGTACTCTACTTCACAAATAGAGTCAGCCACTAGATGCTACTTAAAATTTTTTCAGTAGATGGCTCCATCATTTAGAGTAAAGATATACCCCGATATACTTTTACTATCATCATGGTTAGATTAAAAGCTGGAGTCTATAAATCCCATAAGTTTTAGATCTGATTCGCCATAAACCAACCATTGGTCCTTAGTATTTCTTAAATACTTAAGGATAATTTTGACCACCTTCCAATGGTTTTCTCCAGGATTAGACTGGTATCTACTCACTACTCCTAGTGAGTATGCCACGTTTGGTCTCGTACATATCATGGCGTACATGATAGATCCCACTGTCGAAGCATACGGGACTCTACTCATACGCTTTCTCTCTTCAGGAGTTGTCGGACAATCCTTCTTAAAGAGTAAAATTTCATGGCCTATCGATAGATAACCTTTCTTAGAATTTTTCATGCTGAACCTTTTTAGCATAGTATCTATATACGTGGACTGGGATAACCCAAGCATTCTTTTAGATCTATCCCTACAGATCTTCATCCCTAGGATATAGGATGCTTCACCCAAGTCCTTCATGGAGAACTATGATGACAATTAGACTTTTATTTCTTGTAGCATGGAGATGTCATTCTCGATTAAGAGAATATCATCCATGTACAAAATAAGAAATACCACTATTGGTCCATTTGTCCATTTGTAAATGCAGGGTTCTTCTCCATTCTTAACGAAGCCATACGTTTTGATTATTTTATCAAAATGCATGTTTCAACTCCAAGATGCCTACTTCAATCCATAAATGGATCTATGAAGCTTGCACACCTTGGACTCATTTGTGAATATGAATCCTTCAGATTGTATCATATACATCTCTTCGGTCAGCTCTACATTTAGGAAAGCTGTCTTCACATCCATCTGCCAGATCTCATAGTCCAGATGGGCAGCAATGGTAAGCATGATCCGAATGAATTTGAGCATTACCACAGAAAAGAATGTCTCATCATAGTCAATACCATAATGTTGATGATACCCCTTGGTAACTAGATGAATTTTATAGATCTCCATCTTTTTGTCTGCGCCCCTCTTCCTTTTGAAGACCCATTTACACCCATAGATTTAACCCCTTTAGGTGGGTCAACTAACGTCCATACATCATTGACCTTCATGGAATCCATTTTGGATCTCATGGCTTCTAGCCATTTCTCAGAGTCGGATCTCTACATTGCATCCATATAAGTGATCGTGTCCTCATTGTTCTCATCGAATTTGATGGGATCACCATCCTGGACCAAGAATTCATAGTATCTATCTAGATGGCGCAGTACTCTATTGGATCACCTTAATGGTGCAGATTCATTAGGCTTCGAATCTGATTTGATTAAATCCGACTTGGGTTCAACATTCCATGTCGGACTTTCTACCTATTGAACTTCATCAAGTTCAATCTTAGAGGCAACAGTTTCTTCACCAAGAAATTTTTTTTCTAAAAAGATTGTCCTAAGACTGATGAATACATTTTATTCATCAGCATGGTAGAAATAGTATCCTTTGGTCTCTTTTGGGTATCCTATGAATGTACACTTGTCAGACATAGGTCTAAGTTTGTCTATAACTAACCATTTGACATAAGCCGGACACCCCCAAACTCTAAGGTATGAAAGTGTTGGTTTACGACCTATCTATATCTCATATGGGATTGTAACTACAGACTTTCTTGGAATCCTATTTAATAGATAATAAGTCAATTCGGATGCATATCCCTAGAAGAATATCGGCAAGCTGGCAAATTCTATCATGGATCAAATCATGTCTAACAGAGTTCGATTTCTTCTTTCAGACACACCATATGCTATGGTGTTTCAAAAGGAGTCCATTGGAAGAAAATTCCATGCTCTCCTAGATATGTAAGAAACTCATCAAAAAGGTATTCTCCTCCTCAATCAGATCGAAGAGTTTTAATACTCTTTCTAGTTTATTTTTCTACTTCATTTTGAAATCATTTGAACATTTTAAAAGAATTCGACTTATGTTTCATCAGATAGACATATCCATATCTGGATAGATCATCTATGAAAGTGATGAAATAGACATATCCACCTCTGGTACTTATGCTCATTGGTCCACATACATCAGTATGTACTAGACCTAAGAGCTCATTGGCTCTCTCACCTTTTTTAATGAAAGGTGACTTGGTCATTTTATCAAGAAGATAGGACTCATAGGTAGGAAGTGATTCACAATCATTGACTTTGAGGATTCCCTCTTGAGTCAACCTATTTATCCTATTCTTATTTGTATAACCTAGCCTACAGTGCCATAAATAAATATCTAATACACTATCTAATCTAGAATGCTTGCCAGTAGAATAGACTACATTAACAGGTTATGATAATATATATACACCATTATTCAATTGTCCATAAAAAATAGTAACACCATTCACAATGACATTACAAACTCATGTCTTTATTGAAATTTCATAATTGTTCATGGCCAAAAGGCCTACAGAAATGATATTTAAAAAAAAAACTATGATAGAAATGATAATCACTAAGAACAACGGTATAAGATTCAAATACAAGTTTCAAAATTTCTAAAGCTAGAATTAGAACTGATCTTCCATCTCCAATGTTCAGAAATCTCTCTGCCTTGCTTAAATCTTCTACTGACCTGCAACCCGTGCAATAAATTACAAATATGGTAAGGGCTATCGGTATCCAATATCCAGTCAGTAATATCATAAATAGAGAAATTATAAGGAGTTATCATATAAATACCTTGCCCTAGCAATAGCTTGCTTCTTTCTCTGCCTGTTCGGGTCCAGGGAGGCAATGTACTAAGAACAGTTCCTCTTTCAATGCCCCCGCTTCTTGCAAAAGAAGCATTCAGCTTGACTCTTATCAAACTTGGTCTTTGGGGTCTGAGCCTGCACAGGTGTCCTAGCATGAACATGCACCTTCTTGGCTTTCTTCTTCTTATTCTTCTTTCTTTTTCCAAAGGATCGAGAATGAGAAGATGAACCTCTCACTAAGTTCACCAACTCCTTATGGAGTTGGTGATCCTTCTCAAAGTTCTGAAGTAACCCCAGTAACTCATGGTAGTCCACTTCAGGCTTTGACATTCTATAATGTGTAAGGAATGGGAGATAAGACTTGGACAACGAGTTCAATATTGCATCTTTTCCAAGTTGTTTATGTAAGAAAAAGCAAGCTTGCTCAAGTGCTCAATCAGCCCAATCATGTACAATACATGATCAATGATAGAAGCACCATCCCACATTCTAGCGTTGAAGATGGCACAACTAGTCTTGTGCCTCTCAACGTCATCGGGTGTGTCAAAAGAATCCTCCAACACTTGGAGCATTTCGTTTGACTGAGCTATCTCAAACTTGCGACTGAACTCATCGCTTATCATAGCCAGCATAATGTAGCGCACCATGGTTCAATCGCTGAGCCACTTCTTATAAGTGTCTCTGACTATTTTACGTGCATTGACAGCTGACTCCTCAGGTGCAGGATTCATCAGTACATATAGGATCCATTCATGCTCTAGGATAATTTTTAACTTTTGATATCAGCTACCAAAGTTGGGTCCCACCAATTTATCATTGTCCAACAATGATCAGAGTAATAGAGAAGTGGCCATGTCTGCACAAAGAAAAATCAAAACCTAATTAGTAATTGATTTATTAAACCTAAATATTTGGATGTTAATTAAAAGATTTCTCCTACTATTTTATTCGAATTGGTAGCCTCTACCTTCAATTCGAGGAATTATCCTAATTTTTTAGTGGGTACTAGAATCCACATAGACTATACACAAGCCCAACTTTGGTTAACCCATCCATGTACATTTAAGGATATGTTCATAACTAATTATTTTTTTAAATAATTTTTAGTAATTAAATTTTGCCCAGGCCCTGATCAGTTGGCTTTGGCCTTCTCAAAAAAGGGTCCAGTTAGATCCAACCATTAACATGACCATACTTGGCCCATCCAATCAATAAATGATCAGGCCTAACTTTGGTTGGCCCATCTAACCATCATTTAGAAAGATGTATCCAAGAGATCATATAATGAATGATAATTCCATCAATTGATAAGCATCAGGCCTTTGGGCCTCCAATGATTATCTAACTGATAGATCCATTATCATCCACTTTAATGGGAGGTTATGATCTAGTTATCATATAACTATTTCATTTTAGAAACCTAATAATTTTAGAGAATTTATTTATAGGAGTAGGTCAGATTAACCAGCTTGTCATGATCCTTCCACTAACTTCATCAAGTCAGCTTAAGGGAGACCATTAATAGGCTGGTCTAGGAGCACCTAAATTAGTCAAACTGATTTACCTAGCTGACATGGGTTAGCTCAAATAGTCAAGCGATCCGATCAAAACATAATCTCACCAAGAGGCCAGGTAAGTTCGATAAGTGGAAGGATTTGCTAGCTTGCCTTAGATACCATAAAAAATGGTCAGATAAGCGGGCTGTCAATTAAAAATCACTAGTCTGGTTTACCTTAAACACTAACTAATTTAATTAGTTTCAATTAGATTAACCTAATAGTTCGTGCTAGACTGTGTAGCCAAGAATCAAGTCCATCTTGGGTTTTGTTAAAGACATGGATTTGACCAACTACAACTATTGTGATTGATCTAGAGAATCCTTGATCTAATCTAAGACAATAATTGATTATATTTAGTTAATTCTCTAATTAAGTCCATTCTTTAATCTAATCTTAGGTCTAACCCAATTAATGGACCTAATCTCCACTAGCCTATTTAACCCAATGTGTTATGATTTATGTCTTAGGATCTTTAGTTCATAATTCTAGATCCTAATCAATCAACTTCTTAATTCTCAATTAAGTTTTGGGTTGAGGATTGGGGTTTGGCTTTTCAAAAATAATTTTTATATTTATAAAATATTTTTACAACATGGTTCTATCAACTAAGTTGCATGTTTGATTCATAATCAATATGCAAGTAAAATAAACATAAAACTACTTTAGATCTAATCTAAATAGATTCATGTAATTGAAATAGTTTCAATAATAATCAATCATAAATCTTTCTAGATCAAATCTAACACATTTATGATGATTAAAATCAGATTAAAATATTTTTAATTAGATCATAAAATCTCTTAGATCTAATCTAAAATTTTATGATCAATATTTTAGATCAGCACGTACTAGGATAACCTATTCATTGTAAGGGATAAAACTTACAGCAGGACAACCTTATGGCAGTCCATGCAATCTAAAATATTTTATTTTATTATTAATTTTTTAATTTTTTAATTTTAGATTTAATAATTAGATTATAAATTAGATCTAATCTAAGAAATAATCTAGACATGCATAAAAATCATGTAATAAGAACCTAGGCTCTAATACCAATTGAAGGAACTAGATCAAGGGTTTCATAGGCAGATCTTGAAACTTTTTCAAGATCTTGCAGTGAAAGACTTAAATAAATTTAAAATTTATTTAAATAACTATGTAAATACCTAGATCTCAGATCTATTACATGATTAAGGTATGATATTAAATTAAAAATTAAAATTAAATAAGAAAGAAAAAGATTGATCAAATCAACCTAGATCTATACTACATCAAATGTAGGTATGAAGTTTATAGATCTGATCTATTATCTGAGCAAGTTTAGATATTCAAACTTGTTGATCTAGACTTGAGGATGAAGTCATGAGCTGCACATGCGTCCAACCTCTAGGAGTCGTCCACACGAGCCTATGATCTCTGATATGATGTTCGATGCAAAAAATCAGCACATCATGCTAGTACTGTGCTGATCCTTCTTTGATGATCGATCCGATGCTCTCTTTTTCAAAATTTAGACTTTCTAAAATATGAAAAGGAAGATGAGAGTTTGCTGATATGAGACTCTCTCAAAAAGAATACAAAAGAAAGGAGAAGAGATTGAAACTAAAATAGCCTTAGAAGAAGATCCTCTTCTTTTTCTCTTTTCTCTCACCTAAACACATAGTTTGGTGCCTATGGAACCCCCATGACTAAGGACCCTCTTCCTCTAATTTTTTCACACCCCAAACCTCTCCCAAAGCTCTATATTTCATAAAAAAATTAGAACAAAATTTATCCAATAAATAGGAAAAAAGAAGAGTCCAAGTTAGGTCAAATTCCTAGACTAGGAATATCCAAACATGGACCAGCAAGGGAGGGTGCACAAAAGGAAAGATTATTTTTATGGAATAAGAGAAGAATTAATTAAAAGAGGGGGCGGCACTCAAGGGAAGATGTTTTGGTTAATAAGAATTCTATCTCATAGAATCCTAAGCAAAACCAATTCCTCCTTTGACTTGGTCTTTCACCTAACTTCTAAATATGACATGGAGGGAGGGAGAGGATGTGAAAATCAGAAAGAAAAGGATTTTTCATAAAAAATACCTAAAAGATAGGTATGGAGGGCGTTGGGACCAAGGCAGCGCAAGGAGATAGGGAGTCCTAGTCACACTAGGACTCCTGTTTTGACTTGGTCAAACAAGATCTTTTAACCAAATAAAATCAAAATTAAACTAATCCAATAAAATAAGACCCTAACCAATTTAAGGACTTAATTAAATTAGATTTAATTTTAATTTATTTTTTAATCAAATTAAAAAATTGGGTTAATTCAAATCCTAGTTAGACTAGGACTAGTTCTTTCTTGCACTTGGCTTATCCAATAAACCAATTGAACTTGATCCAATCAAGTCCAAATTAAATCTAATTAAATTATATTTAATTATACTTAATCTCAGCCTATTGGCTTAATCAAATTAAGCCAATTAGCAATCAAATTGCAAATTGATTCTTTTGCAACACTTATACTAGGTTAAACACCAATCGTATTGATTGTTTAACCCTAGAACGATTCTTAATCATTGATCAACCATCCGATCAGATCGTAAGCTCTAATATGCATGACCTCATAGGTCCAAACCTAAGTTGATAGCATAGGAATAAATTTTTATACTAATTAAAGTGACTATCTAGTAATAATACCCGACGGTCGGATAGGTCGAAGGTGTAGAACACCATTATTAGAATCCATGCGGATATAGTTTTCATATAATCCATCCCCTTGACAATAATGCTTGTAGGACACATCAAAATTCAACTATCAACTCTGATCAGGTTGTTCATATTATATTTTAAAATATCAAATCTATCTGATGGATTATCCTAGCCAAGGTTTTGCTATATTGAAATACAGTGATACATTCTTCTCCAACTCTTGGAGTGGTCAATTCTATTTTGATCACACTCCGACTTTGCAAGTACTTGACTGTGCCCAGAAGCCTTCCATTGTTGAATTAGAAATTCAATTAGTCTGGTACCAAAGCACAATGAGTTGCTTGCAAGTCACTAAGATGATCTCAGGTCTAAGGGATACTTATACCTATAACCCATCAGAGACATTCTCGACAGCAGAATGCTCTGAAGTTGATCACGTTCAATGATGATGTATCCATACATCTCACCTGTATACCATACCAGTATCTCCACATACCTTGGTTAAGAGGACAATCAACCTATATAACATATAGCGACCTATGCTTGATAGATGCTGTCGTCCTAATTAACAACCTATCATTTGGTCGTGAACAAATTTATGGACTAATTGACTCTTTATCGAAACTAAATAGTCCTAGAGACTTCATTACAATAATGGAGTTCATTAGAAGATGTAAACTTATGATGAAAAAAGATGCCAAAATATTTTTCATTAATTAATAAATCAATTACAATATATCAATCGTCAACAGGCTGATGATTGGCTTTGAAACATAATTTTTGATAGAAGAAATCTGATCCATGACACTTTCGACTGCTAGATGCCTCTAGCGCTCCTTGAGAACCCCGGCTCTCCCTAAGACCTACACCCAATCTTTCTGAGATATCATTGATACTCTCTGCTGAGATACACTCTTCGACTGCTGCACCACTGAGCCTCTCTCAGCCCCGTGCTCCTAGGAAAGCACTATTGCAGTACTCCAGCGCTCCCTGACTCGTCTCTACGTCGCTCTACAACCATCCAATCCTAACCTACTGGATCTTCATGGATCATTCATCTCCATCACTCTTAAGTCTCCGCAAATCTATGCTCTGATCGAACCATTGAATACATCTTCGACTACTTCCCTGCCTTTCTAATACCGAAGGACGTATAGTCGCTTCTTCGACTACTTCTCTGATCGATGATTACCCCTTGGAAAACCTCTATTTAACAGTCCTATACTATCCATCTTCTTAGAGAACTCTGATGCTCTCTGCTGAGATACCTTCCTCGACTGCTGCATCATCGAGCCTCTCTCAGTCCTACATCTTTAGGAAAGCGCTACTGCAGCACTCTAGTGCTCCCTACCTATCACATAACCGTCATACACCCTGATCTTTCCACCAAGATCGATCAGCAAATCATGCACCAAATCCTTCCACCCCAAAAAAATCTCTTTCCGTTAAATCTCTCAACCTCCACCTTCAATCCGCTGCTCCTAGTTGGCCAAATCATAGCAACAACAAGGTAGATTTGAGACATACCATGAAATCCTTATGCAAATTTTTGATTTTACCTTATATGACTTCTTCTTCCCTTCCATGCACCATCAGGCTCTGAAATCTAGCTTCTTCCATGCACCATCAAGCTCTAAAATCTGGCTTTGATACCATATGTCGGGAATGCGTGCTCTTTCCATATGAATCGACATGGCCGTCGATGATTAGCCAAGCAACAAGGAAGTACTTTTCAGAGATTTAATGTAGAAGCATGATCAAACAATTCAAGAAATAGAAAAGAAGAAAAGAAGAGATTTTTGGAAGAAAATAGCTTTTATTTAGTATGTTTCAGCACAGTTACAACCTTGACCTATTTTCAGGATATATACTTTATAAAAAGGTCAAGTTCAAGCTCATAGAAAAACTCTCCAAATTCAAACAATCCATGCACACAAAATAATAACCCACAAAAACTAAGCCGGCTAACCTACGACTAGGTGGACTCAGTCCCAGACTGAGTCGATCCAGTTGTGTACTATGCCAATAGCCTGAAAATACTGTTTTTTATCTAAATTTTTCTCTAAGACCTAGCCGATCCAGTCATGGACTGAACCGACCTAGTTCTCAACTTAGCCGACTCAGTCTCAGGGTGAGCCGACCTAGTTTCTGAACTTTGCTAGGAGAGCTGATTTCTCTTCCGACTCGCTACCATCTTTTCATGACCTATCTTCTTATGTTTCTAAGACTTGGAAGTGTCACTTCTGAGCTCACATCGGCTCCTACTCATCACCCAAGTGGCACTGAGCCATCCCTCAAGATCAAGGAGGGCTGAGAAGATGGATTATCACTATACCTCTCAACAACGTCCTTCATATAACGCATCTGCATAGTTTGGAAATACATTAATTCTAATATAAAAATCAAATCCTATAATAACTTAATTATTAAATAAAGTTTGAAGTTCTTACCATGATATGCCATGACGTAGAATCTAAATAATCACTAGTCCTCCTAGACTGGTGTGTGACCCACCATAACTGCAGCTGATCTGATGGATGATCCAACTACCATATCTATAATAAGTAAATAATAAAATTAAATTAATTCAAACATGTATATAAGAATTTTTACCATTTTGATGAAGAGTTTTGAAATTAATATTTTACCAGTCTATCAGCCATAACATGTGTGCCAACCGAGCCATCCGTATGCTTGATCGGATCCTACTGGATGGCTCGATTTTGTCGAGCCCTCTGTCACCTACCAAAGTACTCCTTGCTGCTCTACTAGTCATAGAGGGCCTACCATATGTCCGCCCGCATCCAGTGATCAGTGAAAGACCTCTAGTCTGATGGTGACTGAGAATCAGAGTGTTGGATGGTGGATTGCCTAAGGCTATAGAGGCTATCTCGGAGTCTTCATATGGCCACCTCCTTGAAGGTCTGATGGCTAGCCTCCTCATCTTGGAGAGTCTTAAATCGGTAACACTCCTATAAGATAGAAGCAAGCGTGTATCAATATGTAATTAAAATACCAACATATCAAAAATTTAAAAATTAAACTAGTTTTGACTTACCAGAAACATCTCCTAGATTGCATCATGAGCTCTCGATGACCAACTTGAGAAATCATTCACCAGGCCCAGCATTAATTGGCGTATGATTATGGTGATGACACGAGATGTTGAAGGTTCTCTGAATATGCTGCAAAATTGATTTTGAAGAATAAATATTAACTCTAAAATTACTAGATTCTAAACATATTAATTGAGGATGTATTACTTATGAGTGGCTCTGGATATGGATGAGCTACCTATCCTCCGATCTAGTTGGAGGTGTCGCAAGTCAGGCAGGTCCTTGACCACAGCACTGTGTCTGAGAGCCGACGATCGCTACTGCATGAGACTGTGGGATCACTAGTGACATCCTGTCCTTCGAACCTAAGAGCAAAACATCTAATACAAAGAATGTTATACTAGTTAACAAATAACAAAATAACATAAATAAGAATATATAAAGTATTAGAGCTTACCGTTCAGTGTGAGATATGCAGAACCATGAGAATTGATAATGTAACCGCTCTCTCCTCGAGAGCTCTATCCTCAACTAGCATGACTTTGGCCTCTCGAAGATATGATATATACTCTCTAAAAGTAAAAATAAATAGATTGACTAAATTAATTATATAATTATGGATATCAATGCAAGGTTTAAAATGATGCAAGATAAGTAATTAAAATGATCTAAAAATTATATACTTAGCACTACTCATCGGCCTTTTCAGATGTTTGGTATCATTCGGAATCTTCTTTCGATTCTTTCTCTTCTTCCAGCTCTTCCTCTTCTTCTTTCTCTTCTTTCTTTTCTTGGAGAGGATTGTCTTTTAAAACAATCTCAATTAGATTTACCTCCTCATGTTGGCTATCTTCACGTAGGAGTATTCTTGGAGCATTAAATTCCACATCATCGAAGGATTGATGAACTCCTATTATCTCATCCTCTCGAAAGCATTCTGATAATTGAGGCTCTTCTTCTTCTTCTTCGAGTGTGTAATGAATAGCTCGAGACTTAATTTTGCATATAGCCCAACAATCTTTTCTTCCTCTTTCCCTTGATGGAAAAGGAGTATAATACACTTGAGCAGCTTGTACAGCTAGTATAAATAGTTTGTTGACATAAGCTTTTGATCCATGTTTGATCTCAATAAGCCTGTGCCGTGGATCAATCTTCATACCATTATTGGTATCAAATTATTGGCACATAGATAGAATGACACTATTACCTCCAACATAGCTCATCTTAATCATTTCTTCAAGGATTCCATAGTAGTTATTCTTTGGCTTATCTTCCCACCAGCTACCTTTTTTACATATATTACTGTTCATTGTGCTTTTATAATTTTCATATTATTGGATGTGAAATTTGAAATCATTTACGTTATAGCCACTATAGCATGTCACGTATTTAGCAAAACATATTGCTAGGTCGACCTCCACACAGTTTAGCAAAACATGTCTCTACCCATCAAAGTTTAGTATTGGAGAAAACTTGGCAAACCTCGAGCCTAAATTCTCGAGCTGGATAAGCTAATATTGAGATTTTCTGCTCTGATTCCTCAGCACCACCATCATCATTTCGACTTCACTTGAGTCAGCTTAGTCTGTACACTGGGATTAAAATAGTGTCGACTGAAATTTGAAATTTTTTTTATTATATAAACCTTCACAATAGAATCTTCGACTTGGGGCCTTTTTTTTTACTTTCTTCTTGAGACTATGCATGTATCTTTCAAATTGATACATCCACCTATACTGCACGAGACCCTCCACCTTAGCTTCATACACAAGATGAATCACGAGATGCACCATGGAGTCAAAGAAGTTAGGAGGAAATATTTTCTCTAACTTGCATATGGTCTCTATATTGCTAGCCTTAAGACTGGATATATGGTCGATGGATAGTTCGATAGCACAAATATCTTTGAAGAGAAGGCTAAGCTCCATCAAATAACTCCATATGGAGTTGGAAAGGAGATCACACCAAGCCAATGGGAGCAATCATTGCATGAATACATGGCACTAATGGCTCTTTAGCCCATAGAATTTATAATCTTTAACATTGACGCATCGAGCTAGATTACTTGCATAACCATCTAGAAATTTAAGACTCTTACATTATTTATAAACATCCTTCAACTGCTTCCTAGTTAAGGTATAAGATACTTTTGGCTTCAAAAATTTTTCAGGTGATACCTCAATTAGCTCAAATAGAGAATACTTACATATGTTCTTTATATATGCTCGAGCCTTGAAATTATCCTTCATTTTGCCCTTGAGATCCATAATAGTGTAGAAAAAATTATCGAATACATTCTTCTTAATATGCATGACATCAAGATTATGATGGATCAAATTAGTGGATTAGTACGGTAATTTTCAAAAGATGCTTTGCTTCACCTAATTATGAGTTCTACCAAATCTCTGAGGTAATTGCTTGTCGAATTCAATGCCAAATGGGACTTCACCAATTGGGATACCCTCTAAAATACTTCCATACCACTGAATCGCTGGGGTGCATGGTCCTTTTCTATCTTACTCCTAAAACTATTTTGCTACTTTCGAAAAGAATGATGCTAAAAAAGAATATGATAATGACAATCGAACCAGCAGAGCTTACAACCATGCTCAAGCTAAAATGATTTTGTATTTTTCATATAATAGAGATAAGCTAGCTTTTCATGAGTGCTCCATCTTGACAGCATCCTATAAGCAAAAAAATTGCTAATGGTCTACATCAACGCAGTCTTCATTACAAAATTCTGCTTCTTCAATGCATCAAAAGTATGATTTTATTTTTAAAACCATCTCTAATAATCATAATATTTTTAAAAAATTATATTTTATTTTTATTTTTTTCTCTTAAGTCATTTTTTGGGTGGCTAAAAATCAATATTGGATAATTATAAATTTTTAGACTTAATTAATTTATGGATCGAGTCCTAATTAATTTAAAATAAATTTAATTTAACTAGGCTTAACTTAATTTGAGACTAATTAGATTTTAATATTCTAAATAAGACTTGGATTCAAAGTCTAATTGAATTAGGTTTGATAGGATTTTGAATCGAATTTGAATTTGATTCAAATGGAATCTAAATTAATTTTTTTAATTAATTTAAATCAAATCAAATTTAATTAGGCTTGAATTAATTTTAAGGTAATTTGGTTTAAAATTTAATTAGGACTTGAATTTAAAGTCAAATTAAAATAGGTTAGACAGGATTTCGAATTAGATTCAAATTCGATTTTAATTGAATTTGGATCAAACCTAAACTAATTTTTTTTTAATTGATTTTAATTAGATTAAATTTTATTTAACTTAACTTAATATTAAAGCACTTAGATTTTACTATCCAAGCAGGACTATGATTTTAAAGTCTTATTGAATTAAGATTGATAGATTTTTTAATCAGATTCGAATCAGGTTCGAATTGGATTCGAATTAGATTTAAATTAAAAATTATTTTTTTTAATTAATTTAAATTAACTTTAATTTGATTAATTTTTATTTAATTTAAGGTTAATTCAATTTTATAATCCATGTAGGATTTGGATTGGAAGTCTAATTGAATTAGGTTTGACATGATTTTGAATTAAATTCAAATCAGATTCAAATTAGATTCGAATATAATCATGGATCAAGTTATAATTAATTTAAATCAACTTAAATTTAATTAGTCTTGACTTAATTTAAAGATAATTGAATTTTACTATCCAAGTAGTACTTGAATTAAAAGTCTAATCAAATTAAAATTGATAGGATTTCAAATTGATTTCGAATTGGATTCAAATTGAATTCGAATCAAATTTAAATTAAAAATTATTTTTTTAATTATTTAAATTAGCTTAAATTTAATTAGACTTGACTAAATTTAAAAATAATTGAGTTTTACTATCCAAATAGAACTTGAATTAATAGTCTAATTAAATTAGGATTGATAGAATTTTAAATTAGATTCGAATTGAATCCAAATTAAAAATTAATTTCTCTTAATTGATTTAAATTAGATTTAATTTAATTAATTTTGATCTAATTTAAGGTTAATTAGATTTTATAATCTAAGTAGGATTTGGATTCAAAGCCTAATTTAATTAAATTTGGTAGAATTTTCAAATCAGATTCAAATTGGGTTTGAATTATGGTCTGGATTATTAGCGATGACAAATATACCATCTTTAATGCTATCACTAATTACAAAACTTATTAATGACGGTAAACATTCATTGCTAATTTCATCAACAATAAAATTTTAACATAATCTTTTCTCCCAAATTCATTTTTTTAAAAATATTATTAGTGATGGTGAGTTTTTAATCGCAAATATCCGAAATCACCATTGCTAATAAGTATTTTATGTTTAAATAGGATAAAAATATTTAAAAATTTTAAATAATTTTATCAGTGGTTTTTGTCATTACTAAAAGTTAAAAATACCATCGCTAATATCTTGTTATTAGCGACAACTGATTCTCTGTCACTAATAATCAAAATTCATCATCGCTAATATTTTTTTATTTTTATATATTCTAAAAAAATTTTACACTTTTAGAGATAGCCATTGTCATCACTAATATTTCTTTTACCATCGCTAATATTATTACTGACGATAGTTTTTTTTTGTCGACATTGTGGTGGCAAAATGTCATTATTAGTGATGGACTTTTTTAACGTCGCTAATATTTAGATTTCTTGTAGTGTAGTCACCGCTCATTGATGAGAAAATAGATTTTCTTATAACTACTCAAAATTGGTCATGCTTAGTATTCTTATTCTTAACTAGCACCTCTACTTTCACTCCATTGTCTTCATACCATAGATTTAAAACTCATCTATCCTAAGAAAGTGATCATACACCAATCTTCTGGATCGATCACCATTCTCATAATGATCTTACGATTAAGAGCAATTTATAAGTTAATTATGATAACACATGTCTCAAATTTTCAACTTTTGGGAATATGTGTTATCATATCCATTAACCCAATGGATGAATCACAGACACAACTAATACAAATATGATTGAAAAAATAATCTAGATTTTATTTATAAGTCAAAATTTATAAATTATATCCATAGAAAGTTATATAAATGTTGGTCAATTTGGCTTCTAGGGCATACATCTAACACAAACATACATTATCTTTTTTTTCTTAAATATTTTATTTGCTGATTTTCATGAATGTATTTATACTCATTTTGTTAAATTTATCTAATTTATGTACAAACAACAAAGAAAAAAGGCATCAAATACATTGTTCTATTTGTTAACTTAGAACCTGATTGTGCTTCCCCTCAAGCTAAATAAAGAATATATCTATGGTTTGTCTAAACTGTTGAAGAGTAAACGCTTGGCTCCTATTTTTATTTGTCTTCTGGGATAATTTTAAATAAATTTTATCATTCTTACTTCCTCTACATTCGAAACTAAGTCTACGAGAACATTGCTAAATGTTATTCTTACTTATTCAAGCAAAAATATGATGATCTGCAATACTTTTGCAGAAAAAGAATTAGATTCCTAATATATTTTGGATTCAACCTATACTTGAAATTTAGACCCCTAAGTTGGGTTCGGTTTCTTCTTAATTTTAACAAAAAGAGGCTAAGACATAAACATCTTTAATTACAAAACAAAGATAGATGTACTAAACACCCTGATTCTCTGCATGTTGGTGAAGATAGATTTTAATTCTAGGTTTTCAATACAGTCACAATTAACAAGGTAAGCTAACCATTGCTGGCTCAAGTAGTCTTCGATTTTATTTTAGTTAGCTACGCATTTCACAATATTGGAGTAGCTTGATTGGAATTGAAAGGTTCAAATTGACATAATGAGTACTAGCTATAGGATTATTTTTTCCTCATTTTTGATATAAGCTTGGTCATAAGCAAATTCATTGCTGGCGACATTGAATAATATATTCAAAATCGCATAACTGAAATAAAAAGATTCCGAGAAAGAACTGCATGATCTTGAACAACTGTGCTTGAGAACAAACCTAGGTAGAGAATGACACTTGAATATTACTAAAGAACACTTATACTTCTGGTCATGGACTTAAATTTAGACCTAACATAAAGTGCCCTGATCCAATCTAAACCTGTTATGAACCCAACCTGATCAAATTATTGTTAGCTTCAAAACTAGATATCAAACTTTTTGGGTCAATGATGTGCCAAATTCATCCATATGTCTCCTCTTTAGTCTCTGATATAGGACAAAATTAGAGAACAAAAGCCACATAATCATATCTGACAGGAAATAAAATGAGATTAGAAAAATGATTGTAGACCAAATTGTTTCATTTCTCATACATGATAACCAATTGATAAATAAGTCATAAAGTTTGGCTCTTGGATATTATATGATAAAGGCATTGATTATTCTATTCCATGCTTTATGTAGCCTTATGACTATGGAGTTCCCTCCTCCCTCTTGAAAAGCTATCTATTGCACATATCTGCCATGATTTAAGGGGAACATTAGTAGAGTCTAGTGGTTAGTTTGATTGCATGTAAGCATTAGTAGAGTCTAGTGGCTAGTTTGATTGGATGTAAGCATGTACTAATTGAGTCTGGCCATCCAACATTAGTGGACAATTTAATTGGTACAGAACAACTAACAAGCATCATTTATTTCACCACAAAAAGAGAGAATGTCTTGTTTATGCTAGCAATTTTAGTCTTTTAAATTGAAAAGAGTTTAATATATTTTACTTTAGCTATTGGAATTTTGCTTCATATCTATGTACTGGTACATGGTGTGAGGTACTCAGCACTTACATTTAGATGGTACATTTTGCATGACTATTACAAGCAATAATTCTAGAATCAAGTTATTTTTTTATTTGCATGACTATTAGCAAGATGTTATATTTTGAGTACTATCAATTTAGATTTACACTTTCAGTCCTATTTTTCATTTGAATTCAAAATGATATTTATATATTTTTATTGTTCAATGAAATTATAATTTCAATCAATTTCTCTTATAATGGACCAAAGTTGGATAAATAAACCAAGATCCAGTAAAGATTATTTAGATGGAGTTCAAGATTTCATCAACTTTGCTGTTGAGAAATCTAGTATGAATAGAATGATTCTATACCCATGCCTAAAATGTATAAATTATTTTTCACTTGATCCACAAACTATTAAAGAACATTTGGTGTGGTTTGAAGGATTATACTAAGTGGGTATTTCATGGATGGTCCATGTTATCATCTTCATGTAATCACTCTTCTTATGTAGAACATACATTTGCTTGGGGATCCGATAACCTACAAAAAAATCTTGTAAGAGAAGATGATATGAGTATTCTGCTCAGAGATGCTCTTAGGCTTGGTGTTCCAAATGTAGGAGATTCCAATAGAGGACAAGAAATAGTTGGAATGCCTGAGAGATTTATATCTATTGATCCTATACATGTTAAGAAGGCTATACATTCATCTAATGATGAGATAACTCGGTATCACCATTTATTGGAAGATTGTGATAAGAATTATATCCGGATTGTAAGAATTTTTTTGAAGACTTCTTTTTTTGTGCATTTATTCCATATTAAATATTTGAATGGATGATCTAGTAAGAGTTTTATTATGCTACTATAATTATTAAATGATGCATTTCTAGAAAACACTACTTTACCATCTTCCTCTTATGAAGCCAAAAAATTAATAAAAAAAATAGATTTTGGATATAATAAGATTTATAGTTGTTCGAATGATTGTATATTATATCAAGGTGATAATGCTGATAAAGAATCATGCCATATATATAGATCTTCATGATGGATAACACATAAAAAAGATAAGGGTGATCAATTGAATGATGTGGATGTAATACAGCATAAAAAAAATTGGCCAAAGTATTGCGTTACTTTCCTCTTGTATCTAGACTGAAAAGAATCCATGCATCATTAAAAACAGCTTCATCAATTAGATGGCATGATGAAGAACATACAAAGGATGGAATATTGAAACATCCAATATGTAGTTTAGTATGTAAAGTATTTGATGATAGGTATCCTGATTTTGTCTCTAATGTTCATAGTATTAGGTTGGGTTTAGCTACTGATGATTTTGATCCATTTTGGACTCTTAAGTTCTACCTACAACACTTAGCCAGTTGTTTTAATTTCTTATAATTTGTCATCATAGATGTGCATTAAACAGGCTTCACTAATTCTATCAATAGTTATCTCAGGTGATAAGAGTCCAGGAAATGATATTGATATTTTTCTATAACCTTTAATAGAGAAATTAAAATAGTTATAGGAGGGTTAGGATGCATTTGATGCTTCTACTGGCCGAATATTTAAATTACGAGCAGCTCTTATATGAACTATCAATGATTTTTTTGCATATGCTAATTTATCTAGTTGGAGTACTAAGGGGCATGTTGTATGCTCATCGTGTGGAGATTCAACCCATTCATATTGGCTAAAACATGGGGAAAAATTTTGTTATATAAGACATTATCCAAGGTTGGAAGCAAATCATTCATTTCAGTTTTAGAAAGATTTTTTTGATGAAACTATAAAGTTGAGATTCACCCCTATTCGACCATCTAGATTTGATGTTATTAGATAAATGAGTAATATTAATTACACTTATATATGGTAAGTGTTGGTGTAGAATCTGGTTGATGTCGGATCGAGCTGGAGTTGGAGAAGAAGAGGTCACCATCGGTGATCTGCAAAATAAAGTTTCATTCGGAGTCAGTGGTGGCAGCTCCGGCAGGATCCTTCGATGATCAAGTTAGCTTTTCTAGCCAATAGAAATGGAGTACTCAGGCAAGAATTTAGTAGAATTTTAGAAAGGAGAAGAGAGCTAAAAAAAATGTATCTAAAGGATCCTTTTTTATAGATGGAGTTTGTCGTAATGGTTCGGTAGTGGACCGCTCAGAGCCATGTGAAATTTATTACGGAGAGAGGTGTCGCTTATAATAGACTGATAATGACAGTCGTAACCGTCTAGTAGTGGGATCATCTATAGCAGACTGATAAATGATAGTCGTAACCATCTGGTAGTGGGGTTGCCTGTTCATTGAGATTTAATAGTCGAAGTCTAGAGGAAGCAGGTGTTGGTTGGTGAAAAATTTTGACATATATCAATTCTAGAGGAGTTTGGACTCCTAAAGAAAATATGGCTAGAGGAGATAATCTGAGAGGAATACTACTTAAAATCTGAAAGTAATCCATTGAAGGAATTCAGATGAAGTTTGATTGAAGAAGATGTCCAAAAGGAGTTCGGCCCTTGGAGGAATCTGACTAAAGGAGAAGGAATCTGACTGAAGGAGAGGTCCGAAAGGAGTTCGGATCTTGAAAAAATTCAACTGAAGAAAAAGTTCGAAAGAAGTTTGGCTTCTATAGGAATCCGACTGAAGGAGAGGTTTGAAAGAAGTTTGACTTCTGTAGGAATTCGACTGAAGGCGAGGTTCGGAAGAAATTCGGCTCCAATAGAAATTCGACTGAAGGAAAGGTCCGAAAGGAGTTTGGCTGAAGGAGAAGTTCGGAAGGAGTTTGGCCCCTAAAAAAATTTGACTAAAGGAAAAATTCGGAAGGAGTTCGACTCCTGAAGGAATCCGACTGAGGGAGAAGTTCAAAAGGAGTTTGGCTCCTGGAGGAATTCGACTGAAAGAGAGGTCCGATAGGAGTTTAGCTTCTGAAGAAATTCGATCAAAGGAGAAGTCTAGGAGGAGCCCGACAGATAGAGAAGTCCGATCGAAGAAGTCTGGGAGGAGTTCGGCTTATGTAGGAGTTCGAAAGAAGTTCGACCGCTAGAGGAGTTTGGAAGAAGTTCGATCGCTGAAGGAGTTTGGCTACCTAAAGGAGTTTGGCTAGGGTTCGGCCGCTGGAGGGAGCTCGAGAGGGGTTCGACCGTTGGAGGAGTTCGACTGCTAAAGGAGTTCGATCGAGGTTCGGCTATTGGAGGAAGAATTCCCAATCGAAGCTCTTTCGTGATTACTAATCGCATTAGGCTAAGCATCAAACTGAACTTCGATGGAAGTGGAGTTTATCCCCAATAATAGTTTTCTCACTTTCGAGTTTGATATTTGAAAGAAGAGAGTACAAAAAGATGACTGTCGTAGTCCTTTTTTGATCTCTACACTCATTGAGGTTGAAGCTCAGGGGAGATATTATCTCCTACCGAGCTTAAAAAAGATCTTATCTCCTATTGAGGTTGACGTTGAAGCTCGGAAGAAATCTTATCTTCAGTCGAGGTTGAAGGAGATCTTATCTCCTATTGAGGTTGACGTTGAAGCTCGGAGGAGATCTTATCTTCAGCCAAGGTTGAAGGAGATCTTATCTTCTATTGAGGTTGATGTTGAAGCTTGTGGAAGATCTTATCTTCAGTGAGATTGAAGGAGATCTTCTCTCTTATTGAGGTTGACATTGAAGCTCGGAAAAGATCTTATCTTTTAGTCGAGGTTGAAGGAGATCTTATCTTCTATTAAAGGGTTGGAGCTTGGGAGAGATCTTATCTCCAATCAAGATTGAAGGAGATCTTTATCTCCTATTAAGGTTGACGTTGAAGCTTGGGGGAGATCTCATCTCCAGTCGAGATTGAAGGAGATCTTATCTCCTGTTGAGATTGATGTTGAAGCTTGGGAAAGATCTCATCTTTAGCCGAAGTTGAAGGAGATCTTATCTCCTGTTAAGATTGATGTTGAAGCTCGAAAAGAGATTTTATCTCCAGTCGAGGTTGAAGGAGATCTTATCTCCTATTGAGGTTGACATTGGAGCTTGAGAGAGATCCTATCTTCAGCCAAGGTTGAAGAAGATCTTATCTCCTATTGAGGTTGACATTGAAGCTTAGGAAGAGATCTTCATCTCCAATTGAGGTTGAAGGAGATCTTATCTTTTATTGAAGGGTTGGAGCTCGAGGGAGATCTTATCTCCAGTCGAGGTTGAAGAAGATCTTCTTAGTTGAGGTTGACATTAAAGCTTAAGAAAGATCTTATCTTCAGTCGAGGTTAAAGAAAATCTTATCTCCTATTGAGGTTGATGTTGAAGCTCGGGGGAGATCTCATCTCCAACTGAGATTAAAGAAGATCTTATCTCCTGTTGAAGTTGATGTTGGAGCTCGGAAAGATCTTATCTCCAAATCGAGATTGAAGAAGATCTTATCTCCTATTGAGGTTGACATTGGAGCTCGAGGGAGATCTTCTCTCCAACTGAGGTTGAAGGAGATCTTATCTTCTATTGAGGTTGACATTGAAGCTAGGGGGAGAACTTATCTCCAACCAAGGTTGAAGAAGATCTTATCTCCTATTGAGATTGATGTTGAAGCTGGGGGAGATCTTATCTCCAGCCGAGGTTGAAGAGATCTTATCTTTTTTTGAAGGATTGGAGCTCGGGGGAGATCTTATTTTTAGCAAGGTTAAAGAAGATCTTATCTCCTATTGAGGTCGACATTGAAGCTCAGAGGAGATCTTATCTTCAATCGAGATTGAAGAAGATTTTATCTCCTGTTGAGGTTGATGTTGAAGCTCGAGGGAGATCTTATCTCCAGTCGAGGTTGAAGGAGATCTTATCTTCTGTTGAGGTTGACGTTGAAGCTCGAGAGAGATCTCATCTTCAGTCGAGGTTGAAGCATCGGTGCTAGAGCAGGAATGGATGGATCTGACTCAGATTTGGTGGTAGAAGTGGTAGATCTTTGGATAGTTGCCTTCTTTGGAGGTATTTCTTAGGATTGAGGAAGAGGATGGAGATGGACCTTAAAGAAGAAAATCCATAGGATCGGCTGAGCACTCCTTTAAGAATAAGAGTACCTCAGGAACAGAGGTCCCTTCCTCCAGCGCCAATCCTGTTGGTGAAGAATCTGGTTGACGTTGGATCAAGCAGGAGTTGGAAAAGAAGAGGTCGCCGTCGGTGACCTATAAAATAAAGTCCCATTCGGAGTCGGTGGTGGTGGCTCCGGCAGGACCCTCCAATGATCAAGTCAGCTTTTTTGGCTAATAGAAATGGAGTGCTTAGGCAAGAATTTAGTAAAATTTTGGGAAGAAGAAGAGAGCTCAGAGAAAACATATATGAAGGATCCCTTTTTATAAATGGAGCCTATCGTAACCGTCCGATAGTGGGTCGCTCAGGGCCATGTGAAATTTATTTTGAAGAGAGGTGTCTCTCATAATAGACTGATAATGACAATCATAACCGTTCGATAGTGGAGTCATCTATAGTAGACTGATAAATGATAGTCGTAACTATCCAGTAGTGGAGTCGTCTGTTCGTTGAGATTTAATAGTCGAAGTTCGGAGGAAGTAGGCATTGGTTGGTGAAGAACTTTAATATATATCAATTTCAGAGGAGTTTAGACTCCTAAAGGGAATACGACTAGAGAAGATCATCTGGGAGGAATATTACTTAAAATTTGAAAGTAATCCACTGGAGGAATCCAGATGAAGTTTGATTGAAGAAGATGTCCGAAAAGAGTTTGGCCCCTAGAGGAATCTAACTAAAGGAGAAGTCCAAAAGAAGTTCAGTTCTTGAAGAAATTCGACTAAAGGAGAGGTCCGAAAGGAGTTCAGTTCCTATAGGAATCTGACTGAAGGAGAGGTCCAGAAGGAGTTCGACTGAAAGAGAAGTCCACAAGAAGTTCGGCTCCTAGAAGAATTTGACTGAAGGAGAAATTTGGAAGAAATTTGACTCCTAAAAAAATCTGCTGAGGAAGAAGTCCGAAAGGAGTTTGGCACCTAGAGGAATTTGACTGAAGGAGAGGTCCAGTAGGAGTTTGGCTCTTGAAGAAATTTAATCAAAGGAGAAGTTCGGAAGGAGTCTGACTGATGGAGAAGTCCGACTGAAGGAGAAGTCTGGGAGGAGTTCGGCTCCAATAGGAGTTTGAAAGGGGTTCAACCGCTGGAGGAGTCTAGGAGGGGTTTGGCCACTGAAGGAGTTCAGCTACTTGAAGGAGTTCGGCTAGGATTCATCTGCTGGAGGGAGTTCGAAAGGGGTTCGACCACTGGAGGAGTTCGGCTGCTAAAGGAGTTTGATCGAGATTCGGCTGCTGAAGGAAGAATTTCTAATCGAAGCTCTTTTGTGATTACCAGTTGCATTAAGCTAAGCATCAGACTGGACTTCGGCTGGAGCGGAGTTTATCCCCAATAGTAAGATATCAAAGTCTTCAAAAAAAAGAGAAAGGAAGGATGTTAGAAGCTCAATACATGAAGCATTATCAGAGAAAGTTAGTGCTAGTAATATAGTTGTAGAGATGTTTGAGGATGTTGATAATTTCTTCAAAGATGATGAAAATAATGATATAACAATGGTAGTATATATAATTAGTACTACTAAATAGTTATGGAAGAAAAGAAGCATCTTCTTTGACTTACCTTACTAGGAGCATAATCTTTTTTGGTATAATCTTCATATGATGCATATAGAGAAGAATATTTATGATAATTTAATTAAAATATTATTAAATCTTGATGGAAAGACCAAAGATAACAAGAAAGCATATTTTGATTTGAAAAAATGGGTATTCGACAAGTTTTTCATCCTATAGTGCTTGCTAATGATAAAATTTATATGCCTTCTACATATTACATAATATCCACTCAAGAAAAATATCTTTTTCTAACAATTTAAAAAAATATCAAGATTCCTGATGGGTATGCATCAAACATTTTATGAAGTACCAATCTAAAAGAATGAAATTTTTTAAATTTAAAAAGTCATGCTAGCTATATATTGATGCAAGATATAATTCCATTGGCTTTAAGATCATTAATACTGAAACAAATTATTATAGTTGTTTGTTAATTGTCAGCATTTTTTAAGTCATTATATTTTAAAGTTCTTGATCCTTGGGAACTTGATTGATTGGAGTCTCGTGGTGCACTTACACTATGCCAAATGGAGAATATCTTTCCTCTATGATTTTTCACTATTATGGTTCATCAAATCTTTCACTTAGTTGCAAAAGCTAAACTTGGTAGACTGGTACACTATAGATGGATGTATTCTATTAACAAGTAAGCTACTATAAAGTCTACAATTATAATTTATAATTTTTTATTCTAAAAAAGATTATGCCGATATTGTTGTTTTACAATATTTTTTATTTTTGAAGGTATTTTGAGCACTTGAAAGATTATGTATGTAATAGAGCTCATCCTAAAGACTCAATTGTAGAAGGATATATTGCTGAAGAGTGTTTGATATTTTATTCAAGATATCTTGAAGGTGTGGAAATAAAATTTAATCAACCTCAAAAAGATTATGAGACTGTAGATGATGCTAAAAATTACAAGTTCTAATCTGGTGCAAGAATTTTAGAAAAGATTGAAAGTATTGTTCTTGACAAAAAATCATTGGCACAAGCACATCATTATGTCTTACTTCATAGTGACATAATATTTAAGTATTATAGGTTATTATGGTTATAATATGATTTAATTTATGATTCTATAATGAATAATATTCTTGACCAATGATTAAATTTTTATACAACAAATTTTTAGTTGCTCAGCAACAAGTCAACAATAACATTCGACCGAACTCAAGTTTGTAGATCAAGTTCTAGATTTGAACCTTGGCATAACTATTTCAATAGCTTTTGAAAGCTTGGTCATTTTCAAGATCGACTAATGATGGGCACTAGTACTTTGTTCTGGAGGGCTTAAGGTTGGAAAGGAATAATGAGTTCTTCAATTAAGATTGTAGCGAAGACGCTTTAGTTATTCTGATGAAGTTTGGCCAACACTCAAGGTCGGCCCAAAGTTAGGATCAGATAGTACTGAGGTTCAGTGCCTGTGGAGCGGTTGTTGCTTGTCCTAGACTTAAGACCAAAATTAAGTAGATGATAAATTTCTTTTACTAACTCAAGTGCGTTTGGCTAAAATTCATGATGTAGTCTTGACAAGATCTATGGTTAAGATAGAATTGGAGGGTCGAAGCAAAGGAGCTTGGCTAATACATAAGATCGGACATTGATAGAAGTTATTGTTTCCAAGATGAGCCATCCTCAATTGAAGCTCTAAGCTTAAATAAATTTGGAGAACGATCCTTTGGAGCTAACCTAGACTAGGGGACTAACTTGATTGAACCACGGATCAGAATATGTTTTGAACACAAGATGATGCTCTACCAAGGTCGGGCTTTATTAGAAATCGACGGAAGCTATTTTACCCCCAACAAAAAGTATATCTTTTTCCATGGTACCTAAGAAATTATTGATCTTGGTTATCCTCTATTAGGATATTTACTAACCCCGGTTGAATCCCGATCTTCTTATTCAATTAAGGTTCGACAATCTACTGCATCTTCAGGACAACTTGAACGACTATCAACAATGTTCAAAGACTAATCGGAGAATGCGATTGCTCATAAATCAACAATTATATCGGTATTGAGCCGGCCATCTAACTCAGATGTCAATCGAGTATTATCTTAGAAACTGTAATGAATGATCCAGAAGATTAATGGTCACAAGAATGGTTACGTCATGTAAAGGGCGCATTAACTACTTCCAATTGGGAAATCATGGCTCAAATTAACTACCCACCAAACCCACAATGAATTCGGTATCTCCTATATTCCCACACTCCAAGGGATGGAAGTTACAACATAATAGCAAATTTCATCTCTATATAAGGAGAGGTAAGAGGGGGACCAAGGTAACCTTTATTCTAGCCCAATATAAGCTCTCATCTCTACATGGTTCTTCTATTGTTCCCTGAACTCTGACTAACTTAAGCATCAAAGAGTCCCTTATCGAACAAACTCTGGCAAGAAGACCTATTTGCAAGTATGATCCCCATTATGTGTAAGGCACAACTTACTTGTCACTGATCTAAGGACGGCACCAGAGCTTAGCTATGATAAATTGGCGCATCGGGTAGGGGGTAGAGATATAACTCTAAAAAAAGAAGAACCATAACAAGAACAAGAGCTTAGAATGCATTTGCAAGCATTCCCATATGCTCTTCATAGTGAGAAGAGCTTCCAAATCAACATGCAAAGCCTAGTGCTTCCCACCCTATAATTTTGGTGAATCAACAACAATTCACCGTGCTTGTGCAATAGGTGAAAATCCTGACTGATTTTGTCCATAATCTACAGTAAACTATAGAAAAACAATAATAACAGCAACAACTATAGGAGCCGGCACCACATGCCACACCATCTAGGCATAGCTGGCAATCTCCCCAGTAGCCTTCAAAGCAACACCAACCTTCTCGACACTCACACTGTCTAGACCCCCAGAGCAACGATCTCCTTCCTGGCAAAATTTGAGGAAGGAGAAGTGACGTCACTCTCCTTCGAGCTCATTTAGGGAAGACTCCACTCTGAGGTACTCTCGACACCATGATGAGCCTTAATGATGACTAGATGCTTATGATCAAAACTACAAGAGATCAATTGTTGACTTGCCAAGCTTCAAGGGGACAATAGGGGCCAATCAGATGGCCTTGGATTCAGTACCCATGCTCCCTTCTCCTGACAAAGCATGGACGAGCCAATTCTAGCTTGCTTCAAGATGCCTTAATTAGAGCTTTACAATGGCTCCTTCAATCTACTTGACCACCTTGAAAGCTACAAGGCTCTCATGATGATTCAAGAAGCTACCAATACCCTCCTCTATCTGTTCTTCCCGACGACTCTCCAAAAATTTGTGTGGGTCTAGTGTCCGAGCCCTAATTAGGAAGCATTCTTTGTTTTGAAGAACTTGAGAGATAGTTCGTGGCATACTTCAGCACCAACCAAAGGATGCCATGGAACTAGATAGCCTCTTCTCCATCCAACAGTGAGAAGGGAAACTTTGAAAGATTACGTGGCATGCTTCAATGCTGCCACATTGGAAATTTACGACCTCAATGAGTTGGTGGCCATGTTGGCCATGAAATAATGACTTCAAAACTCCAAGTATACTAACTCCCTAGACAAGAAGTTCCCTCGATCCTATTATAACTCTTTGCACAGCCATAGAAATATGTCTGTGTCGAGGAAGGTGCAATCAATCGATGAGATACCGAAGGGAGAAAACTCTCGAAGAAGAAGAGAGCCTCAAAAGGGTCCAATAGGGCCTGTATCAACAACGAGGCTCCTCAACGATGACAAAGTCCGAGGCCAAAAAGTTGAGGCTATAAATATGGCACTTATGCCTGCGCCCCCCCTCCCTCTCTACTTTCTAGGCACAGATCCTCTTGGAGATTGAGGGATAGGACAACCTCTATAGGCCTCCATCGATGAAAGCCCCACTAATGGCTCATAACAGGAAGAACTATTGTTGCTTTCATCAAAACCATGGGCATGATATCAAAAATTGCATCCAGTTAAAGGATGAGATAGAAGCCCTCATCCAATAGAGATATCTTAGAATTTACCTATATGATCATCTGGCCAATCATTTGCTGATCGATAGCCTCAAGCACAGCCCGAGGAAGACATCAATAACTGACCAATGGTAGGGCTGGTCAATAAAATCTCCAGAGGGATGCAGCATGGGATGGCAGATGATCAGAGAACTTCTCGAAGCAATAGTGAGGATCAAAGAAAATGTTATTTCTTTTCCTAACGAAGATCTTCAAGGAGTTCAAACTCCTTATGATGATGTTGTTGTCATTTCTATAACAATAGTTAACTATGATGTAAAGAGGATTCATGTTCATAATAGAAGCTTTGTTGATGTTTTATTTTGTGATGCTTTCTTCTAAATGTAGTTATCTACTAATCGATTGAAAAAGGTTGGCACCCCTTTAGTCAGATTTTTCAATGATTCGGTAAAGATGGAAGGAGAAATTGTTCTTTTGATCATGATAAGATGAGTACCTCAACAAAGTATCTTCCTTCTTAACTTTCTCATAGTTTGAGTGCCTTCGGCTTACAATATTATACTAGGATGATCGAGATTGAATGCATTGCATATGATTATCTTGACTTATCATCTTTTCATCACATTCTTGATAGAGAATGGAGTTGGTGAAATGCAAGGAGACCAACAATTGGCCAACAATGCTACATGATGACTATAACCAAGGGGCAGTTGAAGGAAAAAAACTATTTTTTAGGTCAGATTCGCTCAGATCTGATTTGATCAAGAGAAATATTTCAAAAAAAATTTTCATAGATCTAAATCAAATCTGATACTTTTCAGATCTGATTTGATGGATCTAATAAAATAAAATAAAAATAAATTAAATCAAATTTAATTTATACCTTGTTCTTGGATAATCTAATTATCCTGTGATGATCCTGCTGATTGCCTGAGATTCTGGATGCAGCCACGTAATCGCCTGGCCTCTATCGGTATCCACTCAGGCAGGATCTGGATATCTTCTTCTTCTCGATCTATCCTCGAAAGATCATATCTAGATCTGATCTTGAAGGTCTTCAAAATAACTTTTGAAGATTCGATGTCGTCTCTTGCAGCAGTGCTGTCTTCTTCCTTTCTTATCATCTTTCTCTTGCTTGGATCACACCAAACTGGAGCCCAAAACCTCTTGGGCATGGAGAAAAGAGAGAGGATTTAAGGTAGGCATGGAGGAGAGAGGGAGAGAGCAATATGGCATGAGCTAAGAGAGAACTTCTCTAAAGCTAGGCACAGATGGAGTTTTTATAGACCCTGTTGTGCCATGCAGTGCCACATCATTCCAACCAATCACGTATCTTCATGCAATCAGATCTAAATCTGATTGATGGGATGACATCACCTGATCCAATTAGATGAGAGCTCCTCTCCAACACCCTTAGATGGTGCCAAGAGTGGTCAAAGCAGAGTCCCTTGGTGCCATCTAGTTTGATTCCAAGAAGCAACCTAGAGTCCCATCTACATGGGACTCCAGGCATCCCTATCCTTGGGCACACACCTTCCTAGGCATGCACCTCTCCTTTCATCTTTCTAGTAAGGGGACAAGCCCCTATCTGCTCTCCTATGGGTTCATGATACATGGGCAAATGTCTAAGTGTCAAAGGTCAATGTTTGACCAAAGTCAAAAGACAAGAATTAATAGGTGATGGAAAATGATAGGCGTTGTCTTAAATTTATCTCATAAATTAAGACAACCTTTTTCTGATCTAAACAAGCTCCAGTTAGACTAAGTAAAAGTATCTGAGTAAGCACAAACATATTTGGCTCGATCGAGATAATTTTTAATGATTGTAGAAGGAGAACATTAGGCTCAATCGTGTGTTAGCAAGATTTTCTTGAACCTAATTGAATCTAATTCAAATCAATTAAATTGAGTTAGTCCAATTGATGATATCCAGATCCAAACCCTTATTTGTGTGACCTAGTTAGATTTAGTTCTGTATGATAATGAGATATATCACGATCTCTATCATCGACATCATCGAAACACCTTTCGATGGATCAGAACTTTTTTGATTCAAACAACTAGAATGATTGATCATCCAAATCATTCTAATTGCTCCCAAAATCTATTAGTGACATCTAGTAGTATATGGTGATAATCCATCAAAACTGAAAATGAACCTCTTGGTGTAGTTACATGTGTGATTAAGTTCTTCTATTTTGAGCGTCGATCAGATTAGGGTTAAGGTGAACTCGTCAAACCCTAATTTCTGTCATATGATTTAATCATTTGATTTAAGTTCAATGTGAAAAATCTAATAGAAACTCTTTCTATTATTTCACTCTACTATGGCCATGGGCTTATGGACTTGATTCTCATGATCATTATAGGGCTGCTCCTTATCTATCGAGGTAGATAGATTCTCTCTTAGTGTGATCCAATTCCTACCATGAACATGCTATAGCCAACATACACCTCAGGATTCTGAATGGCTAGGAGATCAAGTCATGGTGTAGTCAAACTATAACACCCTTAAGATGAACTGCCGATGCACCTCAGATCAAAGAACCAGACACACCACTGCAGCTTTGAGCCAGTCATCGATGAGAAGGTAGACTTTCTTATGACTGCTCGAGGTGGTCACGCTCAGTACTCTCATTCTCTAATAAGTACCTGTACTCTTGCTCCAATGTTTTTACACCATAGACTCAAGACTCATCTACTATAAAGAAGTGGTTGTACACCAACCTTTCGGATCAATCATCATTCTCATAATGATCCTACGGTCAGGAGCATTTTATGAGTTAATAATGAAAATTCATGTCTTAAATTTTTAACTCTTAAAAATAAGAATTATCATTACCATTAACTCAAGGGATGTATCATAGACACTAAATATACATTATGATAGAAAATAACCCATTTTATTATTTATAGTTAAAATTATAATTTTACTCTTAGAAGTGTATAATCAATTCTGACTTGTAAGGCACACATATCTAACAAACTTTCACTTGACCTAAAGTCAATTGGCTACAAATCTAAGTCTTATCTTCTCAAGGTGGACTTCAATCTTCTGCTGGCCCAATGGCTTTATGAGTGGATCTGCCGCATTGTCTGCGAAATTGACTCTGTTGACCTTGACGTAATCCTTCTCGAGGTAATCATGGATGAGGTGGTATCGCTGCTCGATGTGCTTAGATTTTTGGTGAGACCATGGCTCCTTAGCAAAGGCTATGGCGCCATTGTTGTCGTAGTATAGAGGAATGGCATCTGATGGCATCATTTTGATTTTTGCTACAAACCTTTTGTACCAGAATGCCTTCTTCATAGCTTCTGATGCAGCGATGTATTCTGCTTCCATGGTAGAATCTGCTATCACTGTTTGCTTGAAACTCTTCCAACTGGTAGCACCACCATTACACACAAGCAGACTCTCAAATGTCGACTTTTGATCATCTACATCGGACATAAAATCTGAGTCTATATGTCCTTGGACTTAGAGTTCTCCATTACCAAAAATCAACAACATATCCTTAGTTCTTCTCAAGTACTTAAGGATATATTTCATAGAAGTTCAGTGTTCTTCACCTAGATTTGACTGATATCTACTCATGACACTCACAGCATGGGCTATATCAGGTCGTATATATAACATGGCATACATGAGGCTCCCTATTACTGAAGCATAAGGGATCTTGCTCATGCATTCTATTTCCTTAGATGTGCTAGGGCACATCTTCTTGAAAAGATGAATGTCATGTTTGAAGGGTACTAATCCCTTTTTACAGTTTTCCATGCTAAACCTCTTTAGCACTTCTTCTATTTACATCTTCTATGAAAGTCCTAGCATCCTATTCGGTCTATCTCTATAGACCTTAATTCCTATAACATAGGATGCTTCTCCTAGGTCTTTCATGAAGAATTCTTTGGATAACCATATTTTAACTATGGTCAACATAGAAATATCATCCCCAATATGGAGGATATCATCCACGTACAATACGAGAAAGACAACAGCGCTCCTACTGACCTTTTTGAAGACACATGATTTCTCCTCATTTTTGATGAAATCAAATAATTTGATCACATCATTAAAATGAGTATTTCAGCTCTGAGATGCTTGCTTAAGTCCATATATGGACCTTTGTAGTTTGCATACCTTATGATCAACATCACTGGATATGAAACCTAGCGGCTGTTCCATATAGATATCTTCCTCAAGGTATTTATTTAAGAATGCCATTTTCATGTTCATTTGCCATATTTCATAATCAAAATAGACTGCAATAGCAAGCAATGTGTGGATGGATTTTAGCATAGCCACTATCGAAAAGGTATCCTGATAGTCAATGCCTTCACATTGACTATAACCTTTTACCATTAATCTAACTTTGAATGTCTCTATATTTCCATCTACACCAATCTTTCTCTTATAGATCCATTTACATCCAATAGGTACTATACCTTCTGATGGATCTACCAAGGTCTAGACTTAGTTTGAGTGCATCGAGTCAATTTCTGACTTCATTGCCTCTAATCATTTCTTGGAGTCGATATTTGATATCATCTTGTTATAGGTTTTAGGATCATCACCATGAACCCCATTACCTATGAGGAACATTTTTTCTATTTTCTCTAAAATAGTACCTAAGTACCTCTCTGAAGGATGGAAAATCCTTTCCAATCTACAAGGTGGAGGAGGTAGTGATTGTATTGGCTCAACCTAATTTGGTTCCAATTGGTTCTTAGCTCGTTGCTCTTGTGAGACTTTCTCTTCGAGCTTGATCTGCTTTCCAATGTCGCTATCTTGAATAAACTATTTTTCAAGAAAGATGGCAAGTCGACTCACAATCATATTATGATCTTCTAGAAAGTAGAAATAATATCCTAATGACTCTTTAGGATATCCTATGAAATAAGCTCTAAAGGATCTGAAGTCTAACTTATCCGTTTGTTGTCTTTTGACATGAACCAAACAACCCCAAATTCTGAGATGACCAGACTTGGTTTCGTACCATGCCATATCTCATACGGTATGGTAGGAACGATTTTAGAAGAAACCCTATTCAGTAAGTATATTGCAGTTAATAGACTGTGTCCCTAAAGAAAATCAGGAAGGTTTGTGAAGCTCATCATGGATCGAACCATATCTAATAGGGTCCGATTCCTCCATTCTAAAACTTCATTGAGTTGAGGTATTCCAGCTGGAGTCAATTGAGAGACTATGCCTTTTTTCTTGAGATAGTCCAAGAATTTTTGACTAAGGTATTCACCTCCTCGATCTGATCGAAGAACCTTAATAGATTTTTTAGTTTTCTTCTCTATTTCATATCTGAATTTCTTGAACTTTTCAAAAGCTTCAGACTTATGTCACATAAGATATACATACCCATACCTAGATAAATCATCGGTAAAGGTTATAAAGTAGACAAAATTGCCTCTAGCTGGTACATCAAATGGGCCGCACACATTAGTATGTACTAGGACAAGAAGATCTGTGGCCCTTTTCCCATGTCCTACAAAAGGGAGCTTAGTCATTTTGCCATGAAGACAAGATTCATAAATTGGATATGACTCAAAAGTCAACGAACTCAATAGCCCGATTTTTTTTAATTTGTTAATCCTATCTTTTGCTATATGATCTAATCTTAGGTGCCATGGATACCTATCATTTGGACTATTCCTAGGTCATTTCATGGCATTCACATTTTGCTCGATATTAAAAATAGATACATCAATATGTAACTGGTAAAGATTGTTAATAAGAAAACCACTTGTAATTTTATTTCTTTCATAAAGAATGTTATAATGGTCCTTAAGAAAACTAATTACATAGCCTTCTAGTGCTAGGCATGAAACAGAAATCAAATTCCTACTTGCTGTAGGCACATAATAACAATCTTTTAATACTAAGTCTAAACCAGATGGTAGTCGAAGAGGGTATGTTTCCACGACCACAGAAGTAACTCTTGCTCCATTTTCGATGTGTGGGATCATCTCACCATCCCTCAGCCTTCTACTATCCTTAAGACCCTACATGGAAGTGCATAAATGAGCATTAGAACTAGAGTCAAGCATCCAACTAGATGCAGAAGAAATCGTAAGGTTAGACTCAATAACGAGCATACCTCTAAAAGGACCTACCTCCATCTTATTCTTCAAGGTGGCCAGGTAAGTAGGGCAGTTCCACTTTCAATGGCCATCATTATTGCAATAGAAATATTTTTCTTTGTCAACGGCCTTCTTCTTTAGTTCTGCCTTTTCTTCTTTCCTCCTTCCATCTTCTGCTTTTTCACAGACTTCTTCTTCTTTCCAAAAGACTTTCTCTTGAAAGAAGTCTATTCCATAGCAAGTACTGAGCCTTTAGAACCTTTCATAGAAAGCTCAGTAGTAACCAACATGTTCATAAGCTCGGCCAGAAAATTTTGAAGTTTATGCATATGATTGTTCATGATGAACTGCCCATATGCATCAGTCAAAGATTGTAGAATTATATCATTATGCAAATCCAGATCCAACTTCACTCCAAGCTTCTCAAGCTCTTTCAAGTCCTTGATCATCATCAGACAATGATCTTGGACTGACTGTCCATCATGCATTTTAGTCTTGAATAATCATTTAGTGACTTGATACTTGATTGTGCGACTCTGTTCACCAAATATCTTTTGTAGGTGAGCCAACATTTGGCGAGCAATCCTGATATTTTCATGTTGGCACTGAAGCTCATCAGACATCGAGCCTAACATGTAGTATCTGGCCTTGTTATCTTCGTCCATCCATTTGTCAAGAGACGCTCTCTATTCAACGGATGGATGAGCTGGTAAGGTGGAGGAATTCTGGTCCAATACATGAGTTAACTTCTCGAAATCTAAAATGATTTTGAAGTTCTAGAGCTAATCCTTGTAATTGAGTCTGGTCAGTTTGTGGGTGTCCAGGATACGTGCTAGTGGATTGGACGCAGACATTTTTCTATAGAGAGTCAAAGTTTCTAGTTAGATATTATAATTAAGACTTGACTAATTTATTTAGAGATTTTATTTTTAAACAAATTAGCTCCCACTATTTTCTTGGATCCCTACACTCCCTCTATAGAGATGTAAAAATCTCCATGATTAATAATTTTTAGTGGATGGTGCGATCCCACCAACTGACTCATCACCTCACCTAACAGTTATTGATGATGGATTAGTCAATGAGTGAACAACTCTTGTTCAATGATTTTCTAATCATGATGCACCCAAACTTGGTCCCTAATTCTTGAATCTCACCGTGCTCGAAATATTGATCTACTCCTTAGTTAAGTCAAATCCACCATTTGCATGGATTGGATTCCTAATTGAGTCTCTCACTGTATCCAAAATATTGAGTCCAATCCATCCCCCAGCCCGTAGCATCCAATGCCTAATAGATATGGTTGCATCTTTTCAGTGCAACTGAACCACTGTAACCAGTCGAGAACAATCAACCCCAAAAAGGGCCCGCACATCTACAATGGTGGAAGACCTTAGACTTAATCTTTTCTTAGGGAGATTTGATTTAGTTCTCATTAAACTAGACTTGACATAGTCATAATCATTATGACTAACCTAGTGGCATGGGTTAGCTCGAATTATTGGCTACCCCAGATCAGTACTGAGCCAACAAGTATAGCCAGATAAGTGAGATCGATGAAAGGGATATGCTATTAACTCGATAAGAATGCATTCGAGTCGAGTAGCTCCTAATTAAAAATTAGTCGATCGTATCTACCAAACTTACCTTAGATACCAAATTATTGAGCCAGAACCAATCGGGTTAGCCTACAATCCAAACTCTAACCACTGAACCTAATTAGGTCTTAGCTTGATCGATCACTCATGTGACTCGATCTTGACCGAAACTTTATCCTATTAGGCTGGTCAATTTAAGCACTCTTGATCCCATCTAACCAACTCTTGATTCGGTTTGATCAACCACTTAGATCTAATTGAGCTACCCAAGTCCGAACCCAATTTTATGAATATGTCTTAGATCTTAAATTCTTAATTTTAGACCTAATATATTTCATAATCTTAATTCTTAATTAAGTTTAGGATTCATAAAAAAAATATGTAAATAAAATTCTAGGATTTTAGGATCTAGGATTTTACAAAAAATAAATTCTTAATTTTTGATTAAGGACGAATGTGCAGCACCCCTACACATCATAAGAACACTCCATCAAATGGAAGGAGAGGGCATTTAAATCTTACTTTATTTTTATGATCGGACGGCCAAGGAGAACGCCTTAATCAGAAATATAAAAACTACAAAACTAGTTAGATCTATATCATATATCTCATATATAAAAACTGATCTAACTATAAACATGTTTTGCATACATCTCATATATCATATCATGCATATTTTTAGATCTAAATTATATCATAATTATCTAAAAAATTAAATTTAAATTATTCACATTAAAATAAATTCTATTCTAGATAATTATGTAGAATTATTCTACAACTAGTCTAATCATGCATTCATCATATCTCATATGAATCAAAAATTAAATAATTTTATTTTTTATTTTTAGATCTTATTATAATATTTATAACATCAAAAAATAATAAATAAATTAATCTAAATTCATCACTTAATCAAATTATATTATGATCATGCAAGACTATACATAGAATAATTCTATTCTACAACTAGTCATGCATCTTGTAGAACTTAGATCTAAATTATTTAATTTTAATTTTTTTGATTTCAGATCTAATCACATCTCATGTGACATCTAAAATTATCTAATTATTAGATCAAAAATAAATTTAAATTAGATCTAAATAATTTATGAAAACCTGGCTCTGATATCAGTTGAAGAAAAAATATATTTTTCAGATCAGGTTCGTTCAGATCTGATTTGATCAAGAGGAATATTTTTAAAAAAAATTTCTTAGATCTAAATCAAATTTGATATTTTTTAAATTTAATTTGATATATCTAATAAAATAAAATAAAAATAAATTAAATTAGATTTTATTTATACTTTTTTCTTGGGTAATCTAATTATCCTATGATGATCCTGCTAATTGCCTGAGGTTCTGGATGCAGCCATGCAATCGTCTGGCCTCTATCGGTATCCACTCAGGCAAGATCTGAATATCTCCTTCTTCTCGATCTATCCTTGAAAGATCAAATCTGTATCTAATCTTGAAGGTCTTCAAAATAACTTTTGAAGATTCGATGTCATCTCTTGTAGAAGTGCTGCCTTCTTTCTTTCTTGTCGTCTTTCTCTTGCCTGGATCGCACCAAACTGGAGCCCAAAACCTCTTGGGCATGGAGAAGAGAGAGAGGATCTAAGGTAGGCATGGAGGAGAGAGGGAGAGAGCAATATGGCATGGGCTAAGGAAGAACTTCTCTAAAGCTAGATGTAGATAGGATTTTTATAGACCCTGCTGCACCATGTAGTGCCACATCATCCCGACCAATCACATCTCTTCATGCAATCAGATCTAAATCTAATTGATGAAATGACATCACCTAATCCAATCAGATGAGAGTCCCTCTTCAGTACCCTTAGGTGGTGCCAAGACTGGTCAAAGCAGAGTTTCTTGGCGCCACCTAGTTTGATTCCAAGAAGCAACCTGGAGTCCCATCTGTATGGGACTCCAGGCATCCCTATCCTTGGGCACACGCCTCCCTAGGCATGCACCCCCTTCTTTAGTCTTTCTAGTAAGGGGACAAGCCCCTACCTACTCTCTTATGGGTGCATGACATATGGGCAAATGTCTAAGTATCAAAAGTCAATGTTTGACCAAAGTCAAAAGACGAATTAATAGGTAACAAAAAATGGTAGGTGTTGTCTCAAATTTATCTCATAAATTAAGACAATCTTTTTCTAATATGAACAAGCTCCAGTCAGACCAAGTAAAAGTATCTGAATGAGTATAAATATATTTGGCTCAGTCGAGACAACTTTTAATGATTGTAGAAGGAGAACATTAGGCTCAATTGTATGCTAGCATGATTTTTTTGAACCTAATTGAATCTAATTCAAATCAATTGAACTGAGTTAGTTCAATTGATGATATCCAGATCCAAACTTTTGTTTGTGTGATTCAGTTAGGTTTAGTTCTGTATGGTAATGAGATATGTCACGATCTCTATCATCGACATCATCGAAACATATTTCGATGGATCAGAATTTTTTTGATTCAAACAACTAGAATGATCGATCATCCAAATCATTCTAATTGCTCCCAAAATCCATCAATGACACCTAGCAGTATATGATGGCAGCCCATTAAAACTAAAAATGAACCTCTTGGTACAGTTACATGTGTGATTAAGTTCTTCTATCTTGAGCCCCAATCAGATTAGGGTTAAGGTGAACTCATCAAACCCTAATTTCTATCATATGATTTAATCATTTGATTCAAGTCTGATGTAAAAAATCTAATAGAAACTCTTTCTATTATTTCACTCTGCCATGGCCATGGGCTTATGGACTTGATTCTCATGATCATCATAGGGCTGCTCCTCATCTACCGAGGTAGATAGATTTTCTCTTGGTGCGATCCAATTTCTATAATGAACATGCTATAGCCAACATACACCTCAGGATTCCGAATGGCTAGAAGATTGAGTCATGGTGTAGTTAAACTATAACACCCTCAAGGTGAACTACCGATGCACCTCAAGTCAAAGAACCAGACACACCACTGTAGCTTCGAGCCAGTCATCGAAGGTAGACTTTCTTATGACTGCTTGAGGTGGTCATGCTTAGTGCCCTCATTCTCTAACGAGTACCTATACTCTCGCTTCGGTGTCTCTACACCATAGACTCAAGACTCATCTACTATAAAGAAGTGGTTGTATACCAACCTTCCGGATCAATCACCATCCTCATGATGATCCTACAATCAGAAGTATTTTATCAGTTAATAATGAAAATTCATGTTTTAAATTTTTAACTCTTGAAAATAAGAATTATCATTACTATTAACTCAAGGAATGTATCACAGACACTAAATACACATTATGATAGAAAATAATCTATTTTATTATTTATAATCAAAATTATAATTTTACCCTTAGAAGTGTACAATAAATGTCAGCCAATTCTGACTTTCAGGGCACACATATCTAACAAAAAAATCCTTAGAAATACTAATTGATGGACTGGATCTGCATGAAGAAGAAACCCAAGGTGAACGCATTGAACAATCAATTTCAATTCCACACCAGGAGGAAGATCCTACTAAGACAATACAAGTTGAGTCATTAATGAATGAAAAGCTCTGAGAAGATCACATGGTATTCTTATGGAAGACTACTGATTGAAAAGCTCTAAGAAGATCTCATGGTATTCTTATGAAACAATACCGATATCTTCGCTTGGTCAGCTTCAAACATACCAAGTATTTCTCCTAACATAATTGTTCATAACTTGAATATTGATCCAAAGCATAAACTGATGTGTTAGAAGAAGCAGAATTTTGTCCCTGAAAGGCATGTGGCAATCGATGAAAAAGTTGACAAGTTGCTAGCTGTGGACTTCATCTAAGAAACATATTATCCAGAGTGGCTAGCAAATATTGTCATATTCAAGAAAGCCAATGGCAAATAGCGAATATGCATCAATTATACCACTCTCAACAAAACTAATCCAAAGAATTGCTTTCCACCAATGACAATTGATTATAATCAAACTATTAAGCTTTATAGATGCTTTCTCCATTTATAATCAAACTTAGATGGCTTTCAAAGATGATAAGAAAACAACGTTTATCACCTAGAAAAGCCTATATTGCTACAAAGTCATGTCTTTGAGCTTCAAAAATGCTAGAGCGACTTATCAATGCCTTGTCAACAAAGTCTTTAAAGACTAAATTGGCTAGAATATGAAAGTTTATATGGATGACATGTTGGTGAAAAGCGATGAGGCCTCTTAAAATATATATGACTTGGAAGCAGCATTTAATGCACTGAGAAAACATCAAATGAGGTTAAATCAAAATAAGTGTACATTCGGAGTAACCTCCAATAAATTTCTCGACTTTATGTTGACAAGGTGAGGAATAGAGACCAATCTAAAAAAGATCAAGACAATTGTCAACATAAAACCTCCAACCTCAAAAAGGGATGTTTAGAAACTAGCTAGAAGTATTGTGGCCCTCAACTGATTTATTTCTAGGTTAGTAGAATGATGCCTCCCTTTCTTTAAGATTTTGCAGCATATAAGGAACTTTACTTCATCGGATGAATGCCGAAAAGCCTTTGAAGACTTGAAAATTTATTTGAGCCCACCACCTTTATTATCAAAGCCGAATATGGGTGAGACACTATTCATGTATTTGGCTACCTCCTCGAAAGTAGGTAGTTTGGTATTAATTTGAGAAGATGAAAGCAGAGTGCAAAAACCAGTATACTACATAAGAAGAGTTCTACATGATGCAGAGATAAGGTATTCCAAAATAAAGAAAGTAGTTTACACACTCATTATTTTGGTACAGCAGCTTAGGCCATATTTCCAAGCCCATTTTGTTGTGATTCTAACCAATCTATCCTTAAAATCTTTACTTTAATGACTAGACACCTCAGGGAGAATGGCAAAATGGGTAATTGAGTTTAGTGAGATTGATATTTCTTATCATTCTCGATCTTCAACTAAAGCTCAAATATTAGCCGACTTCATTGTCAAATGCACGATTCCAAAAGACAAGCTGATTTTAGACATATTCAAGGAATCAACTGTCGAACCAGTATGGATCCTACATGTGGATGAAGCCTCCAACTTGCAAGACTATAGTGTAGGCCTAATCTTGACTAATTCAAAAGGACTTGTGACTGAAATTGCTCTTTGTTTCACCTTCAAAGTCTCCAATAATTAAACCAAATATGAAGCTTTGATAGTGGGCTCAAAGATCGCTAAAGAACTTGGGTGAAAAGATTAAAAATTTTTGTCAACACATAATTGGTAACTTGACAAGCTCAAGGAGAATACAAAGCTCGAGATCCTACTCTAATAAGGTATCTCCAAAAACTCCAAGCTTTGAAATTGGATTTTAATTACTTCAAAATTTTTCATATACCAAGATTAGAAAACACTCGGGTGGATACTCTGTCCTGACATGCAAACATCAGATATAACGAGCTAGAAAAGGTCTACATGGAGCATCCAAAAAAGCCAAGCATCAACTACCCCGAAGAAGTCCAATAGGTCGAACACGAGTAGAGTTGGACCAACCCACTTGATGGATATCTAACTGATAGGATTCTATCAGCTAATCCTTTGGAGGCATGTTGAATAAAGCAACTAGTGTCTTGATATGTGCTTGTAGAAGGGAATCTCTACAAAAGGTCTTTTTCTTTATCTTTACTTAAGTGTCTTTGGCCCACTGAAGCCAACTATGCTCTCCAAGAAGTTCATGAAGAAATTTGTTGCAATCATTCGTGGGCAGATCATTTGCTTACAAAATACTTCAACAAAAATATTACTGGCTGACTATGCAGTAGAACGCAACCGAGTTAGTGCAAAAATATGACCAATATCAAAGGCTTGCAAACATATAGTGACAACTAGCGAGTCTCTTAACATCAATCTTGGCACCATTGCCTTTTACCCAATGGAGCATCCATATTCTCAGTCCATTCCCACTAGCAACTGGACAACAGAAATTTATTATTGTGGCAATTGACTACTTCACCAAGTGGATGAAGGCGAAACCCTAAGCATAAATTATGAAAATTAAAGTAATAGATTTTCTTTAGAAATTGATTATCTCCCACTTTGGATTACCTAAGGTCCTCATCACTGATAATGGTTGACAATTTGATAGCATGCACTAAGTTCAAGAAATTTTGTGCAGAACTTCACATCACTCACAAACTCACTTGGATTGGACACCCACAATCAAATGAAGCTGAGGTGACAAATAGAACCATATTATTAAATAGTTGTGATTAACATGCAATGAAAAATAAAAATAATATTTTGATAAGCATGTGAGATCTCATCTCAAAATAACATGAAAAACCTGGATCCCTAATTGTCTTAAGATTAAGATTAATAAAAGAAAGTACGATCAAAATCATCACTTTTGCATGGATAGATCTTCACTGTAATCTGATGATCGTGGATATATTCATAGTTCTTTTGAAGTCACACAAGCATTCGGCCTCTACAAGTATCCACATAAGATTCTGATCTTATTAATGCTCTATGATCTCACCGGGGTGCTAGCTCTCTTATAGAGATCTCTATTGTGATGGCATATTTCTTTTCTCTTATTTCTTATTCCTAAAAATTCTTCTCAAGAACTTTAGCTTTTTCTTTTTTTGTGAGACTTCACACTGCAGCCCCCTTTTATGTGAGAGACTCCTCTTTTGGCGTCAACCCTTTTTTCGGTCCAAAGTTGTTCTACGTCCAAACTCTTTTGCAGCTAGGATTTTCTTAGGATCTCAAAAACATAGGCATGAGTGTTAAAGCAATGGACCTCTGCATGGGATCTAGAGAACCACCACAAAACAGCCACAAACTAGTAAGAAGAATGCAACAAAGAAGAGGAATGACAAATAAGGCAAGCGGCTACAAGGAGGAGGCTTGTGAATCCTTTTGCACTAGGATTTCTTGCAAACCCTAGAAACTCTATACCTCAGGTAGTGTGGAGACCTGGAGATCAAATAATCAGGAGGACATACCAAAAAGGAGGATGCCCAAGAGAAGATGGAGGGTGGCCACAAATGGGGACGGCAAGGATTGAGGCGCCTTTGATGGAGGGCACCTACACCAAACCCCAGGGTGCTAGGATTTCTTCCTCTTAGAGGGTGGTGGCTAAGGTGAGAGAGAGAGAGAGCTAGGGCATGAGGGAGAGTTAGGGAGGAGAGAGAATGTTTGGGAAAAAGTGGCTTCTATTCATTGATTCACTTCAACCAATTACATCTTGTATATATATACAAGTGGTCAATTTGATCCAACCCAAAAACACCCAATGGCTAACCCACAAACTCGCAATAGCTAACCCACATGTGATTGTACTCATCCAAGCCTATTTATGCCCATGACTTGCATTCTTTCACCCTTCTTAGACCCAAACCTAGCCCAAAAGTGGATTAGCCCCTTAAGGCCCATGTCTTCTAGGCCTCAACACCATGGAGGGCTAAATGCCTCCACCCTAGGACCAAAATAAGCCCTAGAACCTCCATGAATGCTTCATGAACATCAAACCTCGGCCATTCCCTTAGCCATCAGAGGCTTGGAAGTACCACATTTAAGCCTACAATCTTCACCTTGCTGCCCTAATGCCACTGCAAAATCAGTTCTATCCATCAGGCTCATCAGCACCACGCACCTATGAAAGTTGTCCCTCGGAATAGTCTTCGTAAGTCCGTCAACTGGGTTCCCCTTCATGTGAACTTTGACCAGCACTACCTCATCTTCTTTCTTTGATCTGATGGTATCTGATATCAATATGTTTGGTCCTTGTATGATAGACTGAATTTTGGACTAACAATAGTGTAATCTGACTGTCATAGTGCACCCTAACAACTCCCTATGCAACCCCATCTTCAAAGCCAATCCTTTCAGCCACAATGCTTTTTTTGCTATCTCTGTAATGTCGATTTACTCTGCTTTGATTATGGATAATGTTGTGATGGGTTGTAACCATGATCTCGAAGAAACTAGACTCCCATTCATGCTGAACATAAATCCTATGGTAGAATGTCTGGTATCCATGTCTCCTCCAAAATCAGCATCCACGAACCCAACCATCTGACCTAGAGCTTCTTTGGACATGTTGGAGCTTTCCTCAATATTACTTTACCATCCATAGCAAATGCCAACTCTAACCATGCCCACCAAATACCTGAAGATATCCTTCAGTGCTCTCCAATGCTCCTTGCTAGGCTTCACCATGAACCTACTGACCTAGCTCACTATATGGGCAAGATCCAGCCTACAACACCCCATCGCATACATGAGGCTTCCCATACCTCAAGCATATGATGTATCCTCTCCATCTCCTCAGCCTCTATCTCAGTTTGGGGTGACATAGACTTCGAAAGGCTGATATAACTAGCTAATAGTAGTGCTGCCGGTTTTGCATGCCTCATGCCGAATCTCTTCAATTCCTTTCAAATATAACCCTCTTGCAACAAATGGAGCACCTTCTTGGTACTATCCTTGAGGATTTCCAAACCTAGGATCTTTCTGATAGGATCTAAATCCTTCATCTTGAACTTCCGAGATAAGGCTGCCTTTAAGTCCTGCACTACACTTCTACTCCTGCATGCTATCAATATGTCATCCACATACAAAAGCAGATAAAGCCTAAACTCATCCTCAAGTATTTTGACATATACACAAAGATCACACTCACACTTGGTATAACTAATGCTCCTCATATACATGTTGAAGTGCTTATACTATTACCTTGGCAACTGCTTCAACTGTACAGTGACTTCTTTAGCAGGCAGATCGTTCTTTCTAACCTTGGTTCTTAGAATCTCTTTGGCTACTCTATGTAGATCTTCTCCTCCAAATTTTCAAGAAGAAAAGCCATCTTCACATCCATCTACTCCAATTCCATATTTTGCTTAACCACAAATGACATTAGCATCCAAATTAAAGTGTAGCATATAATAGGAGAAAAAAATCTCTATGCAGTCCACTCCTCTCTATGGGTACCCCTTAGCTATAATCCTTTCCTTGTACCTCACTCTACTTTGCTCAAAAAGTGTCTTCTTTCTTGTGAAGACCCATTCGGAGCCAATAGGTTGAGCATCTCTATGTAGATTCACCAACTATCAGATCCGATTCTTTCTTAGAGACTCCATTGAAGGGAAATCCTAATTTCCCGGACCAGGTTCGTTCAGATCTAATTAGATCAAGAGATATATTTCAATTTTTTTTTTTTTTGATTTATATTAGATCTAAGATATTTCAGATCTGATTATTATTATTTTAAAAATTAAAATAAAATTAGATAAATTAAATTAAATTTAATTTACCTTGATATGGGTAATCCTATTACCCGTTGATGATCCTGTTTGCAGCGGAAGATTCTGGATCTAGCCATGCAAGCGCCTAGCCTCTATCGATATCCACTGGGGCTGGATCTAGAGATCCTCTTCTTCTCTATCACGCCTCCAATAATTAGATCTGGATCTGATCTGGAGGATCTTCAAAACTCCTTTTGAAGATCAGTAGTTGTCCTTTGCAGTAGTGCAGCCTTCTAGCTTTCAGTCGCCTTTCTTTGATCTGGATTGCACCAACCAAAAATCCAAAACTCCTTTTGAACGTGGAGAGGAGAGGGAGAATGTGGTTGGGCATAGAGGAAGAGGGGAGAGGCAGCCTTGGGGCATGGGAAATTATGATTCAATCATAATCTGAGTTGGGCGCAAGGTCTTATTTATAGACTGACTATGATCCAACATCTCTTCTTCCCAACCAATCACAACTGTTTGTGAAATCAGATCTAAATTTTATTGATGGGAATAGAGTCCCCTGGATTCCTCCTTAGAGAGCGCCTAAGACCAATCAAAGTTGGTTCTTAGGAGAACTCTAATTGGAATCCAAAAAGGAGATGGAGTCCCTATCCAACAGGGACTCCTAGGCGCCTCCAACTTGGGCACATGCCAAGGGTGGCGTGCGCCCTCTTCCTTGCCAGGTTCTGGCAGGGGGACAGGCCCCCACCAGCTTTCCAATAGGTGTGTGACATGTGATCAAAAGTTAAAGTGTCAATGGTCAACATTTGACCAGTCAAAGGTAGACTTTTGACCAAAGTTAAAGAACAAGAAATGACAGGTGACCAAAAATGGCAGGTAATGTCTTACAAAATAAGACAACCTTTTCTGACTTGGACAACCTCCAGTCAGACCATATGAAGGCCTCTGATTGAGCACAAACTCCTTTGGCTCAAACAGGACAACTTATTTATGATAGCAAAAGAAGAACGTTAGGTTCAATCGAGTGCTAGCATGATTTTCTTGAACCTAATTGAATCTCATTCAGATCAATTGAACTAGATCAGTTCAATTGATGATCACCAGATTCAAACCCTTATTTGTGTGATCCAGTTAGATTCAATTCTGTATGATAATGGGATATGTCATGATCTCTATCATCGACATCATCGAAACTCCTTTCGATGGATCGGAACTCTTCTGATTCGAACAGCTAGAATGATCAATCATCTAAATCATTCTAATTGCTCCCAAAATCCATCAGTGACACCTAGCAGTATATGGTGGTAACCCATCAGAGCTGAATGTGAACCTCTTGGTGCAGCTATCTGTGTGATTAAATCCTTCTATCTTGAGCCCTGATCAAATTAGGGTTAAGGTAAACTCGTCAAACCCTAGTTTCTATCATATGATGTAATCATTCGATTTGAGTCCGATGTGAAAATCTAAATAGAAACTCTTTCTATTATTTCACTCTGCCATGGCCATGGACTTCTGGACTTGATTCTCATGATTATCATAGGGCTGCTCCTCTACCATCGAGGTAGATAGATTCCATCTTGATGCCATCCAGTTCCTACAATGAACATGCTATAGCCAACATACACCTCAAGGTTTCATATGGCTAGGAGACCGAGTAATGGTATAGTCAAACTATAACACCCTCAAGGTGAACTGCCGGATGCACCTCC
>QRFJ01002718.1:0-42254 GCA_006176705.1 Cocos nucifera
AGAGAGAGATAACCAAGTCTGGACCTTGGTAGAGTCCACTTTGAAGGTTATAGTACTATTGGGGTGTAAATGGATCTACAAGAGAAAGATAGGTGCGGATAAAAATGGAAGATATTCAAACTTGGTTAGTGGCGAAAGGATATAGTCAGCATGAAGACATTGACTATCAGGATACCTTCTCATCAGTAGCCATGCTAAAATCCAACCACACATTGCTTGCTGTTGTAGCCTATTTCGATTATGAAATATGGCAGATGGACGTAAAAATGGTCTTCTTAAATGGATATCTTGAGAAAGATATCTATATAGAACAGCCGCTAGGTTTCACATCCAGTGATGCTGATCATGAGGTTTACAAGCTATAAAGATCCATCTATGGACTTAAGCAAGTATCTCAGAGCTGGAATGCTCGTTTCAATGATGTGATCAAATCATTTGGATTCATCAAGAATGAGAAGGAATCGTGTGTATTCAAAAAGGTCAGTAGGAGCGCTATTGTCTTCCTTGTACTATACATAGATGACATCCTCCTTATTGGAAATGATATTTCCATGTTGACCATAATTAAAATATGGTTATCAAAAGAGTTCTCTATGAAAGACCTAGGAGAGGCATCCTTTATTCTAGGAATTGAGATCTATAGGGATAGACCGAATAGGATGCTGGGTCTCTCACAGAAGTTGTACATAGAGGAGGTACTAAAGAGATTTAGCATGAAAAACTCTAAGAGGAGATTGGTGCCCTTCAGACATGGCATTCATCTCTCCACGAAGATGTGTCCCAACATACCTGAGGAGATTGAACGCATGAGCAAGATCCCTTATGCTTCGGCAATAGGGAGCCTCATGTACGTCATGCTATGTATATGACCTGATATCGCCCATGCTGTAAGTGTCACGAGCAGATATCAGTCGAATCTAGATGAAGACCACTAAATGTATGTGAAATGTTTCCTTAAGTACTTGAGAAGGACTAAGGATATGTTCTTTATTTTTGGTAATGGAAAACTCTAGGTTCAGGATTATACAGACTCAAATTTTATATCTGATATAGATGACCCAAAGTTGACATCTGATAATCTATTTGTATGTAATGATGGTGCTGTCAGCTGGAAGAGTTTCAAGAAGACTGTGATAGCAGATTCCACCATGGAAGTAGAGTACATCACCGCATCAAAAGCTATAAAGGAGGCATTCTGGTATAAGAAGTTCACCATAGAACTTGGAGTGATGCCATCAGATGCCATCCCTCTATATTACGATAATAATGGTGCCATAGCCCTAGCTAAGGAGCCGAGGTCTCATCAAAAATCCAAGCACATCGAGTGGTAATTCCACCTCATCCATGATTACCTCGAGAAGGATTACGTCGAGGTCAAGAGAATCGACTCTATGGATAATGCGATAGATCCATTGACGAAGTCTTTAGGCCAGCAGAAGATCGAAGCCCACCTTGAGAAGATGAGACTTATATTTGTAGCCAATTGGCTTTAGGTCAAGTGGGAGTTTGTTAGATGTATATCCTGAAAGCTAGATTGGCTAACACTTGTAATACACTTCTAAGGGTAATTTTATAATTTTGATTATAAATTAATAAAAAAATTATTTTCTATCACTGTGTGTATTTAAAGTGTATGTGATACATCCTTTGAGTTAATGGTAATGACAATTCATATTTTCAAAGAGTTAAAAATTTAAGATATGAATTTTCATAATTAACTCATAAACTGCTCTCGATCGTATGATCATCACAAGGATGGTGATTGATCCAAAAGATTGGTATACAATCACTTTCTTTGAGTAGATGAGTCTTGAGTCTATGAGGTGGAGACACTAGAGTGAGAGTATAAGTACTCATTAGAGAACGAGGGTACTAAGCATGACCACCTCGAGCATTCATAAGAAAGTCTACCTTCTCGTCGATGACTAGCTCGATGTTGCAGTAGTGTGTCTGGTTCTTTGACCTGAGGTGCATCGATAATTCATCTTGAGGGTATTGTAGTTTGACTATACCATAACTCGGTCTCCTAGCCATTCAAAATCTTGAGGTGTATGTTGGCTATAGTACGTTCATTGTAGCAATTTGATTGCACCAATAAGGGATCTATCTACCTCGGTAGATGAGGAGTACCCTATGATGATCATGAGAATCGAGTCTATAAGTCCATGGCCATGGCAGAGTGAAGATGATATAAAGAGTTTCTATAAGGATTTCACATAGGACTCAAATCGAATGATTAATTCATATGACGGATATTGGGATTGACGAGTTCATCTTAATCCTAATCCTGTCGGGGCTCAAGATAGAAGAATTCAATCGTATAAGTAGCTGCACCGAGAGGTTCACTTTCAATTCTGATGGGTTGCCACCATATATTGCTAGGTGTCATTAGTGAATTTTGAGAGCAATTAGAATGATTTTGATGACCGATCATTCTAATTGTATGAATTAGAAAAGTTCTAGTCAATTGAAAGGTATTTTGATGATGTCAATGATGGAGATCACGACATATCTCATTATCATATGAAACTGAATCTAATTGGATCACACAAATAAGGGTTTGAATATGGATGTCATCAATTGAGCTAATCTAGTTCGATTGATTTGGATTAGATCCAATCAGGTTCAAGGTAATCGTGCTAGCATATGATTTTTTCTCCTTCTGTAATCTTTCTGATTTGTCATAATCGAGTCAAATTTGATTTGACTCATTCCTCTATCTTGAATGGATTTATTTTCATCTGACTGGAACAAGTTCAGATTAAATTAATTATGAAAATTAAATTCATTCCTAGTGAAATTGGACTAGGATCAATAGTTGACCCAATTGAGAGAACTGAGGGTTACATGTTCAAAGAATTTTAGAAAATTCTTTAGAAATTATTTTGCTCTAATTTTGGATATGTGATAGGGCACAAGTTATACTTTGGGTGTGAAAAAATTTGTGATTTTTGGGGCTGCCTAGATTGGATTTTGATAGTGTTTGATTTGGATTAAACTCTTGAGGGAAGAGTCCTAGATGGATTTTTGGCATCAAAACTAGATGGAATTTGGGGATTTTCATGGAGATCAGATTCAGGAGTCCTAATGGTTGAATTAATAAGGTTTTTGGTCAAAAAGAGACTCTTTATGGTGCTATGTCTTGTATAAGAACTCTTCTCATGAAATTGCCTCAACATAATTTATTTTTTCCACACACAAAGGAGCCTTTCCTTTGATATCCACACCCCCTCTATCCTCTCTTTCCCTCTCTTCTACATGCCTAAAAAGTTAGGCACAAATCTAAGTTGAAAGTCCAAGATTTTTGGCATAGGATTCAGAATCTACATGATGGTGTTCGTGAGACAAATAGACTACCCTCAAAAGTCATTTTGAAGATTTTTTAAATTAGATCTAGATCTAATTTTTGGAGAGATTCATGAGGAGAATATGTTTAGATCCTATCCAAATGGATACCGGTAGAGGCCAGGCATGTACATGGCTTCTTTCAGAACCTCAGAAATCAATAGGATCATCGTAGGATAATTAGATTACCAAATCAGATACTTGAAATTAAATCTGATTTAATTTTATTTTTAATTTTTAATATCAGATTTCTATGATCACATCTGAAAAATCTCAAATTTGATTAAAATTTTAGAAAATTTTTTTTTAAAATATTTCTTCAGATCCAATTAGATCTGAACGATCCTATGCCAGGAAAATAAGTTTTTTCTTCAACTACAACTCAAGGGATAGAGGAAAAACCTTTCAAATAGGGGATCTCATCCTACAAGTGTCTTACCGATAGAATAAGGGAAGCTGTCGCCAGATTGGAAAGTCCCGCACCTTGTCGATAAGGTGGTGCGATTGAGAATATATCGACTTTGCCGATTAGATGGAGCATTGGTTTCTCGAACTTGAAATGCTGAGAATTTAAGAATCTACTATTCTTGACATAATTTTTATTAAATACAATAAAGACTTTTTTCATAGATCAGAGTACCTCCCCAATATCCCTAACCAAAGCTCGGCCAATCGGTGCTCCTCATCCTTGTACAAGTAGAGTAGAGGCCATAAGATGATGATGGCTAATTACCACTTCTTATCCTCATATGAGTTGAGCATAGGCCATATAACTATGACAACCAACTGGTGCTCCTTATACTCATATGAGTTAAGCGGAGGCCACACGATGATGACGGTCAATGGATGTTCATCCTTATACAAGTTGAGGGAAGGCCATATAGCGATGATGGCCAATGGGTACTCCTCATCCTCATACAAGTTGAGTGGATGCCACATCGACATCAATTAATATACGCTTCTCATACGACTCAAGTGGAGGCCATATTGACATTGGCTAATAGAGGCTCCTCATCCTTATACAAGTTGAGCAGAGGCCACATCGGCCAACGAGTGCTCCTCATCCTCATACGAGTCGAGTAAATATCCAAAACCATCAATAGGTGCTCCTCATCCTTGTACAAGTTGAGTTGACGTCATGATGATGACAGCTACTACTACAGGGAATGGCTACACCTTTGCTGTAAATTAAAAATTTACTGCCATAGGCTACTGTAGTGGTTATCCAACCATTACCACTGAAGCCATTGCTTTAGATCTATGACAGCGGTTGTTGCAGCAATTACCATAATTGCTGCAATAGGCCGGTATAGCAGTGGTTTACTAACCACTATTACAGGTGGAACTATCACAATGGTATATCTTAGCGGTTAATCAATAACTGCTATAGGATTAATAGTAGCGGTTCATCAACCACTATAATAGCCTTAATAGTAGTAGTTACATAACCACTGCTTTACCAATTATAGCAGTGATTGTTAAACTACTGCTATAGGTTCTATGGCAGCGATTGTATAACCGCTACTATAGGTCATCTATGGTAGCGATTATATAATCGCTGCTATAGATCTAATACAGTGGTTGGCATGCGATGTATGATAGTGGTTGGCATGCCTATGGTAGTAGTCATCAACCATTGCCATAAATTTTGAATAATAAAAAATATAGATTTTCTAATTTTAATTTTTTATCTAATAAATGCAGTTCAATATATAATATAAGAATATATCTAAAATAACATAAGAATAGTGTAAGAATATATCTAAAATACTTAAATTTTATTATTGAATAAAATTTATTAAAATATTTTTTAAAAAATACATCAAAAATATGCTAAATCTAAATCTAAGTCATCATCACTGGAAGGAGATGGAGCATAAGCTGGAAGAGCCGGAGCTGAAGAGGTTGGAGTTGAAATGCTAGCTAACATGTCCCGAATGCATTGTAAACAAATATGCATTATAAATAGAAATCGAAATAAATATCATGTGTAGAACTTACATTAAATATCAGTTTTAGATATGTAATAAATGTTAGATATGTGTGCCCTAGAAGTCAGAATTGACTGACACTTGTAATACACTTCTAGAGGTAAAATTATAATTTTAACTATAAATAATAAAATGGGTTATTTTCTATCATAAATGTGTATTTAGTGTCTGTGATACATTCCTTGAGTTAATGGTAATGATAATTCATATTTTCAAGGGTTGAAAATTTAAGACATGAATTTTTATTTATTAACTCATAAAAGGCTCTTGACTGTAGGATCGTCATGAGGATGGTGACTGATTCGGAAGGTTAGTGTACAATCACTTTTTCATAGTAGATGAGTCTTGAATTTATGATGTAGAGACACCGGAGCGAGAGTACAGATACTCATTAGAGAACGAGGGCACTGAGCGTGACCACCTCGAGTAGTCATAAGGAAGTCTACCTTCTTGTCGATGACTGACTCGAAGCTGTAGTGGTGTATCTGATTCTTTGATCTGAGGTGCATCGATAGTTCATCTTAAGAGTATTATAGTTTGACTATACCATGACTTGGTCTCCTAGTCATTCAGAATCCTGAGGTGTATGTTGGCTATAGCATGTTCATTGTAGGAATTGGATTGCACCAAGATGGAATCTATCTACCTCGATGGATGAGGAGTAGCCCTATGATGATCATAAGAATCAAGTCCATAAGCCCGTGGCCAAGGCAGAATGTGAAATAATAGAAAGAGTTTCTACTAAGATTTTCATATCGGACTTGAATTAAATGATTAAATCATATGATAGGAATTAGGGTTTGACGAGTTCACCTAAACCCTAATCTGATCGGGGCTCAAGATAGAAGAGCTTAATCACACAAGTAGCTGCACCAAGAGGTTCATTTTCAGTTTTGATGGGTTGCCACCATATACTGCTAGGTGTCACTAATGGATTTTGAGAGCAATTAGAATGATTTAGATGATCGATCATTTTAGTTGTCTGAATTAGAAGAGTTCTGATCCATCGAAAAAAGTTTCGATGATGTCAATGATGGAGATCATGACATATCCCATTATCATACAGAACTGAACCTAACTGGGTTATCCAAACAAGGGTTTAGATCTAGATATCATCAATTGGACTAACCCAGTTCAATTGATTTGAATTAGATTCAATTAGGTTCAAGGAAATCGTGCTAGCACACGATTGAAGCTAACGTTCTCCATTTTATTATCATGAAAAGTTATCTTGACTGAGCCAAATGTATTTATGCTCACTTAGGTATCTTTACTTGGTCTGACTGGAGCTTGTTCAAGTCAGAAATGGGTTGTCTTAATTTATGAGATAAATTTGAGATAACACCTACCATTTTTCATCACCTGCTAATTCTTGTCCTTTGACTTTGGTCAAACATTGACCTTTGACTCTTGGACATCTGCCCATATGTCATGCACTTATTGGAGAGTAGATAGGGGCTTGTCCCCTTACTGAATTTTAGAAAAGAGGGGGCACACACCTAGGATGGCATGCGCCCATGGATAGGGATGCCTGGAGTTCCATACAGATGGGACTCCAAGTTGCTTCTTCGATTCAACTTAGATGACCCCTAGCCATAGGCTTTGACCAGTCTTAAGCGCCATCTAAGGATGAATCTATGGGGCTGTCATCTGATTAGATCAGATGATGTCATCCCACCTATCAGATTTAGATCTGATTGCATGAAGCAACACGATTGGTCGGGATGATGCAGCACTGCATGGCGTAGTAGGGTCTATAAATAAACCCTATATGCGGCCAACTTTTATAGAGTTCTTCTTAGGCTATGCCCTAAGGCTACCCCTCTCCCTCCTCTATGCCATCTTCTAATCCTCTCTCTCCTCTCCATGCCTAAGGGAAGTTGGGCTTCAGTTTGGTGCGATCCAGGCAAGAAAAGGCTGACGAGAAAGGAAGAAGGCAGCACTGCTGCAGAGATGACAACAAATCTTCGAAAGAAGTTTCAAAGATCCTCCAAATCAGATCCAGATCTAATTTTTAGAGATGTGATAAAAAAAGAAGAAGATCTCTAGATCCAGCCCGAATGGATACCAGTAGAGGCCAGGCACTTGCGTGGCTAGATCTAAAACCTCAGGCAATCAGTAGGATCATCAAAAGGTAATCGGATTACCCAGCAAACAAGGCAATATTAATTTAGATTTAAGTTAATTTAATTTTTTTATTTATTAGATCATAAAATTAGATCTAAAAAGTATTAGATCTAATTTGGATCTAAGAAAAAATTTTTAAAATATGCCACAATCCAATCATATTTGAATGAACCTGACCAGGGAAATCAAGATTTTTCCTTCAACTGGTATCAGAGCCAGGTTGCATAAAATTTATTTAGATCTAATTTAATTTGATAAATTAGTAATTTTAGATATCACATGAGATATGATTAGATCTAAAATAAAAAATTTAAAATTAATTAATGTAGATCTAAAATGTATGAGATACATAACTAGACTAGGAATAGAATTATTCTATATGTAATCTAGTATAATCATAATTTTTATTTGATTAATTATAATTTTAAGATCTATTTATTTACTATATTTTGATCTTATAAATATTATAATCAGATCTAAAAATAGAAAATAAATTTAATTTAATTTGTTCATATGAGATATGATAGTTGCATGTTTAGACTAGTTGTAATATAGTTCTATAAAAGATCTAGATTAAATTTTATTTGATGTGATCAAATTTAAATTTAATTTTTTAGATAATTATGGAATAATTTAGATCTGAAAAATATGCATGATATGATACATGAGATATATGCAAAATATATTTTAATTAGATCAATTTTTTATATGAGATATATGCTTAGATCTAACTAGTTTTATAGATTAGTTGTATTTCTGATTAAGGCATTCCCCTTGGCCGTCCGGTCATAAGAACAAAGTAAGATTTTAGATCCTCTCCTTCCATTTGATGGGATGTTCTTATGATGTGTAGGGGTGCTGCACGTTCGTCCTTAATCTAAAATTGAAAACTTATTTTTTGCAAAAGCCTAGATTCTGAAACCCTAGGATCTTATTTATATGTTTTATTTATGAACCCTAAACTTAATTAAGAATTAAGATTATGAAATATGTTAGGTCTAAAATTGAGAATTTTTAGATCTAAGACATGTTCATAAAATTGGGTTCAAGCTTGGGTAGCTCAATTAGGTCTAAGTGGTTGATCAAACCGAATCAAGATTAGATGGGATCAACAGTGCTTAAATTGACCAGCCTAATAGGATTAAGTCTGGGTCAAGATCGAGTCACATGAGTGATCGATCAAGCTAAGACCTAATTAGGCTTAGTGGTTAGAGTCTGGATTGTAGGCTAATCCGATTGGTTCTGGCTCAACAATTTGGTGTCTAAGGTAAGTCTGGTAGATACGATCGACTGATTTTTAATTGGAACCTACTCGACTCAAATGCATTCTTGTCGAGTTAATGGCATATCCCTTCTATTGATCTCACTTACTTGGCCATGTTTGCTGACTCAGTTCTGATCTGAGGTGGTCAATAATCCGAGCTAACCCATGCTACTAGGTTAGTCATGATGGTTATGACTATGTTAAGTCTAGTTTAATGAGACCTAAATCAAATCTTCCTAAGAAAAGATTAAGTCTAAGGTCTTCCACCATTGTAGATGTGCGGGCCCTTCCCAAGGTTGATTATTCTCGGCTTGTTACGGTGGCTCAGTTGCATCAGAAAGATGCAACCATGTCTATTAGGCATTGGATGCTATGGGCTGGAGGATGAATTAGGCTCAATATTCTAGATACGGTGAGAGACTCAATTAGGAATCCAATCTATGCAAATGATGTGTCTGACTTAACTAAGGAGTGGATCAATATTTCGGACATGGTGAGATTCATGAATTAGAGACCAAGTTTGGGTGCACCATGATTAGAGAATCATTGAACAAGAGTTGTTCACTCATTGGCTAACCCATCACCAATAACTATTAGGTGAGGTGGTGAGTCAGTTGGTAGGACTGCACCATCCACTAAAAATCATTAATCATGAAGATTTTTGCATCTCTACAGAGAGAGTATAGGGATCTAAAAAAATAGTGAGAGCTAATTTGTTTAAAAATAAAATCCCTAAATAAATTGGTTAAGTCTTAATTGCAATATCTAACTAAAAACTTTGACTCTCTACAGGAAAATGTCTGCATCCAATCCATTAGTATGAATCCTAGACAGCCATAGACTGACCGAACCAAACTTCAAGGATTGGCTCTAAAACTTTAAAATCATTTTGGATTTCGAAAAGTTAACTTATGTACTGGACCAAGACCCTCTCACCTTACCGGCTCGTTCATCTGCTGAACAGAAAGCATCTCTGGATAAGTGGACAGATGATGATAACAAGACTAGATACTACATGTTGGGCTCAATGTCTGATAAATTTCAATGCCAACATGAAGATATCAGGACTGCTCGTCAAATGTTGGCTCACCTATAAGAAATGTTTGGTGAACAGAGTCGCACAACCAAGTATCAAGTCACTAAATGACTTTTCAAGGCTAAGATGCATGATGGGCAGTTAGTCCAAGATCATTATCTGATGATGATCAAGGACTTGGAAGAGCTTGAGAAGCTCAAAGTGAAGTTGGACTTGGATCTGCAAAATGATATAATTCTGTAATCTTTGACTGATGCGTATGGACAGTTCATCATAAACTACCATATGCATAAACTTTAAAATTTTCTGGCCAAACTTATGAACATGCTGGTTACCGCTGAGCTTTTCATGAAAGGTTCTAAAGGCTCAGTGCTTACTATGGAACGGATTTCTTCCAAGAGAAAGTCTTTTAAAAAGAAGAAGAAGTCTGCAAAAAAGTAGAAGGTGGAAGGAGGAAAGAAGAAAAAGGTAGAGCTGAAGAAGAAGGCCGCTAACAAAGAAAAGTGTTTCTATTGCAACAATGACGGCCACTGAAAGTGGAACTACTCTACTTACCTGGCCACCCTAAAGAAGAAGGAGGTAGGTCCTTTTGGAGGTATGCTCGTTATTGAGTCTAACCTTACGGTTTCTTCTGCATCCAGTTGGGTGCTTGACTCTAGTTCTAGTGCTCATTTGTGCACTTCTATGCAGGATCTTGAGGATAGCAGGAGGCTGAGGGATGGTGAGATGATCCTATGCATCGAAAGTGGAGCAAGAGTTGCTACTGTAGCTATGGGAACATACCCTGTTTGACTACCATCTAGTTTAGACTTAGTGTTAAAAGACTGTTATTATGTGCCTACAACAAGCAGAAATTTGATTTCTATTTCTTGCCTTTCATTAGAAGGCTATATAATTAGTTTTCTTAAGGACCATTATAATATTCTTTATGAAAGAAATAAAATTACAAGTGGTTTTCTTATTAATGATCTTTATCAATTACATATTGATGTATCTATTTTTAATACCGAGCAAAATGTGAATACTATGAAACGACCTAGGGATAGTCCAAATGGTAGGTATCTATGGCACCTAAGACTAGGTCATATAGCAGAAGATAGGGTTAACAAATTGAAGAAAATCGGACTATTGAGTCCGTTGACTTCCGAGTCATATTCAATTTATGAATCCTGTCTTCATGGCAAAATGACTAAGCTCCCTTTTGTAGGACATGGGGAAAGGGCCACGGATCTTCTTACCTTAGTACATACTGATGTGTGCGGCCCATTTGATATGTCGGCTAGAGGCAACTTTGTCTACTTCATAATCTTGATCGATGATTTATCTGGGTATGGGTATATGTATCTTATGAGACACAAGTCTGAAGCTCTTGAAAAATTTAAGAAATTTAGACATGAAGTAGAAAAGTAAATTGAGAAACCCATTAAGGTTCTTCAATCAGATCGAGGAGGTGAATACCTTAGTTGAAAATTTCTGGACTATCTTAAAAAAATAGCATAATCTCTCAATGGAATCCACCTGGAATACCTCAACTTAACGAAATTTTAGAATGGAGGAATCAAACCCTATTAGATATGGTTCGATCCATGATGAGCTTCACAGATCTTTCTGATTTTCTTTGGGGATACTATTTGTTAACTGTAATATACTTACTGAATAGGGTTCCTTCTAAAATCGTTCCTACCACACCGTATGAGATATGGCATGGTAAGAAACCAAGTCTGAGTCATCTTAGAATTTGGGATTGTCCGGCTCATGTCAAAAGACAACAAACGGATAAGTTAGACTTTAGATCCTTCAGAGCTCGATTTATAGGATATCCTAAAGAGTCACTAGGATATTATTTCTACATTCCAAAAGATCATAATATGATTGTGAGTAGACATGCTATCTTTCTTGAAAAATAGTTTATTCAAGATAGCCGCATTGGAAAGCAGATCAAGCTCGAAGAGAAAGTCTCACAAGAGCAACGAGCTAAGGACCAAATGGAACCAAATTAGGTTAAGCCAATTCATTCACTACCTCCTCCACCTCGTAGATCGAAAAGGATTTTTTGACCCCCTAAAAGATACTTAGGTATTATTTCAGAGAAAGTAGAGGAAATGTTCCTCATAGATAATGGGGTTCATGGTGATGATCCCAAAATCTATAACGAGGTGATATCGGATATCGACTCCGAGAAATGGTTAGAGGAAATGAAGTCAGAAATTGACTCGATGCACTCAAACCAAGTTTGGACCTTGGTAGACCCACCAGAAGGTATAGTACCTATTGGATGTAAATAGATCTACAAGAGAAAGATTGGTGTAGATGGAAATGTGGAGGCATGCAAGGCTAGATTAGTGGCAAAAGGTTATAGTTAACGCAAAGGCATTGACTATCAGAATATCTTTTTATCAGTAGCTATGCTTAAATCCATCCGCACATTGCTTGCTATTGCAGCCTATTTCGATTATAAAATATAGCAAATGAACGTGAAAATGGCATTCTTAAATGGATATCTTGAGGAAGATATCTATATGGAATAGCCACTAGGTTTCACATCCGGTGATGATCACAAGGTATGCAAGCTATAAAGGTCCATATATAGATTTAAGCAAGCATCTCGGAGCTGAAATACTCGTTTTAATGATATGATCAAATTATTTAGTTTCATCAAGAACGAGGAGGAGCCATGTATCTTCAAAAAGGTCAGTAGGAGTGCTGTTGTCTTTCTCATATTGTATGTGGATGACATCCTCCTTATTGGAAATGATATTCTCATGTTGACCATAGTTAAAATGTGGTTATCTAAAGAATTCTCCATGAAAGACCTAGGAGAATCATCCTTTATTCTGAAAATTAAGATCTATAGAGATAGATCGAATAGGATGCTAGGATTTTCACAGAAGATGTACATAGAGGAGGTGCTAAAGAGGTTTAGCATAGAAAACTCTAAGAGAGGTTTGGTACCCTTCAGACATGGCATTCATCTTTCCAAGAAGATGTGCCCTAGCACACCTGAGAAAATAGAACGCATGAGCAAGATCCCTTATGCTTCAGCAATAGGGAGCCTTATGTATGCCATGTTATGTATACGACCTGATATAGCCCATGCTGTGAGTGTCACGAGCAGATATAAGTCGAATTCAGATGAAGAACACTGGACTTCTATGAAATGTATCCTTATATACTTGAGAAGAACTAAGGATATGTTGTTGGTCTTTGGTAATGGAGAACTCCAAGTCCAAGGGTATACAGACTCAAATTTTATGTTCAATGTAGATGATCGAAAATTGACATCTGGGAGTCTATTTATGTGCAATGGTGGAGCTGTCAGTTGGAAGAGTTCTAAGCAGATAGTAACAGCAGATTCCATCATGGAAGCAGAATACATCGCTGCATCAGAAGCTACAAAGGAGGCATTCTAGTATAAGAAGTTTGCCGTAGAGATCGGAGTGATGCCATCAGATGTCTTTCCTCTGTACTGCGATAATAATGGCACCATAGCCTTTGCTAAGAAGTCAAGGTCTCATCGAAAATCCAAGCACATCGAGCGGCGATACCATCTCATCTGCGATTATCTCGAGTAGGGTTACGTCGAGATCAAGAGAGTCGACTCTGCAGACAATGCGGCAGACCTGCTTACAAAGCCATTAGGCCAACAGAAGTTTGAAGCCTACCTTGAGAAGATAAGACTTAGATTTGTAGCCAATTGGCTTTAGGTCAAGTGGGAGTTTGTTGGATATGTGTGCCTTAGAAGCTAGAATTAGTTGACACTTGTAATACACTTCTAGGTGCAAAATTATAATTTTGACTATAAATAATAAAATGAATTATTTTCTATCATAAATGTGTATTTAGTGTCTGTGATACATTCCTTGAGTTAATGGTAATGATAATTCATATTTTCAAAGTTGAAAATTTAAGACATGAATTTTTATTTATTAACTCATAAAAGACTCTTGACCGTAGGATCGTCATGAGGATGGTGATTGATCCGGAAGGTTAGTGTACAATCGCTTCTTCATAGTAGATGAGTCTTGAATCTATGATGTAGAGACACTAGAGCGAGAGTACAGGTACTCGTTAGAGAACGAGGGAACTGAGCGTGACCATCTTGAGTAGTCATAAAGAAGTCTACCTTTTCGTTGATGATTGACTCGATGCTGTAGTAGTGTGTCTAGTTTTTTGACCTGAGGTGCATCGACAGTTCACCTTAAGGGTGTTATAGTTTGACTATACCATGACTCGATCTTCTAGCCATTCGAAACCCTGAGGTGTACGTTGGCTATAGCATGTTCATTGTAAGAATTGGATTGCACTAAGATGGAATCTATCTACCTTGGTGGATGAAGAGCAGCCCTATAATGATCATAAGAATCAAGTCCATAAGCCCATGGCCATGGCAAAAAGTGAAATAATAGAAAAAGTTTCTATTAAGATTTTCATATCGGACTTGAATCAAATGATTAAATCATATGATAGGAATTAGGGTTTGACGAGTTCACCTTAACCCTAATCTGATCGGGGCTCAAGATAGAAGAACTTAATCACACAAGTAGCTGCACCAAGAGGTTTATTTTCAGTTTTGATGGGTTGCCACCATATACTGCTAGGTGTCACTGATAGATTTTGGGAGCAACTAGAATGATTTAGATGATCGATCATTCCAGTTGTCTGAATCAGAAGAGTTCTGATCCATCGAAAGAAGTTTCGATGATGTCGATGATGGAAATCATGACATATCCTATTACCATACAGAACTGAATCTAACTAGGTCACACAAATAAGGGTTTGGATCTGGATATCATTAATTGGACTAACCCAGTTCAATTGATTTGAATTAGATTCAATTAGGTTCAAGGAAATCATGCTAGCACATGATTGAACCTAACGTTCTCCTTTTTATTATCATCAAAAGTTGTCTCGATTGAGCCAAATATGTTTGTGCTCACTCAGGTATCTTTACTTAGTTTGACTGAAGCTTGTCTAGGTTAGAAATGGGTTGTCTTAATTTATGAGATAAATTTGAGACAACACCTACCATTTTTCATCACCTGCTAATTCTTATCTTTTGACTTTGCTCAAATATTGATCTTTGATCCTTGGACATCTGCCCATGTGTCATGCACTTATTGAAGAGCAGGTAGGGGCTTGTCCCCTTACTGGATTTTAGAAAGAAGGAGGCGCATGCCTAGGATGGCGTGCGCCTATGGATAGGGATGCCTGGAGTCCCATACAGATGGGACTCCAGGTTGCTTCTTGGATTCAACTTAAATGACCCCTAGCCATAGACTTTGACCAGTCTTAGATGCCATCTAAGGATGAATCTATAGGACTCTCATCTGATTGGATGAGGTGATGTCATCCCACCAATCAGATTTAGATCTGATTGTATGAAGCAACACGATTGAACAAGATGATGCAGCACTGCATGGCGCAGTAGGGTCTATAAATAAACCCTGTCTGCGCCCAACTTTCATAGAGTTTCTCTTAGCCCATGCCCTAAGGCTGCCCCTCTCCCTCCTCCATGCCATATTTTGATCCTCTCTCTCCTTTCCATGCCCAAGGGAAGTTGGGCTTCAGTTTGGTGCGATCCAGGCAAGAAAAGGCTGACGAGAAAGGAAGAAGGCATCACTGCTGCAGAGACGACAGCAAATCTTTGAATGGAGTTTCAAAGAACCTCCAAATCAGATCCAGATCTAATTTTTGGAGATGTGATAAAAAATAAGAAGATCTTCAGATCTAGTCCAAGTGGATAACGATAGAGGTCAAACGCTTGCGTGGCTAGATCCAGAACCTCAGACAATCAGCAGGATCATCAAAGGATAATCGGATTATCGAGCAAACAAGGTAACATTAATTTAAATTTAATTTAATTTAATTTTTTTATTTATTAGATTATAAAATTAGATCTAAAAAGTGTCATATCTGATTTGGATCTAAGAGAAAATTTTTGAATTATGCCTGTCGATCCAATCAGATTTGAACGAACCTGACTAGAAAAATCAGGATTTTTCCTTCAATAAATGTATCTATCACCAACTAATAGATAAAGATAGGTCCTATCTCATTCAAAAATTATATTTATTTTATAAGTTTATTACAGCAATCAAACGATACGCAACAGGGATCAAAAAATTTTAGCAATATTTCTTCTTAGTTCTCCCATGTAGGGAGAACAAAAGAAAAATGCTATCCAAAGTTTTCTTCAGAACTCTCAGCATACTATTTGATTACTACAATTATCTATAGAATTATTTGTAATTTTCAAACTATCCAAACTCTGCTTCTGTAGCCCATGAACCATCACTCAAATGTATCTCTATGGGAGTTCCACTCATGGTTGGAGGATGGAGGATGGAGTTTCGGGTTATGGCTTCCAGTAGTAATCACCACCTCCCCAGCGACCACCACCACCATGCCTCAATATCTAATACCAAGCTATAGTCCAAAATCTGATGGTCAAGAATCTGCTGGCACGGCCCAGAACCCACCGACGGGGGTTGTCTTATCGGCCAGCATGGTATGGCCCAAGATCATCGGCATGGCCCAGAACCCGTTGGCATGGTCCAAAATCCACTGGTAGGTATTTTTAGCTTACCAACTGGTACAGTCTATGACACAGTCTTGAATCCACTGACACAGTCCAAAACCCACCAGCGAGGGTTCTCTTACTCACCGACACAACACAGTATGGTCCAAGGCTATCAACATAGCACAACATGGCCTAAGGCCACTGACACAGCCTAAAACCTGCTAGCACGATCCAAAACCAATCAGCGAGGATTCTCTTACCAGCTGGCATAGCCCAGAACCCACTGATAGGTGTTTTCTTACTATCTAGCATGGTCCAGGGCCACCTATGGCCACCGGCATGACATGACCCAAGGCCAACGACATGGCATAGTCCAAAACCCACCGACACGGCTCAAAATCAACCGGTAGGAGTTCTCTTATCTGCCAGCATGGCTCAAAATCCATCGATGAGGGTTCTTTTTAAATATTGTTATAAAATTATTATAAATATTTTTATAAATATCATAAATGATAATTAATAAATATTACTATAAACTAAAAAAAATCATACCTGCTATTGAGGGGAGGGGGATTGCACTGAGCTCCAAGGGTCGCCAACAATGGTGGCACTAAAGGGATGGGGCGGCGCTAGAGGTAGCTTGGGCAAGTGATAGATGAAGACAATGAGATACAAAGAAAGAGAGAAAGAGGAAAAAGAGAGAGACAAAGAGACAAAAAGAGAGAGAGAGAAGGGAGGCCGAAGGGGGCAGTGGAGCAAGAGGGAGGGTGCATCAAGGGAAGAGAGAAGAGAAAGAAAGAGAGAGAGGAGGTAGGGTCGGTCGAGCAAGAGGGAGGCAAGGCTGGAGGCAGGGCTGGTCGGGAAAGAAGGAGGAGGCAAGGCTGGCTGGGGAAGAAGGAGGCGAGGCTAGTGGCAAGGCCAGCTGGGGAAGAAGAAGGAGGCTGGGGAGGTGTCGGGGCCGATCGAAAAGGGAGGCGAGGCCAGCCAAGGAAGAAGGAGGAGGCAGGGCTGGAGGCAGGGCCAATCGGGGAAAAGGAAGGTGGGGCTGATCGGGAAAGGAGGAGCCGAGGGAGGAGGTGGGGCCGATTGGGAAAAAAGAAGATGGGAGAGGAGGAGGCACCGGCTGGAGAAGAAAAAGGAGGTGGGGTGGTCGAGGGATGCTGGGGACGAGTGCACCAGCAATAGTTGGCTAGTAGGAGGGAGAGAGAGAGGAAGAGAGGGAGGAGGACCATATTAGTAGCGAAGAGAAAGAAAAAAGACAAAGCTCAGAAGAGGAAAACCAAAATGAGGTGGGACGGGCACGTAGGGCGTGAAAATGACCTAACCTATGGTAGTGATTTTTGAACTACTGCCATGGTTTAATATAATTTTTTTTATTATTTTGAATATGATATAATTTTAAAATTTAAAAGAACATCTTTATCATTCATTATCTAAATAAATTATCATTAGAGTATCATCACAAAAGATCATCTCGATCCGATAGCCCTAGCTTCATCGATCAATAAAATTTGATTTTGATGACTATGAATGATGGCTTGATCTGATAGATGGAGACCATTGATGGATCTAAAAACCTGCAATAATGATCTCAAAAATATTTCTAGTACACTATTAAAGTTTCACTTCAGTCGAATATTATTATCATGGTCAATTTAGTACAGGATGATTTTGATCATTAAATAAAAAATGAGTGATCAAAAGATCAAACGACATCCGATTATGAGATAATTTTTTAGATAAATGATCTTGGCTACTATTTTAATCATTTTTTTGGTGGTGATCGTAAAATTCAAACCATGCATCTAAGAATGATCCAAAGCTATATGTCGCTCGATATGCATTCTTAAACTCATTAAGTAATTATGCTTGTGCTTTTGCAAAATCTGCTTAACATGAATAGTTCATGCTAAAATAGTTTGGATTTCATGATCATCACCATACAAAATGATTAAAGTTGTAGTGAAGATTATTTATCTAAAAAATCACCATACAAAATGATTATTTATCTTATAATCATCTTATAGTTTGGACTTTTTGATCACTTATTTCTCATTTAACGATCCAAATTATTCCATGCTAAATTGATCATGATAATGATATTTGATTGAAGTAAAACTTTGATAGCATTCTACAAACATCACTAAGATCATCGTTGCAAGTTTTTGTATCTATTGATCATTTTTATCAATCAGATCAACATGCAATCGTTCGTAGTCGATGAAATCAAATTTTATTGATCAACATAGCTAGAACGATCGGATCAATGAGGTCTTTTGTGAAGATACTCTAATAATAATTATTTAGATAATAAATAGTAAAGATGAATATTAAATTTTAAAATTATATCATACTTAAAAAGAATAAAAAAATATATAGCAGCGGTTACGAATAACCACTGCCATAGGTCTACCTATGGCAGTGGTTACCGATAACTACTGCAATAGTCGGGATCTATGATAGTTGTTACAAATAACCACTGCTCGAGGTTTGATATATCATAGTAGTTAAGTAAATTATTGCCATAGATTTCATCTAGTGCAGCAGTTATATATAACCATTACCGTAGATCAGACCAATGGTAGCGGTCATTCATAACTGCTGCTATAGATTGAGACTATGGAAGTGGTTAAGTAACCGCTACCATATGTCTATCCTATTACAATGGTTTTCAGTAACTGCTACCATAGGTCAGACCTATGATAGCAGTTATTTGTAACTACTACTATACATAACCTATGATTGTAGTTATATATAACCACTTTTATATATTGGACCTAAGACAACGATGATAAATAACCACTGTTATAGACTCTATAACAGCGATTTTCAAACCACTATTATAGTAAATGCTGCCATAGCCCCTTATTGTAATAGTCAGCCAATTGGCACTCCTCATCCTTGTATGAGTCGAGCATAGACCATCATGACACATCATCCCCAACCATCGCTACTTCATCCTTAGACAAGAGACTCAAAAATTATGGATGAGGTCAACAGATCAACAAAAGCCTAACTTCTATGACTCGGATTTCACGACCAACAAATAAAGATGAAAAATAGTGACCACATTAAAGAAAGTGAAGTTTGCATTAAAAGGTGAAGTATTTACAAAAGATAGATTAGCCTCTTACAAAATCTGTTGATCTCAGATTTGATTTTGATAAAAGATAAAATATTTAAGTATATTTGATACTAATGATTTATTGAGAAATGATTTTAAGAAGTTAAGACCCTATCGTATGACTTTTGAAGACTTCCACCTTGAAGAAGTAAAGACTCAAGAGCTAAGAGGCCAAGTCATATGTTTTTGAAGAACAACAGTCCTCGAGTCGATTCAAGTAGTTTATCGAGTCAACTCTAGTATATTTATGAACTTGGCATAGACCTTGAGTCAACTTAGGGCTGACCTTGAGTTGACTCTAGCATGTAGATTGGCATGGCACAGACCTTGAGTCAACTCATCCAAACCTTGAGTCGACCCTCTCAAAAAATATAGAGAGCAGATTTTTCTAGATGCAGAGCTTGAGTTGATCCAGCAGACCTTGAGTCAACTCCTCGATGATCTTAGGTCAACTTAAGATCCGCTTGAGTCAACTCCTCTATTGTTGACAGCAATAACGGCTAATTTCTAGAAACTTATAGACATATGCAGATCATCTCCCATAGCTATTTCTCAAGTTCTAACAACAATAAATGTATTTTTGGTGATATTAGCTGAGTCTTTTGGACTTTTAAGATATTATTAAAGTGAGATATAAAAGAAAAATCAAGGAACAAAAATAACACTTAGCACTTTCACTCTAAACATCCAAAGAGCATTCAAGTGAGCTTTCAAGAGAAATTATCAGTTCCAACTTCAGTTCTTCCTATGCAATCAAGTGCTCCACCAAAGCAAGAACAAAGCTTTCAATCCAAAAGCCTTTCAATTCCTCAAATTTGTGCTTCATCGACCTTTAACCTACTCATCAAAGGAGCTAGTTTGTAATTAATTTTTTGAATTTTGATTTTTCTATATAACTAGTTTCAAATAGGATTGAAACTAGGGGGAGGCTCATTTAAGTCTTAAATTGGATTTGTATAAGCTTAAAATTGGCTTTGGATTGGGTTATGCTTGGCAATCCCACAAAACCAACTGGATTAAAATTGTGAACTCAAAACATAATCTAGCTGTAATCTTGGTGATTATAGTGAAACTCTTAAGTGGGCTGCTTAGAAAGTGAATGTAAGTATTGGGTTGACATTGAACCACTATGATTATTTGTTTGTGTATGTGTTCTCTTATATTGCTTCACCATTTTAAGTTTCTGATTATCTATATACTACATCCATTGTGTACACATAAAATCAACATAGATAGTGCACATAATTATTCCTAGTTTGCAAGAAATTTTTAAAATCCAATTCATCCCCCCCTCTCTTGGGTTGTATGTCTGGGAAATAAGTGGTATTAGAGCAAGCACTCTCATTTACTTGTGTATCTTATGATCTAGAGTAAAAGATTAAGATGACAATCTAATTAAATGTCTCTCTTACTAAAGGACAGTCCATCAACAGACCTCCTCTATTTAATGGTTCAAACTATACATATTAAAAAGCACTCATGCGTATATTCATTCAAGCACTTAATTATAACCTATGGAGTGTCATAATCAATAGACCTCACACACCCACTATCATTGTTGATGGCAATAATGTTTCAAAACCAAAAAAAGATTAGGATGATATTGACAAGAAAATGGCTCAATTGAACGCTAAACCAATTAATGTGCTTCACTCTCACTTAATGTTAATGAATTTAATCAAATTTTTATCTATATTTTTGCCAAAAGAATATAGGATAGGCTTGAGGTCACCCATGAGGGTACGAACAAAGTGAAGAAATCAAAAATCAACATGTTGGTACATAAGTATGAGTTGTTTAAAATGGAACAAGCTGAATCCATAACTAAAATATTGATCCATTTTATTGATATAATAAATGATCTCAAAAGCTTGGACAAATCCTATTCTAATAGTAACCTTGTGAGAAAAATTCTTAGGACTCTTCCTCGGGCTTGGGAGGCAAAGGTGATAGTGATACAAAAAACAAAAGATCTCAATACCTTATCACTTGAAGAGCTTCTTGGTTCTCTAATGACACATGAACTAATCATGAAACAAAATATAAAGGAAGATACCAAGAAGAAGAAGATAATAGCTCTCAAGTCAATAGCCAAAATAAAGAAGGTGAGTGAGGACTCAAAGGATGAAGATGAAGATGAAGAGTTGGTCCTCATAACTAGAAAATTCAGATGCTTCATGAAGAAGAGAAAATCAAATTTTAGAATGAAATCATTCACTAAGAGTGAGCCAAGCAAGGAAAGAGAGAAAAATAAAGAGAAGCAGCCATCCACATGTTTTGAATGCAAGAAGCCGGAGTGCTTTAAGATGGATTGCCCTTTAATAAAGAAATCCTTTAAGAAGACCAAGAAAAAGGCGATAATTACAACTTGGAGTGATAGCGATGAGTTAAGTTCAAATGAGAAGGCATAAAAAATGATGAACCTTTAACTCATGGCTTAAGAAGAAGAAGTAAAAACTAAAGTTTAATCTAAGTTTACTTTTGATAAGTTACAAGAGGCTTTCTATGATCTAATTGATGAACTTAAAAAGCTTCCTTTGAAAAATAAAAGTCTCAAATCTTCAAACCTAACTCCTAGGGAAAACTGAAGTCATTCAAGTATGGTGACCTTGTCCTTCATTGATTTGAAGTTTCCAAACCTATTGAGCAAGGCAAGCTAGCACTGAATTGGGAAGAACCCTATTGGATTGTCGATGTGATTCAACCAGGCTCCTATCAAATTGAAGGTCTTGATGGCACTCCTGTACCTCAGACATGGAACTCCAACAATTTTGAGGGTGTATCATCAGTAAGTTTGTTATTAAACTAATATGAAGTGTAACTCTTGATTCAAGCAACTAATATGTTGTTTGGCCTATCTACTATATCATGCATAGCAAATCTATATTAAGTTATTGAATCTTGAAACCAATCATAGAAGTGTGATGTGAGACAAAATAGTTTGGAAAAGAATTTGTTTTATTAGATAAAATGCAATACCCCAGCCTGTCAACCCAGTACAATGGCCCAAAATTTTGGTTGCATGAATTTTAAAGCAACATTTTAAAAAAAAAAATTTGGCTAGCACGTGCTAGGTACAAAGAATTGGACTCCCTATGGGAGTCCTCTTCTATGCAATCTCTTGATGGAAAGGGAAGCAGGGGATGACTTGGACACCTTTCATAGCCCTCTTTAAAGAGAATCCAAGCTATTGAGAAAAAAGGCCTTGAATTTGACCCATAGTGGTAAAATCCACAACAGAGGAGCCCACCATAGCGAAGCCCACATGTAAAAGCCCAAAACCATGGCCCACAGGCACACTAGGCCTATAGCATGGCGTAGCCCAAGCAAGCACTGGCCTAGTGCATGCGGACTCAACTCGGCCTAGCAAGCGCCCAGGCCACATGGTCCACCATAGACTATAGGGGATGTGGTCCAGGAGGGAAAGGGCATAGTCCACATGCCCAGTAGCATGGCCACCCATGCGATAGCATGGCCCACATAGCCATGGGATCTATGTGTCACCCATGGACTATTTAGTGGTCTACAAGTTTTCATGGGGTCTATGGCTTAGTTTTGCACCATTTTACATGTGGTGCATGATCAAATAGCTACAAGAGTAAGCGGACATGATCGAAAGGCTAGGAGGTAATTTAGGTGCTATTAGAAAGTCTAAATTGAGTCAAACTAAGTTTTGAAGGTTTTAAAAGGTCCTTGATAGAGGTGTGGCAAGCAGCAGCAGACCGTGGTAGCTAGCAGCCATAAGGAGCCGACAAAGTGTAGAAGCATAGCAGCGATGCTTCGATCAGACTATCAGGTAGTGGCCAGAGCTATAGTAGATATCCTTATGAGGGAGAGCTTTGTTAAAGATTGTACTTCTTGTTGAGGAGAGGAATTGATTTATAAGAGTTGAAATCGTGTGATCTCCTCTTATAAATTTTCTTTTTTCTTATAGTGAAGCTCGCATGCCCCATGGAGGTTAGCCTAGGCTAATCCACGTATTTGATTATATCATTTCTTGTATTTCTTCTTGCTTTCTATTGTAGTATCGATATTATCAATGGCATTCCAATCTTGGCCGGAGAGATTCATATTCTGCATTAGGAATCTTTCGAATAAGTGGTAATAGAATAACTGGTATCACAATAATTGGTATTAGAGCGAGATTACAAGAGTGCTAGATTGTTCAGATTATGGTGGTATTGAATAAGATCGAAGAAGATGGATAAGATAGGCTAAATTAAGGTAGAGATCAATCGATTTGATGGAAAGAGTAATTTCTCCCTATGGCAAGCAAGGGATTAAGAATGTGCTCATCCAATAAGAGTTGATTGATACTCTCTTGTATGAGGAGAGGCTGGCTACCATGGAGGTGAAGGATTGGAGGTGGCTTTAGATGCAAATGGTGAATACAATCCACTTATATTTGGCAGATGATGTAGCAATCCATATACTTAGCGAGACTTTTCTGATGATGATATGGTCGAAATTTGAAGAGATATATATGGCAAAGTCACTCTCCAATACTCTTTTTCTCTGAAAGTAGTCCTACCAGTTGCAGATGAGCGAGGGGCAGAGTATGTAGGAGCATCTTAGCAACTTTCAGAAGATCCTCACCGATCTTCTCATCATTGGTGAAAAGGCTCAGGAGAGAACTAGGACATTGGTCTTGCTTTCATCACTTCCTTCTTCTTTTGATTCTTTGGTGACTGCTCTACTTGTAGAGAAGAGCACCATTAAGATAGAAGAGGTTACTTCAACACTTTTTCAAAATGAGGTTCTCGGGTGAAAGGACCAAGCCTCGAGTTCAGGTGGTGACTCGACTATCATGGTGACTGGAGGTGGTTATGGTAGAAGACAAAGTGATAGAGAATCGCAAGGTTGGTGTCCAAGTCTAAGTTGAGAGACTCCAATTGAAGAAAAAACCCTATTTTCCTGCACAGGACCGTTCAGATCTGATTGGATCTAAATAAATATTTCAAAAAAAATTTCTAAAAATTCTAATCAAATCTGAGACATCTCGAATTTGATCCTAAAGATCTAATATTAAAATAAAATAAATTTAAATCTAATTTAATTTTATACCTTATTTTGGATAATCAGATTATCCTGATCATGATCCAAATGCTCTTGAGGTTCTGGATCGAGCCACGTATGTGTTTGGCATGTATTATAGTCCACTCAGGCAGGATCTGGATGTTTTCTTCTTTTGAATCAATGCTCCAAAATTAAGATCTTGATCTAATCTTGAAGTTCTTCAAAATTCTTTTGAAGAAGCAACAATCTTCTCTTTCAGTAGTGCTACCTTCTTCCTGATCTGGGTGCCAATACTCTTTGAACTTCTCTTAAACTTATGCTCAATTCCTTGGACGTGGAGAGGGGAGAGAGAGGATTAGAGGGTGGCATGGAAGAGAGGAGGGCAGTCTTGTGGCGTAGTGAAAGGAAGAAGCACTAAAACCCTAGGCACAGACAGAATTTAAATAGATCCTGCTGCAGCATATAGTGCCACATCATCCCAGCCAATCAGAGGCCTTCATTCAATTAGATCTAAATCTTATTGGTGGGATGATGTCATCTGATCTAATCAGATGAGATTCTCTCAAAAAACCATATAGGTGGTGCAAATACTGGATAAACCCAAACTGTTTGGTGCCCTAGTGTTTGATCATATCAAAATATCCTAGAGTCCCATCTACATGGGAACCTGCCTTATCCATATGGGGTGCATACCTAGGGTGGCATGCACCCTCTCTCTTTCTTTCTTTAGTAGAGGGACAAGAGCCCTAGGTGCTCTCCAATGAATGCATGACACGTTTCCCTTTGTCCAAGTGTCCAAGGTCAACTGTTGACCCTTGTCCAAAACAGGAATTGGTAGGTGACAGAAATTAGCAGGTCTTGTTTTAAATCCATCTAATGAATTAGGGCAACTCTTTTCTAATCTGGATAAGCTCCAGTCAGATTAAGACAAGGTTCCTAAGTGAGTCCAAATAAATTTGACTCAGCCAAGATGAACCAAAATGATTACAGAAGGAAAAGTTAGGCTCAATCGTGTGCTAGCATGATTTTTTTGAACCTAACAAATCAACTAAACTAGATTAGCACAATTGATAACATCCAGACCTAAATCCTTGTTTGTGTGATCTAGTTAGGCTCAATTTTGTATGGTAATGAGACATGTCACGATCTCTATCATCGACATCATCAAAACATCTTTCGATGGACCAAAACTTTTCTGATTCATATAATTAGAATGATTGATCATCTAAATCATTCTAATTACTTTCAAAATCCACCAGTGATACCTAGCATTATATGGTGGCAACCCATCATAATCGAAAGTGAATCTCTTAGTGTAGCTACTTGTGTGATTGGGTTCATCATTCGATTTGAGCCTGATGTGAAAACCTAATAGAAACTATTTCTATGAATTAGGAATCAGTCCTTGACCGATGCACCTTGACCATATGCATCGATCAAGGACTGTGGGATGTAAAAACCTAATATGGTTAGTTCATATGCATATGGTCAGTTCATATGAATTACATGTTCATTAATTCGGCTAGGGTACATTGCAATGGTCAGCATGCTCCACTCTTAGTTAAGTCAAACCCACCACTTGCATGAATTGGATTTTTGATTGTGTCTCTCATCATATCCAAAAATTGAGTCCAACCCATCCTCCAATCCATAGCATCCAATGCCTAATAGACATGGTTGCGTCTTTTCGGTGCAATTGAACCACTATATCCAGTCGAGAACAATCAACCCTGAGAAGGGCCCGCGCATCTACAATGGTAGAATATCTTAGACTTAATATTTTCTTAGAAAGATTTAATTTAGATCTCTTTAAACTTGACTTGACTTAGTCATAACAATTATGACTAACCTAGTAGCATGGGTTGGCTCGAATTGTTAACCACCTCTAATCAGAACTAGATCGACCTATATGGCTAGATAAGTGAGACCGGTGGAAGGGATATGCCATTAACTCGATAAGAACGTATTCGAGTCGAGTAGCTCCTAATTAAAAATTAGTCGATCATATTTACCAAACTTATTTTAAACACCAAATTATCGAACCAAAACTAATTGGGTTAGCCTATAATCTAGGCTCGAACCGTGGAGCCAAATCAGGTCTTGACTTGATCAAGTCATATCTCAATGTGATTCGATCTTGATCTAGACTTAATCCTATTAGATTGGTCAAATCTAAGCTTTCTTTGATCCCACCTAACCAACTTTTGATTCGATTTGATCAACCGCTAAACCTAATTGAGCTACCCAAACTCGAACCCAATCTTATGAAGGTGTCTTAGATTTAAAAATTCATAATTTTTAGACCAATTGATTTCATAATCTTAATTTTTAATTAAGTTTGGGTTCATAAACAAGATATGTATCAAAATCCTAGGATTTCAGGATCTAGGATTTTGCAGAAAAGTAAGTTCTGATTTTTGATTAAGAATGAACGTGCAATACCCCTACACATCATAAGAACATCCCATCGAATGAAAGGAGAGAGCCTTTAAACCTTATTTTGTTCTTATGACTGGATGGCTAAGGAGAACTTCTTAATCAAAAATATATTTTCTATTACAAAATAAGCTAGATCTAAAACATGTATCTCATATACAATTATTGATCTAATTAATACATGCCTTGCATACATATCATGTATCATAACTCAATCAACCATGCATACTTTCAGATCTAATATATCATATATTAAATCTAAAAAATAAAATTTTAAATTTGATCATATCAAAATAAAATTATTCTAGATATTTTATAGAACTATTCTATAACTAGTCTAAGTATGCATCTTTCATATCTTATATGAATAAATTAAAAATTAAAAACTCTATTTTATATTTTTTAGATCTTGCTACAATAATTATAACATCAAAAAAATAGAAATAAAATAGATCTAAAATTATATTTAATTTTAGAATATTTGTAGTCATGTATCACATACATTATAGATCTAAATCATATAATTTTTAATTTTTTTATTTTAGATCTAATCATATCTAATGTGACATCTAAATTTTTTTAATATAAAATCATAAATAAAAAAATTAAATTAGATCTAAAATAGATTAGAAGAACTGCTAATGCAGCTCTGATACTAGTTGAAGAAAAATCCTATTTTTCTGCACAAGACCATTCAGATCTGATTGGATCTGAAGAAATATTTCAAAAAAATTTTCTAAAAATTCTAATTAGATTTGAGATATCTTAAATTTGATCCTAAAGATCTGATATTAAAATAAAATAAAATTAAATCTTATTTAATTTCATACCTTATTTTGGATGATTGGATTACCCTGATGATGATCCTAACGCTCTTAAGGTTCTGGATCGAGCCATGCACGTACCTGGCCTCTAGCATAGTCCACTCAGGTAGGATCTGGATATCTTCTTCTTCTGAATCAATGCTCCAAAATTTAGATCTTGATCTGATCTTGAAGTTCTTCAAAACTTTTTTGAAGAAGCAGCAATCTTCTCTTTTAGCAGTGCTGCCTTCTTCCTGATTTGGATGCCAATACTCTTTGGACTTCTCTTAAACTTGTGTCAAACTCCTTAGGCATAGAGTGGGGAGAGAGAGGATCAGAGGGAGGCATGGAAGAGAGGAGGGTAGCCTTGCAGCATGGTAAAAGGAAGAAGCACTAAAATTTTAGGCATAAATAGGGTTTAAATGGATCCTATTACGCCATGCAATGCCACATCATCCCGATCAATCAGAGATCTTCATTCAATCAGATCTAAATATGATTGGTGGAATGATGTCATCTGATCCAATTAGATAAAAGTCCCTCAAAAAACCACATAGGTGGCGCCAACACTGGATAAACCCAAACTGTTTGGCGCCTTAGTATTTGATCATATCAAAATACTATCATAGCACCCTCCACCGATGGTCTAGTCCTATCGTAGCACTGGAGCCATAGCTTAGACTAAAGAACCAGCATATTCTGCATTGCTATCATCTTTAATTTTTGATCAGGATGACGTTGATCTTTAGAAGATCGATGGAAAAGGAGAACTTGACCGATCCATTTGCTAAGGCCATGGAACTAAGGAGTTCTACAAACTCAAGTGGAAGATAAGATATTTGATATCATCTTAATTGGCTTTAGTCCAAGTGAAAGTTATTGAGAAATATATTCTAAAGCCAATCATTTAAGTAGTAGATGATTGAAATTAGTATATGAATTATCTAATAATAATAGTTATTTGGCTGGTTCATCATAAAAGTTCTATCTTCCTTAAATAAACTCCTAAATTATGATGAAGTTCTTAGAACTATAATCAATCGATAAAAAAGGATTTATCGGATGGTTCTTAAATTATTCATGATTAAATGATAAGTTATTAACAAGAATGGTAACATATCGAGTGTAGGTCACTGTATGCCATATGCATTGGTTGTCCTCGTAACCAAGTGGTGTGGAGATACTGGTATGGCATCCAAGTGAGATGTAAGAGTACATCTACACTGAATATCATCAATATAGCACTCTACTATCAAGAGTAGCTAGCTAAGATCAATGGGTATAAATATCCTCGGACCTGAGATCACCATGGTGACTTGCAAGCAACTCACTGTACTTTGATGCCGGACTGCCTGTATTTTTAATATATGTTCGAAAGATTTCTAGATATAGTCAAGTACTTATAAAGTCAGTGTGTGAGACAAGATGGGATTGACCACTCCTGATTAACTTCAGAAAGAGAATGACTCGCTGTGTTTCAATTTAGTAAAATCTAGGCCTGGGTAATCCTTGTGAGGTATCATAGGATTTACAAAATTTTAAGACACAAGAGCGATGACTTATATGAGTGCTGACAGCATTCTCGAAGTTGTCTTGAGCATTATTGATCAAAGGTATGAATTATACAGTAACCATGGGCTAGGGTTCTAAGAATGTTGCTTTGCATACATTCGACCTATCCGGACATCGAAAATCATTGCTAGATAGTAACTTCGATTGGTATAGAAATTAATTTTTATACTATCGACATAGGTTCCAACCTATGGAGTCACACATATTAGAGCTTGTAATCTGATCAGATGGTTAATCGATGATTGAGAATCATTTCAAGGTCAAACATTCAATGCAATTGATGTTTGACCTAATGCAAGTGTTGCAGGAGGATTAATTAGCAATTAGATTTCTAATTGGCTTAATTTGATTCAGTAATTGAGTTCAAGTATAATTAAATTAGATTTAATTAGAATTGGTTTGGACTTAATTGGGTTAAGTTCAATTGGTTTATTGGATAAGCCAATTGCAAGGAAAAATCAATTCCTAGTTAGACTAGGATTTAAGTGCATCTAATTCCAAATTTACTTTGGATTTAAATTAGAATTAAATATTATTTAATCTAATTTAATTGGGCTCCTAGTTAGACTAGGATCACTCTCAATTAGGTTGCATTTTATTTAATTTAAATTAATTTTGATTTAGGTTCAAAATAGTTTTGACCTAGTCAAACATAAAGAGTCCCAGTTGGACTGGGACTCTCACTCTTCCCTTGCGCCAATGGTCGCACGCCCCAATATTTAATTCCAATTTTTTTTTCTATGATTTCCCATGCGTAAGAGCTTCTCCACACCCCACAAATTTAGATTTTTGGGAGTTTGTTTTGACTTGGTAAAAACTAGAAAGAGTTTGGGATTTGTTTCCTACTTGGAAGAGTCTCCTTTGACCAAATCTCTTCCTTCTTGTTTTGGATTCCTCTACCCATGCCCTTCTTTTGTGTTACACCCTTTTTTTCCTTTGTTTTGTGCATGAGAATTAGTGGTTACATGAAAAAATAAGTGGGAGGGGCATCCAAGAGTTGGATGCCCCATAGAAGTTCCCCCTTTGACTAGGTTTTGACCTAGTCTTGCAGTAAAAAGGGGTGCCTCCTTTGAGATGGTTAGAAGATGTGATAAATCCCATAAAAATCATAAAAAATTATAGGAGAAGGAGGAGAAGATGTTCAGGATTTGTGGTGCCATGATTCTTGGAGAAGATCCCTTAATTAAGACATCAAAGGTTGATGCCTTGAAGAGACAAGGTAAGAGAAGATTGTCTTCTCTTATATTTTTCTTTTATGTTTCTCTCTTTCTATTTTATTTATAATTTTTATATGATATAAATCTGAGAGAGAGAGGATTTGGGTATGGGGATGAGTGCTCCAAGTTGTTGGGGCATGATGTTAATTTTTTTGACATGATCTGATCATGTCCTGATGAGAGGAGAAGAGAAGAAAGGTCTTCTCTTAGGGTTTCTTGGAGAACCTTTCCTCTCCAATTTTTTTAGGAATTTTGCATGAATAAAATCAAAAATATTAGATCTAAAAACTTAGAAAAGAATCCTAAAGGAAAAGATCTCCTCTTATTCTAGCATAGAGATGTTTTTAGGACATCAACCATTGATGTCCTGAAGGAGAAGATTTATCTTCTCTTAGGATTTGTTTTTCCTTGATTTTATTGTTTGATTTATGGAAGATCCAAGGATTTGATTCCTCCCTTATTCCTCCTCATGTTCTTTATCTCTTGGAGTATCTAAGAGATTCGAAGAACATGTATTTGATTAACCATCAGGAGGGATCCACGAGAAGCTAGCACTTCGAGCGGATCTTCGTTTGACGAACCTTCGATCTATGTTGCAGATTTGTGTGGATCATCTATAGAGATCGGATACTTGTGCGGCTCCAAAGATAATAACAGATTCAACCGTGGAGTTTTTAACCCAGACAAAGATAAGAGATCTGATCTCTTGGTGACTTAGATGCGATCCAGGGTTAGATCTAGAATTATTCTAGTTCTAGGTATTGATATGATCAATATCACTTATGATTAATTTAATTTTAGATTTATATTTACATCATAACATATTATAGATCCTTGATGTAGAGTTTTATAATTTGATTACATGCATGTTGTAGATTAAATAATTTAATCCATGTCTTTCGCTATTTTATATTTCAAAAAAATTTTGAAATCTATGCATGAAATCATGCATATTTTCCAACAGTGGTATCAGAGCATCTAGGTTCTTTTATAACATGATCATATTTTTATTAAATTAAATTTAAAAATTAAAATTAATTAAAGATCGCACATACTGTCATAAGATTGTCCTGTTGCAAGGTTAACCCCTTATAATGAAAAGGTTGTCCTAGTATGTGCTGATCTGAATCTGAATCATGAATAATTTAGATTAGATCTAAAAAAATTTATGATTCAATTTTTTAATTTAAATTTAAAATTAAATAGATATTTAATCTATTTTAGATTATTTAGATTAGATCTAAATAATATCAGGATTGCACATACTATCATAAGGTTGTTCTGCTGTAAGGTTTACCCCTTACAGTGGAAAGGTTATCCTAGTATATGCTGATCTGAGAAATCTAAGTCATAAATATGTGAGATGAGATCTAAAATAATTTATGATTTATTTTTAGATTTTAAATCTAATTTTAAATAATTTATGATCTGATCCACATGATATGTTTTATGTTTAGATCTAGATCCTCTTATTGCATATATTGATATGTAATTTTTGTTTTGAATCTAGAATGTATGTGTATGATATATTTATTTTATAAAATTTAAATTGAGAACTTACTTTTTATAAAACCCTAGATTCAAAACCCTAGGATATGATCTAAATAATGAAATAAATCAAATCTAAAATCATGTATTGAATATGATTTAATGTAAATTATTTATAATTTAAAAATATTTCAAATAATAAAATCAGAAACTAGTTCTGAGGTTCCATAAATCCCAACTTTGAACTTAATTGAGAATTAAGTGATTATTTAGGATCTAGGTATGTGATTTGAAGATCCTAAGATAATTTCATAAAACTTGGGTTAATGGTTAAATGGGTTAGACATGGTTCAATCCACTATAGGATTTACTTGTCTGCCTATTTCAGGGTTGTGCTCTTATGGCTACTATTTTTACTTTGAAAAAGGTTTTGAGTAAATCTATCGCATAGATTTCATATGGCATATGGATCGAGCATAGACCTAGACTCTCTCACTTTCAGGTTTGGAGTTGATCAGCCTATGTCATATATTTGTATACAGATAAACTTGGAGCCTGGTCCAATAGATGTTTAAGGGGTTATTAATTCTACCATGCTGAAGGACATAAGATGTTCATTAGCAGAAGGGCATTCCTTTTGGAAAGAAGTTTCTTAGAGAAGGAACTGATGCCTGTGAAGTTAAACTTAGAAAAGTTTGATTGGTAGAAAAGAACTGACGTAATCTAGTAAACTTATAGAACCGAATTTGATCAGATCAAATTTGGAGCCCATTAAATTATCACCTTTAAGAAGATTTGGTAGAGTACCATGTTAGTGAAGGAGAAATCCTAATTTTTCAGATCATGTTCGTTTAGATCTGATCGGATCAAGAGAGCTATTTCAAAAATTTCTTTTAAGCATCTAGATTAGATCTGAGATATTTTAGATCTAATTTTATAGATCTAATAAATAAAAATAAAAATAAATTAAAACTAATTTAATTTATATCTTGATGTGGGTAATCCAATTACCCTTTGATGATCCTACTGAATGCCTGAGATTCTGGATCTAGCCATGCAAGCGCCTGGCCTCTATCGGTATCCACTCAGGCTGGATCTGGAGATCTTCTTCTTCTTTATCACTTCTCCAAAAATTAGATCTGGATCTAATTTGGAGGATCTTCAAAACTCCTTCTAAAGATCAGCAGTCGTCTCTATAGTAGTGCCGCCTTCTTCCTTTCTCGTCAGCTTTTTCTTGCCTGGATCGCACCAAACTAGAGCCCAACTTTCCTTACGCATGGAGAGGAGAGAGAGGATTAGAAGATGGTGTGGAGGAGGGAGAGGGCCAGCCTTGGGGCATGGGCTAAGAGGAACTCTCTAAAAGTTGGGTGCAGACAGGGTTTATTTATAAACCCTTCTGCGCCATGCAGTGCCACATCATCCCGGCCAATCACGTTGCTTCATGCAATCAGATCTAAATCTGATTGGTGGGATGACATCATCTGATCCAATCAGATGAGAGCTCCATAAATTCATCCTTAGATGGCTCCTAAGACTGGTCAAAGTCTATAGGTAAGGGTTACCTAAGTTGAATCCAAGAAGCAATTTGGAGTCCTATCCGTATGGGACTCCAGGCATCCCTATCCATGGGTGCACGCCATCCTAGGCATGCACCTCCTTCCTTTCCAAATTCCAGTAAGAGAATAAGTCCCTATCTACTCGCCAATAAGTGCATGACACATGGGCCGATGTCCAAGGATCAAAGATCAAGGTTTGACCAAAGTCAAAGGATAAGAATTAGCAGGTGATGAAAAATGGCAGGTGTTGTCTCAAATTTATCTTATAAATTAAGACAATCCTTTTCTGATCTAGACAAGCTCCAGTCAGATCAAGTAAAGATACCTGAGTGAGCACAAATATATTTGGCTCAGTCAAGACAACTTTTAATGATAATAAAAGGAGAACGTTAGGTTTAATCGTGTGCTGGCATAATTTTCTTGAACTTAATTGAATCTAATTCAAATCAATTAGACTGGGTTAGTCCAATTGATGATATCTAGATCTAAATCCTTATTTGTGTGATCCAGTTAGGTTCAGTTCTATATGATAATGGGATATGTCGTGATCTTCATTATCGACATCATCGAAACTTCTTTTGATGGATCAGAACTCTCCTGATTCAGACAACTGGAATGATCGATCATCTAAATCATTCTAATTGCTCTCAAAATCCATCAATGACACCTAGCAGTATACAGTGGCAACCCATCAAAATTAAAAATGAACCTCTCGGTGCAACTACTTTGTGTGATTAAGTTCTTCTATCTTGAGCCCCGATCAGATTAGGGTTAAGGTGAACTCGTCAAACCCTAATTTCTATCATATGATTTAATCATTCGATTCAAGTCCGATGTGAAAACATTAATAGAAACTCTTTCTATTATTTCACTCTCTACCATGGCCATGGGCTTATGGACTTGATTCTCATGATCATCATAGGGTTGCTCCTCTTCTATCGAGGTAGATAGATTTCCTCTTGTTTTAATCCAATTCCTACAATAAACATGCTATAGCCAACATACACCTCAGGATTCCAAATGGCTAGAAGACTGAGTTATGGTATAGTCAAACTATAACACCCTTAAGGTGAACTGTCGATGCACCTTAGGTCAAAAAATCAGACACACCACTGCAGCTACGAGTCAGTCATCGATGAGAAGGTAGGCTTTCTTATGACTGCTCGAGGTGGTCACGCTCAGTGCCCTTATTCTCTAACGAGTACCTGTACTCTCACTCCGGTATCTCTACATCGTAGACTTAAGACTAATCTACTATAAAGAAGCGATTGTACACTAACCTTCCAAATTAATCACCATCCTCATGACAATCCTATGGTCAGGAGCATTTTATGAGTTAATAAATAAGAATTCATGTCTTAAATTTTCAACTCTTGAAAATATGAATTATCATTACCATTAACTTAAGGGATGTATCATAGACACTAAATACACATTTGTGATAGAAAAAAATCAATTTTATTATTTATAGTCAAAATTATAATTTTGCCCCTAGAAGTGTATTACAAATGTCAGCCAATTCTGGCTTCTAGGGCACACATATCTAACAAACTTTCACTTGATCTAAAGCCAATTGGCTACAAATTTAAGTCCCATCTTCTCAAGATGGGCGTCGATCTTCTGTTGACCCAACGGCTTTGTAAGTGGATCCACCGCATTATCTGCGGTGTCGACTCTCTTGACCTCGACGTAACCCTTTTTGAGGTAATCACGGATGAGGTGGTATCACTGCTCGATGTGCTTGGATTTTTGGTGAGACCTCGACTCCTTAGCAAGGGCTATGGCACCATTATTGTCGCAGTATAGAGGAATGGCATCTGATGGCATCACTCTGATTTCTGTGGCAAACTTCTTGTACCAGAATGCCTTCTTTGCAGCTTCTGATGCAGCGATGTATTCTGCTTCCATGGTGGAATCTGCTATCACTGTCTGCTTAGAACTTTTCAACTGACAGCTCCACCATTGCACACAAATAGACTCCCAGATGTCGACTTTCGATCATCTACATCGGACATAAAATCCGAGTTTGTATACCCTGGACTTGGAGTTCTCCATTACCAAAGACCAACAACATATCCTTAGTTCTTCTTAAGTACTTAAGGATACATTTCACAGAAGTCCAGTGTTCTTCATCTGGATTTGACTGATATCTGCTCGTGACACTCACAGCATGGGCTATATCAGGTCGTGTACATAACATGGCATACATGAGGCTCCCTATTGCTGAAGCATAAGGGATCTTGCTCATGCATTCTATTTCCTCAGGTGTGCTAGGGCACATCTTCTTGGAAAGATGAATGCCATGTCTGAAGGGTATTAAACTCCTCTTAGAGTTTTCCATACTAAACCTCTTTAGTACTTCCTCTATGTACATCTTTCTGTGAAAGTCCTAGCATCCTATTCGGTCTATCTCTATAGACCTTAATTCCTAGAATAAAGGATGCTTCTCCTAGGTCTTTCATGGAGAATTCTTTAGATAACCATATTTTAACTATGGTCAACATGGGAATATCATTTCCAATAAGGAGGATGTCATCCACGTACAATACGAGGAAGACAATAGCGCTCCCACTGACCTTTTTGAAGACACATGGCTCCTCCTCATTTTTGATGAAACCAAATAATTTTGATCACATCATTAAAATGAGTATTCCAGCTTCGAGATGCTTGCTTAAGTCCATATATGGACCTTTGCAGCTTGCATACCTTGTGATCATCATCACTGGATGTGAAACCTAGCGGCTGTTCCATATAGATATCTTCCTCAAGATATCCATTTAAGAATGCCATTTTTACGTCCATTTACCATATTTCATAATCAAAATAGGCTGCAACAGCAAGCAATGTGCGATGGATTTTAGCATAGCTACTGGCGAAAAGGTATCCTGATAGTCAATGCCTTCGCGTTGACTATAACCTTTTGCCACTAATCTAGCCTTGAATGTCTCCACATTCCATCTGCACCAATCTTTCTCTTGAAGATCCATTTACACCCAATAGGTACTATACCTTCTGGTGGATCTACCAAGGTCCAGACTTGGTTTGAGTGCATCGAGTCAATTTCTGACTTCATTGCCTCTAACCATTTCTCGGAGTCGATATCTGATATCGCCTCGTTATAGGTTTTGGGATCATCACCATGAACCCCATTACCTATGAGGAATATTTTCTCTACATTCCTCTGAAATAGTACCTAAGTACCTCTCAGGGGGATGGAAAATTCTTTTCGAAACGATGAGGTGGAGGAGGTAGTGTATGGATTGGCTTAACCTGATTTGGTTCCATTTGGTCCTTAGCTCGTTGCTCTTGTGAGACTTTCTCATCGAGCTTGATCTGCTTTCCAATGCCGCTATCTTGAATAAACTATTTTTCAAGAAAGATGGCATGTCGACTCACAATCACATTGTGATCTTCTGGAATGTAGAAATAATATCCTAATGACTCTTTAGGATATCCTATAAATCGAGCTCTAAAGGACCTAAAGTCTAACTTGTCCGCTTGTTGTCTTTTGACATGAGCCGGACAACCCCAAATTCTGAGATGACTCAGACTTGGTTTCTTACCATGCCATATCTCATACGGTGTGGTAGGAATGGTTTTAGAAGGAACCCTATTCAGTAAGTATATTGCAGTTAACAAACAGTATCCCCAAAGAAAATTCAGGAAGGTCTGTGAAGCTCATCATGGATCGGACCATATCTAATAGGATCGAATTCCTCCATTCTAAAACCCATTGAGTTGAGGTGTTCCTGGTGGAGTCCATTGAGAGACTATGCCATTTTCCTTGAGATAGTCAGGAATTTTCAACTAAGGTATTCACCTCCTCGATCTGATCGAAGAACCTTAATGAGTTTTTCTAGTTTGCTTTTCTACTTCATGTCTGAATTCTTTGAACTTTTCAAAAGCTTCAGACTTGTGTCTCATAAGATACACATACCCATACCTAGATAAATCATCGATAAAGGTTATGAAGTAGACTAAAGTTGCCTCTAGCCGGCACATCAAATGGGCCGCACACATCAGTATGTACTAGGGCAAGAAGATCCGTGGCCCTTTCCCCATGTCCTACAAAAGGGAGCTTAGTCATTTTGCCATGAAGACAAGATTCACAAATTGGATATGACTCGAAAGTCAATGGACTCAATAGCCCAATTTTTCTCCAATTTGTTAACCCTATCTTCTGCTATATGACCTAATCTTAGGTGCCATAGATACCTATCATTTGGACTATCCCTAGGTCATTTTGATTTTATGGCATTCACATTTTGCTCGAAATTAAAAATAGATACATCAACATGTAACTGATAAAGACCGTTAATAAGGAAACCACTTGCAATTTTATTTCTTTCATAAAGAATGTTACAATGGTCCTTAAGAAAACTAATTACATAGCCTTCTAATGCAAGGCAAGAAACAGAAATCAAATTCCTGCTTGCTGCAGGCACATAATAACAGTCTTTTAATACTAAGTCTAAACCAGATGGTAGTCGAAGAGGGTATGTTCTCACGGCCATGGCAAGCAATCTCTTGCTCCATTTTCGATGCGTAGGATCATCTCACCATTCCTCAGCCTCCTGCTATCCTCAAGACCCTGCATAGAAGTGCACAAATGAGCACTAGAACCAGAGTCAAGCACCCAACTGGATGCAAGAAGAAATCGTAAGGTTAGACTCAATAATGAGCATACCTCCAGAAGGACCTGCCTCCTTCTTCTTTAGGGTGGCCAGGTAAGTAGGGCAGTTTCACTTTCAGTGGCCGTCATTGTTGCAATGGAAATACTTTCCTTTATCAGCGGCCTTCTTCTTTAACTCTGCTTTTTTCTTCTTTCCTCCTTCCATCTTCTACTTTTTTATAGACTTCTTCTTCTTTCCAAAAGACTTTCTCTTGGAAGAAGTCCTTTCCATAGCAAGTACTGAGCCTTTAGAACCTTTCATGGAAAGCTCAGCGGTAACCAGCATATTCATAAGTTCGGCCAAAGAATTTTGAAGTTTATGCATATGGTAGTTCATGATGAACTGCCCATATGCATCAATCAAAGATTGCAGAATTATATCATTCTGCAGATCCAAGTCTAACTTCACTCTGAGCTTCTCAAGGTCTTCTAAGTCCTTGATCATCATCAGATAATGATCTTGGACTGACTGCCCATCATGCATCTTAGCCTTGAAAAGTCATTTAGTGACTTGATACTTGGCTGTGCGACTCTGTTCATCAAACATCTCCTGTAGGTGAGCCAACATTTGGCGAGCTGTCCAAATATCTTCATATTGGCACTAAAGTTTATTAGACATCAAGTCCAACATGTAGTATCTGGCCTTGTTATCTTCATCTATCCACTTATCCAGAGATGCTCTCTGTTCAACGGATGGATGAGCTGGTAAGATGGGAGGGTCCTGGTCCAATATATGGGTTAACTTCTTAGAACCCAAAATGATTTTAAAGTTCTGAGCCAATCCTTGTAATTTAGTTCGGTCAGTCTATGGGTGTCCAGGATTCGTGCTAATGGATTGGATGCAAATATTTTTCTATAAAGAGTCAAAGTTTTTAGTTAGATATTGTAATTAAGACTTAACCAATTTATTTAAGAATTTTATTTTTAAATAAATTAGCTTCCACTTTTTTCTCGGATCCCTACACTTTCTCTGTAGAGATGCGAAAATCTCCATGATTAATTATTTCTAATGGATGGTGCGGTCCCACCAACTGACTCATCACCTCACCTAACAGTTATTGGTGATGGGTTAGCCAATGAGTGAACAACTCTTGTTCAATGATTCTTCAATCATGGTGCACCCAAACTTGGTCTCTAATTCATGAATCTCATCATGCCTGAAATATTGATCCACTCCTTAGTTAAGTCAGACCCACCATTTGCATAGATTGGATTTCTAATTGAGTCTCTCACCATATCCAAAATATTGAGCCCAATTCATCCTCCAGCCCATAGCATCCAATGCCTAATAGACATGGTTGCATCTTTTCGGTGCAACTGAGCCACTATAACCAGTCGAGAATAATCAACCCGAAAAGGGCCCGCACATCTACAATGGTGGAAGACCTTAGACTTAATCTTTTCTTAGGGAGATTTGATTTAGGTCTCATTAAACTAGACTTGACATAGTCATAACCATTATGACTAACCTAGTGGCATGGGTTAGCTCGGATTATTGACCACCTCAGATCAGAATTGAGTCAACAAATATGGCCAGATAAGTGAGATTGGTGGAAGGGATATGCCATTAACTCGATAAGAACACATTCAAGTCGAGTAGCTCTCAATTAAAAATCAGTCGGTTGTATCTGCCAAACTTACCTTAGACACCAAATTATTGAGCTAGAACCAATCAAGTTAGCCTACAATCCAGACTCTAACCACTGAGCCTAATTAGGTCTTAGCTTGATCGATCACTCACGTGACTCGATCTTGACCCAGACTTAATCCTATTAGGCTAGTCAATTTAAGCACTGTTGATCCCATCTAACCAACTCTTGATTCGGTTTGATCAACCGCTTAGACCTAATTGAGCTACTCAAGCCCGAACCAAATATTACGAATGTGTCTTAGATCTAAAATTTTTAATTTTAGACCTAATTAATATTTCATAATCTTAATTCTTAATTAAGTTTAGGGTTCATAAACAAAACATGAAAATAAAATCCTAGGGTTTCAGGATCTAGGGTTTTGCAGAAAGTAGGTTCTTGATTTCTAATTAAAGACGAATGCGCAGCACTCCTACACATCATAAGAACACCCCATCAGATGGGAGGAGAGGGCATTTAAACTCTACTTTGTTCTTATGACCAGACAGCCAAGGGGAACATCTTAATCAGAAATATAAATCTATAAAACTAGTTAGATCTACATCATATATCTCATATATAAAATTTGATCTAACAAATATATATTTTGTATACATCTCATGTATCATGCATGCATGTTTTTTAGATCTAAATTATCTCATAATTATCTAAAAGAATAGATTTAAATTGATCATATCAAAATAAATTCTAATCTAGACAACTATGTAGAACTATTCTACAACTAGTCTAGACATGCAATCATCATATCTCATATGATCTAAAAATTAAAAAATTTTATTTTCTATTTTTTAGATCTTATTATAATATTTATAATCATCAAAAAATAGAAAATAAATAGATCTAAAATTATAATTTAATCAAAGTAAATCATGATCATGCAAGACTACGTATAGAACTATTCTATTTTATAACTAGTCATGCATATTAAAGAACTTAGATCTAAATTATTTAATTTTAATTTTTTCTAATTTTAGATCTAATCACATCTCATGTGACATCTAAAATCACCTAATTTCTAAATCAAAATAAAATAAAAATTAGATCTAAATAATTTTTATTGAACCTGGCTTTGATACCAGTTGAAGGAGAAATCTTGATTTTCTGGATCAAGTGCGTTCAGATCTGATCAGATCAAGAGAGATATTTCAAAAAATTTTCTCAAGCATCTATATTAGATCTAAGATATTTTAGATCTAATTTTATAGATCTAATAAATAAAAAAAAAAAAATTAAAATTAATTTAATTTATACCTTGATGTGGGTATTCTGATTACCCTTTGATGATCCTGCTGAATGCCTGAGGTTTTGGATCTAGCCACACAAGCGTCTGGGCTCTACCAATATCCACTCAAGCTGGATCTGGAGATCTTATTCTTTTTTGTTATTTCTCCAAAAATTAGATCTAGATCTAATTTAAAAGATCTTCAAAACTCCTTTTGAAGATCAGCAGTCGTCTCTGCAGCAGTGCTGCCTTCTTTCTTTCTCGTCAGCTTTTTCTTGCCTGGATCGCACCAAACTGGAGCCCAACTTTCCTTAGATGTGGAGAGGAGAGAGAGGATTAGAAGATGACATGGATGAAGGAGAGGGGTAGCCTTGGGGCATGGGCCAGGAGAAACTCTCTAAAAGTTGGGCACAGATAGGGTTTATTTATAGATCCTTCTACGCCATGCAGTTCCACATCATCCTAACCAATCACGTTGCTTCGTACAATCAGATCTAAATCTAATTGGTGGGATGACATCACCTAATCTAATTAGATGAGAGCTCCATAAATTCATCCTTAGATGGCGCTTAAGACTAGTCAAAGTCTATAGGTAAGGGTCACCTAAGTTGAATCCAAGAAGCAACTTGGAGTCCCATCCGTATGGGACTCCAGGCATCCCTATCCATGGGCGCACGCCATCCTAGGCATGCACACCCTTTCTTTCCAAATTCTAGTAAGGGGACAAGTCCCTGTCTACTCTCCAATAAGTGCATGACACATGGGCAGATGTCCAAGGGTCAAAGATCAATGTTTGACCAAACTCAAAGGACAAGAATTAGCAATGATGAAAAATGATAGGTATTGTCTCAAATTTATCTTATAAATTAAGATAATTCTTTTCTAACCTGAACAAGCTCTGATTAGATTAAGTAAAGATACCTGAGTGATCATAAATACATTTGGCTGAGTCGAGACAACTTTTAATGATAATAAAAGAAGAACGTTAGGTTCAATCATGTGCTAGCATGATTTCCTTGAATCTAATTGAATCTAATTCAAATTAATTGAACTGAGTTAGTCCAATTGATGATGTCCAAATCCAAACCCTTATTTATGTGATCCAGTTAGATTCAGTTTTGTATGGTAATGGGATATATCATGATCTCCATCATCGATATCATCGAAACTCCTTTTGATGGATCAGAACTCTTCTGATTCAGACAATTGGAATGAT
>QRFJ01002718.1:42264-86524 GCA_006176705.1 Cocos nucifera
AACTCTTCTGATTCAACATTGGAATGATTCTATCATTTTAATATTCTTAATGCTCCCAAAATCCACCAGTGTACCTAGCAGTATATGTGGTAACCCATCCAAATTGAAAATTGAACTCTTATGAGCTACTTGTGTTATTAAGTTCTTCTATCTTTAAGCTCCGATAGATTAGGGTTAGTGAAACACGCACACTAATTTCTATCATATGATTTTATCCATTCGATTTAAGTCCGTATGAAAACCTTAATAGAAACTCTTTTATTATCTTTACTCTCCTGCCATGGCCTGGCTTTGGACTTGATTTTCATGTATCTCTATGGTGCTCCTCTTCTATGAGGTAGATTAGATTCCCCTTGGTTGCAATCCAATCCCTATAATAACTGCTATAGCCAACATACACCTCAGGGTTTCGAAATGGCTTAGAGAGACGAATCATGGTTATGTCAACTATAAACCTCAAGGTGACATCGATGCACTCTTTCAAAAGAAACTAGACACACTGCATTTCAAGCTTCAAGTCATCGATGAGAGATAGGCTCCTTATGACTGCTTTGATAATGGTCACGCTCGTGCCCTCATTCTTAACAAGACCTGTACTCTTGTCTGCTATCTCTACACCATAGACTCAAGATCATCTACTATAAGAAGAATTGATTGTTACTATATCTTTCGATCAAATCACATCCTCATACATCCTACGATCAGGACTTTTATGAGTTAATAAATGAGAATTCATGTCTTTAAATTTTTAACTCTTGAAATATCAATTTATCTTACATAGTTACTATATCGAGAGAGTTCCACTACAACTCCAGCAAATTTATGATAGACAATAACTCATATATTATGTCGAAAATTATAATTTGCCCCTTGAAAGTGTAATACAAGGCTCATTCAATTTGGCTTTTAGGACAAACTAATCTAACAGATTAGCTGGATAAGATACTTAGTATCTAGATTATAGAATGTTCCTATTGAGCTCGATAGAATAATAAGGATTTTGATCAACTATAGGATAAATCAGTGGATCTAACTCTGAGAGAGTGGCATGTTGCCTGCCAGTCACATGTCCAAATTTGAAGTCGAGGAAAATAATAATGTATGGCATAGTTGATTACTGAAAGGATAAAATCCATTGAGTGTGAATGAATTTTCAAAGAGTCAAAGTAGCGCAAAAGAAATAGACCTTAAAGCCCATTGATTTATCTATATTGAACTATGTTTGAACGTATTACCTTTGTTATTGAACAAAGTAATCTGCATTGTAATTGGGCAAAGTATTCTATAGTTATTGTTCCTGTATTGTCTATGTGGATATTTTCTCTTAATCAGGAATGACTTCAGCATTACAAAATAAAGGTTTAGTATTATTTTATTCTCAATCGTGACCAAACATTGTATACTAACACTAAAAATGTAGTAGATCCAATTCTGATCCAAGTGAGAGCACTGGAAGTTGTATAAAACTCTTATATTTGAAATACTAGTCTAGTGACTCAAAATATGGAACACTTGGCTTAAAACATTGGATATTTTAATTTTAGTCAGAATAAGATGACAACTAGAGAATGTTGGCTTCATAACCCTAATGTAGAGCAATCTGCTAGAAAGTGTTCAGCAAGATACTTTAGCCTATTCTGTTAGTGCATGTAAAGACATCGTGCATATGTGCTGCTATGTAAGCAGTATAGTTCTGGAGATTCATTAGCAGGTTGGGAGTGCCCTCCACAATGGTCCAGTCCTATTCATAGCACTGGAGCCATAGGTCAGACTAAAAAATTGAAGAACCAGCATATTCTGCATTTGCTATCACTTTGATTTTTTAAGGGTGCATCGTCTTTAGAAGATCAATGAAAAGAGAACTTGACCGACCCATTTGCTAAGACCTCAGAACTAAGGATTCTATGAACTCAAGTAGAGGATAGGTAATTTGATTCATTCTGATTGACTTTAGTCCAAGTGAGAGTTGTTGGAAAATGTGTCCTAAAACCAATCATCTAGTAGATAATTTTTGAATTAGTATATGAATTATCTGGAATTAAAATAGTATTATTTGGCTGGTTTATCATAAAAGTTCTATCTTTCTAATGAACTCTAAGTTATGATGAAGTTCTTAGAATTACATCAATCGATGAAGAGGAATTATCAGATGGTTCTTAAAATGTTCACGATCAAATGATAAGTTGATTACAAGGATGTACTTAATTAGTTAGTGGGTTGCTATATTCAATTGCATTGGTTCTCATTATAGGTCCATAGTGGTATGGACGTGACATGATGATTTAGATGAGAATGTAGAGTACTTCTACATTGAACATGACAATGTATATACTCTACTATCAAGAGTAGCTAGCTAAGGCAAGGGTATAAGTATCCCTCTGACCTGAGATCCCATGTGACTTGCAAGCAACTTCAGTTATACTTTGGTGCCTGGCTACTTTATATTTTAATATAGGTTCGAAACAATTTCTAGTACGAGTCAAGATACTGTCTTAAACAAGCGGTGTATGAGTCAAGATAGGATTCACCACTCCTAATTAACTTCAAGAAGAGAATGACTAACTACGTTTCAATTTAGCAAAACCTAGGTCTAGGTAATCCTCGTGAGGTGTCACCGAATTTGCAAAATTTTGAGACATAATAGTGATGACTTGTATGAGTGCTAGCAGCATACTCAAAGTCATCTTGAGCATTATTGGTCAAAGAAATGAATTATACGGTAACCATGGGCCAGGGTTCTAAGAATGTTGCTTTGCATACATTCGACCTATCCGGACGTTGGAAATATTTCTAGATGGTAACTTCCATTGGTACAGAAATTGGTTTCTATGCTACCGACTTAGGTTTGAACCTATAGCCGTCACACACATTAGAGCTTGTAATCTGATCAAATGGTTAATCGATGATTGAGAATCATTTCAAGGTCAAACATTTAATGCGATTGATATTTGACCTAATGCAAGTATTGCAAGAGGATTGATGAGCAATTGGATTGCTAATTGGCTCAATTTGATTGAGCAATTAGGCTAAGATTAAGTGTAATTGAATTAGATTCAATTAGAATTAGTTTGGACTTAATTGGATTAAGTCCAATTGGTTTATTGGATAAGCCAATTGCAAGGGAAAATCAATTCCTAGTTGGACTAGGATTTAAGTGCATCTAATTCCAAATTGACTTTGGATTTAAACCAGAATTAAATATAATTTAATCTGATTTAATTAAACTTCTAATTAGACTAGAATCATTCTTAATTATGTTGCATTTTATCTAATTTAAATTAGTTTTGATTTAGGTTCAAAATAGTTTTGACCTAGTCAAACATAAAGAGTTCTAGTTGGACTGGGACTCTCACTCTTCCCTTGTGCCAATGGTCCCATGCCCCAATATTTAATTCTAGATTTTTCTTTATGATTTTCCATGCCAAAGAGCTTCTCCATGCCCCACTAATTTAGATTTTTGGGATTTTGTTTTGACTTGGTAAAAACTAGAAAGAGTTTGGGATTTGTTTCCCACTTGGAAGAGTCTCCTTTGACCAAATCTCTTCTTTCTTATTTTGGATTCCTCTACCCATGCCCTCCTTTTGTGTTCTACCCCTTTTTCCCTTTGTTTTTATGTGAGAATCAGTGATTACATGAAAAAATAAGTGGGAGGGGCATCCAAGAGTTGGACGCCCCATAGAAGTTCCCCCTTTGACTAGGTTTTGACCTAGTCTTGCAGTAAAAAGGGGTGCCTCCTTTGAGATGGTTAGAGGACATGATAAATATCAAAAAACTCATAAAAAATCAAAAGAGAAGGAGGAGAAGGAGGAAAAGATATGGAGGATTTGTGGTACCAAGATTCTTGGAGAAGAGCCCTCAATTAAGACATCAAAGGTTGATGTCTTGAAGTGACAAGGTAAGAGAAGATTGTCTTCTCTTATATTTTTCTTTTATATTTTCTCTTTCTATTTTATTTATAATTTTTATATGATAAAAATCTGAGAGAGAGAGAGAGAGAGGATTTGGGTGTGGGGATGAGTGCTCCAAGTTGTTGGGGCATGGTGTTAATTTTTTGGACATAATCTGATCATGTCCTGATGAGAGAAGGAGAAGAGAAGAAAGGTCTTCTCTTAGGATTTCTTGGAGAACCTTTTCAATCTAATGTTTTATAGGATTTTGTATGAATAAAATTAGAAATCTTAAATTTGAAAACTTAGAAAAAATCCTAGAGGTGAAGGTCTCATCTTGTCTTAGCATAGAGATGCTTTCAGGACATCAACCGTTAATGTCCTGAAGGAGAAGATTTATCTTCTCTTAGGATTTGTTTTTTCTTGATTTTATTTTTTGATTTATGAGAGATCCAAGGATTGGATTCCTTCCTTATTCCTCCTCATGTTCTTCATCTCTTGGAGTGTCCAAGAGATTCGAAGAACATGTATTTGATTAACCATCAGGAGGGATGTGCGAGAAGCTAGCACTTCAAGCGGATCTTTGTTCGACGAACCTCCGATCTATGTTGCAGATTCGTGTGGATCACCTATAAAGGCTGAATGCTTGTGCGGCTCTAAAGGCAACAATAGATTCAACCATAGAGTTCTTGACCCACGTAAAGGTAAGAGATCTGATCTCTTGGTGATCTAGATGTGATCTAGGGTTAGATCTAGAATTGTTCTAGATCTAGGTATTGATATGATCAATACTACTTATGATTAATTTAATTTTAAATTTATATTTATATCATAACATGCTATAGATCCTTGATGTAGGATTTTATAATTTGATTATATGCATGTTGTAGATTAAATAGTTTAATCTATGTCTTCCGCTGCTCTATATTTTGAAAAAATTTTGAAATCTATGCATAAAATCCTGCATGTTTCTCAACATCAGTTCCATATGGTAATGAGACATGTTGCGATCTCTATCATCGATATCATTGAAATATCTTTTGATGGATCAGAATTTTTTTAATTCATATAATTAGAATGATTGATCATCTAAATTATTCTAATTATTTCCAAAATCCATCAGTGATACCTAGTATTATATGGTGGCAACCCATCAAAACCGAAAGCGAATCTCTCAGTGTAGCTATTTGTGTGATTAGGTTCTTCTATCTTGAGCTCCGACTAGATTAGGGTTAAGGTGAACTTGTCAAACCCAACATCCATCATATGAATTAATCATTCGATTAGAGTCTGATGTAAAATCCTAATAGAAACTCTTTCTATCATATTCACACTACTATGGCCATGGACTTATGGACTCGATCTCATGATCATCATAGGACTGCTCCTCATCTATCGAGGTAGATAGATTTTCTATTGGTGCAATCCAATTTCTATAATGAACATGCTATAGCCAACATACACCTCAAGATTCCAAATGGCTAAAAAATCAAGTTATGGTATAGTCAAACTATAATACCCTCAAGGTGAACTACTGATACACCTCAGATCAAAGAATCAGATACACCACTGTAGATCGAGCCAGTTATCGATGAGATGATAGACTTCCTTATGATTGCTCGAGGTGGTCACGCTCAATGCCCTCGTTCTCTAACAAGTATCTATACTTTCACTCTGATGTCTCCATACTATAGATTCAAGACTTATCTATCCTAAGAAAGCGATCGTACATCAATCTTTCAGATCGATCACCATCCTCATGATGATCCTATGGTCGGGAGCTGTTTGTGAGTTAATTATGAAAACTCATGTCTTAAATTTTCAACTCTTGAAAATATGAGTTGTCATTTTTATTAACTCAAAGGATGTATCACAGACACTATTTACATAACGTGATAGAATAAAAAATTAACCCTTTATTAATTTAAGTCAAAATTATAAAATTATCCTTAGAAGTATATTATAAGTGTCAGTCAATCTAACTTCTATGGTACACATCTAATACCAATAAGATCAGATGCTACTAGTATGATGAGTTGGAGCATTAAGTTAGAGATTGCCCGTAACTCCGAGATCGAAAGAAGGCTACTACAATGGCTTTCCAAAGTAGCAATATGGATGAGATTGATGATTATGTGCTATGATCTCAGATGAGGTATCTACTTTTTTTCAGTAGCAGATTCTTGATTCTATATGTTTGCATCGTGTTTGTTGTAGAGAGGGGTTGTTTGACTCTCTAGAGAGCAGTGAGGGTACTATATATTTACCAGATAGATCGAATTATGCATTCAAGGGCATCAAAAGCATCAGCATGCAGGCACATGATAAAGTAACGAGAAAATTAGATGAGATCCAATATATACCTAGTTTTTGGAGAAATCTAATTTTACTGCACAAACTGGATTCAAGCAGCTACAATTGGAGAGCTGATGATGGAATCTTGAAGGTCATACATGAAAATAAGATTATTTTGAAGAAAAAAAATATGAACGACGTTACCTCTTGGCAAGGAGCTCAGTACGAGGTTGAGCTCTAGGTGCAAGTGGATTGAGCATGAGATGAGAAACTTGGGAGGATGATAGATGACATCACAGGATGAAGTTTCTATTGCCATAGGATGCTACCCTGAATGTATCTTAGGTCGGGCAGATTACAGCATATGATGGAGATGGGATGGAGTGGCCTGGCTTGACTTTTATGTCTATGTTGAGAATAGTGTTCCAAAGCCAATCATCAGTTTATTGATGGTTAAGCTATTTTTTATATTTTATATAAATTATTAATGAACAAATATTATTTTAATATTTTCATCATAAATTCTTTGCATCTTCTAATGAACTTCTGTGTTGTGATGAAGTTCTTAAGACTATCTAGAATTAATAAAGAATAATTTATCATTTAGTTCTTAAATCTATTCGCAACCAAATAATACGTTGTTATCAAGGATGATAATATATATCGAGTGTAAGTTGTTGTATGCCATATGGATTGGTTGTCCTCTTAACCAAAGAGTGTGAATACATTGGTATAGCATGCAAGTGAGATGTAAGGGTACATCTGCACTAAACGTGACCAATTCTGGAGCTTTCTACTATCAAGATGTGCTCTAAACGGATATAGGTATAAGTATCCCTCAAACCTAAGATCACCACAGTGACATCCAAGCAACTCACTGTCCTTTGATGCCAGACTACCTAAATTTATAATTTAGTGAAAGAAAATTTTTGGGTATAGTCAAGTACTTAAGGAGTCAGTGTGTGAATCAAGATGGGATTGACCACTTTAGATTTTTAGAAATTATGTTGAATTATGTTTAAATTTAGCAAAGTCTTGGCTAGGATAGTCTTTGTGAAGAGTCATAGGACTGACTGCGTTGAGATACGATATAGATATATTTTTTAGATTTGGCAATTTAAACTCTGAGACATCCTAAACAAAGAAATTAAAGAGATAAATTATGTGATAACCATATTTGAGTAGGTTCTAAATATTGTGATTGCGACTGTTCGACCTATCCAGACGTTAGGTACCATCGCTAGATGGTCACATTGATTTGTACAAAAAATGGTTCTTATACTATCAGCTTAGGGTCAAACCTATGAGATCACACACATTAAAGGTTCCTACCTAATCTAATGGTTGATGAAGAGTCCTACTGGACTAAAACTTTATGGTCAAGAGTCCTACTAGACTAGAACTCTACGACCAAGAGCCCTACTATATTAAGACTCTAAGTCCTACTTGTCTGAGACTCTATGATTGAGAGTTCTATTGGTCTAGAACTCTATTATTATGAGTTCCACTCATTTGGGATACTGGAGTCAGGAGTCCCACTGATTTGGAACTCTTCGATCAAGAGTTTCATATAGATGAAACTTTACTGCTTGGACACCCACTGGATTTAGACTCTTTATTTATGAGAGATTTAATTAGTGATTTGATTACTAATTAACTCTATTTAATTGAGTGATCAGTTTTGAATCAAGTCTAATTGAATTGGATTCAGTTGGATTTGACCCGATTAAGTTATGAGATAACCTAATTGCCAAGGATGTTTGTTCTCTAATTTGATTAAAAATTAAGCTTAATTAATTCTTGATTTAATTAGAATTTAATTGAGTTTAACTAAGCCTAAATAAGTTGGATTTAATCTGATCTAATTAGGCCTAGCCAAATTGATTTGGGTTGGTCTTAATTGGATAAGATCTATTGAGACTAGTTTGACTAGTCTTCTGCATCACATCATCCTACTCTTACACCCACCATTCTCTCCATAAGAATTGAAAATTCTATTGAGACTAGTTTGACTAGTCTTCTGCATCACATCATCCTACTCTTGCACCTACCATTCTCTCCACAAGAATTGAAAATTCTCATGAAGAAGTCCATGCACAAGAGGGTGCATGCCCTGCATTCCCACATCCCAAATGGATAAAACCAAGTTGGTTACCATTTGAATTTAAACAGAGTTTGAATTCAAATGTGCAACCACTTGATCTTATCCCTTCTACATGCTTTCCAGTCAATTTGCACAAAAATAAAAGGAGAATTTTCTAGGGCATGCACATAACAGAAAGAGAAGTCTCCTCTCTATGTGAGAGTCCCCTTGTGTGAGAGAAAAAAATCAAAAATTATCTCGAGAGAAAGAAAAATAGAAAGAGTGCAGGGTCTAGGTGAGTGCTGTCCTAGGATTTTGACCTAGGGTTTAAGGAGTGATTTTGCAAGTTTTGAGCATTAGAAATTCACAACATTTTTAGCATAGCCTCCTCTACCTCTGCTGGTCTTTTAGAGCATCAAAAAAATCTATGGAGGTAGATTGAAGTGGTTCAATCAATGTCAACCATCGAAGCTTCCGGCATCAAGCTAGCACTCGGGAGGAGTCGATCAGGACCAGGGCCTCGTGTGGACGATCCATAGAGGCTAGATGATGTATGTAGCTACATCATGATGAGAGGATCATTTCGGTGGAGTATCAGTTATGGTGGTCGACAATCCGCGCAAGGTATTGTGCTCTGAACACAAGTAGATAGTAATAGTAAATATGATTTACTACATGCTGATTTCTTTTTTGGATTTTTCTATGCATATATATCAAATTTTGATCTTTGTTATAGGGTTTAATTGATATGATCACTAGCTCATAAATTAATTAGATTAATTTTTAAATTTTTGTTATATGATTTTTTGAAAAAATTTTGAAAGTAGAGCTAGAAACCTTACAATATTTCCTTCAGTAGTATCAAAGCGGGTTGTTTAATATGATATAAATGCTTTAAAAATCTAATTATATGCATATTAGATATATAATTTATTCAAGTAGCTTAGTAATCGAGCTTGAATAAGCCATCAAGCCATCCAATCATAAGAGATAAGCATGGTTTAAAGGCCATTTCCTTCCATTCGATGGAGATCTCTTATAATGGTAGGGATGCCACCATGAACTCATTCATGAAGATAAACGATGAAAAAAAATTTAAAATTTATTTTAATCTATATTTTTAATCATGAATGTATTAGATTAGATCTAAATTTAGATTCATGATTTTATTTTATATATTGTACATAAACCTACAACTAGTAGCTATTTATGAAATGAACTGATCCATTTTTTGAAATGAGTTGACTAGATTATAATAATTTTTTTAAAATTTTTAAAAAATATTTTTGAAATGTCAAACCCCAACCCATTAGTATAAAATTTAATTAAAAATTAAGGGTTGTAAATTAGGGTCTAGAACTGTGAATTAAAGATCTTAAGTCATGAGCATAAAATTTGGGTTATTACGTTAGATGAATTAGGTCCATTAATTGGATTAGACCTAAGTTAGTTTAAAGAATGGACTGAATTAAAGTAATTGATCAAATCTAACCAAATATTGATTTAGATTAGGTTAAGGACTCTTTAGACTCAATTATAATAATAGTAGTTAGTCAAGTCCATGTCTTTAACGAGAATCAAATGGACTTGATTTATGGCTACACAGTCGAACCCAGAATTACTAGGCTAATTAAATTGAAACTAATGAACCAATTGATGTCTAAGATAGTTTGGCAGTCTAGATCAATGATTTTTAATTGGAAGCTACTCACACTGATTCGATCTTTGATGAGTTAATGGCACATCCCTTCCACTGATCTCACTTACTTGGCCAATCTGATGAATTAGATTTTGATCAGATCACTTGGTGATTCGAGTTCATCCATGCCAATTAGGTAAATTAGTGTGACTGATTTAGGTGCTCCTAAAATAGCTTGAATTAGATTTTTTTTTATCTGACTCGGTGAAGTTAGTGGAAGGATCAAAATTGGTTGGTTAATATTTTCTCCTCTTTTTAAAATGAGTTAACAAATCCTCTAAAATTATTAAGTCCTTAAAAATGATATAGTTATGTTGATAACTAAATCATAGTCTCTCATTAAGTTAAGTAATAATTGGTCCATTAGTTTAATAATCACGTGAGGCTGAAAGGCTTGGTGCTTATTGACTAATGGAATAATCTTTCATAATATGATAATTTGGTGATGTCTTTCTAATGGTGGTCAGGTTGGCTGACCAAAGTCGGGCCTAATCATTTGTTGGTTAGATGCACCAAATATGGTTATGTTAATGGTCGACCTAACCAGACTATTTTAGTGAAGGCCAAAGTCTATTGATTAGACTTTTGGGGCAAAATTTAATTACTAGAAGTTGTTTAGAAAAATAATTAGTTAAGAATCTATCCATAGATGCACATGAATTGAGTAGCCAAAGTCGGGCTTGTGTGTAGTCTATGTGAATTCTAATACCCACTAAGGAATTAAGATAATTCATCGAATTGGAGGTAGAGGCTACCAATTCGTATAAAATGATGGAAGAACCTTTAGACTAAAGTCCAAGTCTTTAGGCTTAATAATTCATATACTAATTAGATTTTGGGTTTTCTTTTTGTACAGCTATGACCACTACCTTATCGCTCCAATCATTATTGGACAATGACAAATTGATGGGATCCAACTTCGATAGCTGGTATCAAAAATTGAAAATAATCATAGAGCATGAGTGGATTCTATATATCTTAATAGATCCGGCACCTAAGGTGCCAACTCCAAATGCTAAAGGGGCGATCTAAGATACTTACCAAAAATGGCTCAACAACTACACCACCATTCGGTGTATTATACTGGCGACAATGAATAATGAGTTTAGCCATAGATTCGAGAATGTCCAGCCACATGACATGTTTCAAATATTGAATGAGTCCTTTGGCACACCTGATGACGTTGAGAGGCATAAGACTAGTTATGCCATTTTCAATGCTCGAATGAGGGATGGGGCATTAGTCACCAATCATGTATTATACATGATCGAGATGATTGAGTGCCTGAGTAAGTTAGGCTTTTCTTTGTATGAATAGCTTGGGAAGGATGTAATTATGAACTCTTTATGTGAGGATTTGAGATGCTCCCAAGCCTTGGGAGGCCACGGGAGGAGTCACAGTGTTAGCTTCGGAGATTCTAGGGGCTTGGTTGGTTTTTTAGAGACTTGGAACACAAAGTGAAGCAAGGAACCAAAGCCAGGGAATCAAAACTATAGAAAGAAGACTTTTTGCAGGTTAACTGGCTTAGTCCAAAATTAGGTCGGCTAAGTCTCAGAGCATAGGCAAAATAGAGAGCTACGCATTTGGGACTGCTGGCACAGCACAAGACTGAGCCGGCTCAGTTTCAGACTGAGTCAACCTAGTGGAACTTAGCTAGCTCAGTGCATGGCAAGAGTTACGTGACGGTCTATTTTGGGCTAGGGTCTGGGGTGATCCTAGGGGTCTTAAGGCCTGATTTGAGAGGTCTTAAGGGGGCTAATTCATATATGGATCAGGTCTAGATCTAGAGGATGAGAGCATGGGAGACATGGGTGTACATGGGCTTGGTGAGTGCTTTCGTGTATTGGGTTAGCTGGAAAGTTTTTTTGGTCGGGCCTAATTCCTATGTATAAATAAATAGATTATATTAGGGTTTTCAAGGTTGAAATCAATACAGACCTTTTCTCCCTCAACTCTTTTCTTCTCTTCTCTCTAGAGTTGCTGCCTTAGGGTTCTTAAAGAAGGCCTAGAGAAGGGGGCATCTCCCTCAAGCCCAAGGAGGGAGGCACCCTATCATAGATCTAGATGGAGGATCAGTGGTGTACTACCCATAGAGAACGTTACAGATTCCTTCAGGTCCGTGTTAAAGATCAGAAGCTTCCGCAACATGATATCAGTGCTTGTGATGTCAAGGATGATTGGCGTTCGAGTGATATCATGGGTCTACAATTTGATATCAGAGCTAGGTGATGCCTGAAATATTATGGACGACAATATGATATCAGAGCCAAGTTTCAGAGCCTGATGGTGCATGGAAGGGAAGGAGAAGTCGTACAAGATGAAATCAAAAATCTGTACAAGAATTCCATAGTATGTCTCAAATCTATCTTATTATTGCTGTGGTTTGCCAACCGTGTTGCCATCCACAATGTTTCAGGCATCATCTAGCTCTAATACCCAATTATAGACCCATGATATCGCTCGAACGTCAACATCCTTGACATCACAAGCACCGATATCATGTTACGAAAGCTCCTGATCTTTAGCACGGACCTAAAAAAATCTATGACGTTCTCTATGGGCAGCACACCACCGATCCTCCACCTGGATCTGTGATGGGGCACCTCCCTCCTTAGGCTTGAGGGAGACACCCCCCTTCTCTAGGCCTTCTTCAAGAACCCTAGGGTGGCAACTCTAGAGAGAAGAGAAGAAGAGAGTTGAGGAAGAAAAGGTCTATATTGATTCCAATCTTAAAAACTCTAATACAACCTATGTATTTATACATAGCCATTAGGCCCAACCAAAAAACTCCCTGGCTAACCCAATACATGAAAGCACTCACTGAGCCCATATACACCTATGTCTCCCATGCTCTCATCCTCTGAATCTAGACCCAACCTATACATGAATTAGCCTCCTTAAGATCTCTCAAACTAGACCTTAAGACCCCTAGGATTAATCCAGATCCTAGCCCAAAATAGATCCTTGCATAACTCTACCCATGCACTGAGCCAGCTCAGTCTCAGCACTGAGCTGGCTAAGTTCCACTTGGTTGGCTCAGTCAGAAATTGAGTCGACTGAGCCGGCCCAATCCTATTCTATGCCAGCAGTCCCAAATACGTAGCTCTCTATTTTGCCTGTGCACTAAGACTTAGCCGATCTAGTTTTGGACTAAGCCGGCTAACCTGCAGAAAATTTTCTTTCTATAGTTTTAATTTTCTGACTTTAGTTTCTTGCTTCACCTTGTGTCCTAAATCTTTGAAGCACCAATCAAGCCCCTAGAATCCTCGAAGCCAACCACCTAACTCCTTCTGTGGCCTTCCAAGGCTTGGGAGCACCATAAATCCTCATAATCTCCATCTTGGAACCCCAACCCTTGGCAAATCCCTCGATAATGACCTCCTACATGATCCCACTATCCCTGCACACTCAACAGCACCTATGCAAACATCACCTCTGTTAATCCTCTTCAGCTATTATGCACCCTTGAGGCCTGTGGGATGATCGTCTCTACCACTGAAGATCTATGCTTACTTCTCTGCACCATCCTGAAATTGTAGGATCCCTTCTACTAAGTAGCTACATCACTTTTTCTGGACTTCTCTGGAGAACTTGCAATGTTCTTGTACCGGCACTCACTATAAATCCTGACATGGTCTCCTCAAAACTATGCCTGTCTTCCTGCATATGCCGCTCCATCTGGAACTGTGCATCACTGACGTTGGTGCTAGGATATCGATCCTCCCGCAACCCTCTACTCTGAACTCATTTCAAATTTCTCTCCAATTATGAAGCCACCTCACCAGAGCTCCACCTATATTCGAAGTCTACCTAATGCTATAGAAGCCGACTCTATCATCAAGTCCCTCGAGGCCAACCACTCAATGCTACACTACTGAGCCTGTCGCTGCACCTCGAATGTCGTCACTGCCTCTTCGAATCCTCCGCACTCCACGGATCCCTTCGAAGCCATCTCGGATACCTCTGCAACCTATCGACACCTCTAAAACTCAAGAGCTCATCCAATTCTTTTGAAATCAGTGACTAAACCCTAGAAAATTCCACCCTAGTCCTCTTCTGCCCCTACACCAGCCATCACTTCAGTTACATCTGAAGAACCATCCTCCACCTAAACCATGACTCTCCCTAATGCCCCTGCAGAAGAAACCTGATCCATGATACTCTCGACTGTCTGAGACCTCCTAGTGCTCTCTGAGACCTTTTGGCTCTCCTTGAGACCTGCTCCCAATCTCTTTGAGAAGCTCCTGACACCATCTGCTAAGATACACTCCTCGACTACTGCACCACCAAGCCTCTCTCAGCCCCGTGCCTTTATGGTAGAGCTCCTGCAGCACTCCAGCGCTCCCTGACTCATCTCTGCACCACTCTATAGCCGTCCAGCCTTGATCTGCTGGACCTTCATGGATCATCCTTCTCCATCATTCCCAAGGCTCCATAAATCTTTGCTCTGATCGAACCGCTGAATACATCTCTGACTACTTTTCCATCTTTCTGATATTGAAGGATGTATAGTCGCTTCTTCAGCCTTCCTTCGACCATTATCCTTTGGGAAACCTCTCTTCAACAGTTCTACACTGTCCATCTTTCTAGAGAATCTTGATATACTCTATTGAGATACCTCCCTCGACTACTGCATCATCGAGCCTCTCTCAGCCCTGCATCTCTAGGGAAGCACTACTGCAACACTCCAGCACTCCCTGCCTATCACATAATCATCATATATTCCAACCTTTCTATCAAGACCGATCAGCAAATCATGCACCAAATCCTTCAACCCCAAAAAAATTCCTTTCCATTAATCCTCTCAACCTCCACCTTCAATCCGCTACTTTCAGTTGGCCAAACCACAGCAACAACAAGGTAGATTTGAGACATACCATGGAATCCTTATACAGATTACTGATTTCATCTTGTACGACTTCTCCTTCTCTTTCATGGACCATCAGACTCTGAAACCTAGCTCTGATACCATGTTGACATCCACAACATTATAGGCATCACCTAGCTTTGATACCAAATTATAGACCCATGATATCGCTCGAATGCCAATCATCTTTGACATCACAAGCATCGATATCGTGTTGCAGAAGCTCCTGATCTTCAGCACAAACCTGAAGAAATCTATGATGTTCTCTATGGGCAGCACATCACCGATCCTTCACTTGGATCTATGATGGGGCACCTCCCTCCTTGGGCTTGAGGGAGATGCCCCCCTTCTTTAGGCCTTCTTCAAGAATCCTAGGGCAGCAACTCTAAAGAGAAGAGAAGAAGAGAGTTAAGGGAGAAAAGGTCTGTATTGATTTCAATCTTAAAAATCCTAATACAACCTATGTATTTATACATAGCCATTAGGCTCGACCAAAAAACTCTTCGGCTAACCCAATACATGAAAGCACTCACCGAGTCCATGTACACCCATGTCTCCCATGCTCTCATCCTCTGGATCTAGACCCAATCCATACATGAATTAGTCCCCTTAAGACCTCTCAAATCAGGCCTTAAGACCCCTAGGATCAACCCAGACCCTAGCCTAAAATAGACCCTCGCATAACTCTGCCTACGCACTAAGCCGGCTCAGTCTCAGCACTGAGCCAGCTAAGTTCCACTGGGTCGGCTCAGTTTCGACTGAGCCGACTAAGTTCCATGGGTCAACTTAGTCTAAAATTGAGTCGACCCAATCCTTTGTCGTGCCAGCAGTCTTGAACGCGTAGCTCTTTATTTTGCCTATGCACTAAGACTTAGCCGATCCAATTTTGGACTGAGCTAGCTAACCTGCAAAAAATCTTCTTTCTACAGTCTTGATTCTCCAGTTTTGATTTCTTGCTTCACCTTATGTCTCAGATCTCCGAAGCACCAACCAAGCCCTTGAAATCCCTGGAGCCAACCCCTTGATTCCTCTCGTGGCCTCCCAAGGCTTGGGAGCACCATAAATCCTCACAAACTAGGAGTAGTGGGTTGAAGGTGGAGGTTGAGAGGATTAACGGAAAGAAAGTTTTCTAGGGTGGAAGGATTTGGTGCATGATTTGCTAATTGATCTTGGTCGAAAGGCCGGAATGTATGATGGTTATGTGATATGCAGGGAGCACTAGAGTGCTGCAGTAATGCTTTTCTGGAGATGCAGGATCGAGAGAGGCTTGGCGATGCAGCAGCCAAGGGAGGTATCTTAACAGAGAGCATTAGGGTTCTCTAGGAAGATGGGTAGTGTAGAGCTATTGAAGAGAGGTTTTCCAAGGGATAATGGTCGAAGGAAGGCTGAAGAAGCGATAATACATCCTTCGATGTTTGGAAGATGGAGAAGTAATTGGAGATGTATTCAGTAGTTCGACCAAAGTATAGATTTGCGAAGCCTTGGAAGTGATGGAGATGGATGATCCATGGAGGTCTAGTAGGTTAGGACTGGGCGGTTGTAGAATGATGCAGAGATGAATCAGGGAGCACTAGAGTATTGTAGGAGCGCTTCTTTAGAGGTACTGAAGCTGAGAGAGGCTCGGTGGTGTAGCAGCCGAGGAGTGTATCTCAACAGAGAGTGTTAGTGGTATCTCAGAAAGATCGGGTGCATGTCTCAAGGAGAGCTAGGTGGTCTCAGGGAGTGCCAAGAGGTCTCTAGCAGCCGAGAGTATCATGGATCAAATTTTTTCTATAGGAGCATCAGGAAGAGTCACGATTCAAGTGAAGGATGGTTTTTTGGGCGCAACTGAAGTGATGGCTGGTGTAGGGGCAGAAGAGAGGACTAGGATGGAATTTTCTAGGGTTCAGTTGCTTGTTTTAGAAGAGTTGGATGAGCTCTTGGGTTTCGAAGGTACCCGTAGGTTGCGAAGATATCCGAGATGGCTTCGAAGGGATATGTGGAGTGCGGAGGATTCGAAGAAGCAGCGATGGTATTTGAGATGCAGTGGCAGGCTCAGCAGTATAGCATTGAGTGGTTGGCCTTGAGGGACTGGATGATAGAGTCAACTTCTATGGCATCAGATGGACTTCGGATATAGGTGGAGCTCCGTAGTGGTGGCTTCACAAGTTGAGAGAAAATTTGGCATGAGTTCAGAGTGCTAATGATGCACAATCTCAGGTCAAGTAGTGTGTGCGGTGGACAAGCGTAGCTCTGAAGAGATCATGTCAGGTGGTATAGAATATGCTGGTGCAGAAATGCTGTAGGTTCTCCAAGAAAGTTCAGAAAAAGTGATGCAGCTGCTAAGCAGAAGGAATTCTACAATTTCAGGATGATGCAAAGGTGCAAGCACAGGTCTTCAACAGTGGAGGCGGTCATCCCAAAGGCCTCAAGGTTGCATAACAACTTAAGAGGATTAGCAAAGATGATGATTGTACAAGATGCTGTCGAGTGTGTAGGGACAGCAAGATCATGCAGGAGGTCATTATTGAGAGGTTTGCCAAAGCTTAGGAGCACCAAGATGGAGATTATGAGAATTTATGGTGCTCCCAAGCATTGGAAGGCCATCGGAGGAGTCACGGTGTTAGCTTCGAGGATTTCAGGGGCTTAGTTGGTGCTTCGAAGATCTGGGATATAAGGTGAAGTAAGAAACTAAAGTTGGAGAATCAAAACTATAGAAAGAAGATTTTCTATAGGTTAGCCGGCTCAATCCAAAACTAAATCGACTAAGTCTCAGAGCACAGAAAAAATAGAAAGCTGCGCGTTCGGGACTGCTCACATGGCATAGGACTAGGCTGGCTCAGTTTTAGACTGAGCCGACCCAATGGAACTTAGCCGGCTCAGTGCTGAGATTGAGCCGGCTCAATGCATGGGCAGAGATACGCGAGTATCTATTTTGGGCTAGGATCTGGATTGATCCTAGGGATCTTAAGGCCTGGTTTGAGAGGTCTTAAGAGGGCTAATTCATGTATGGATCGAGTCTAGATCTAGAGGATGAGAGCAAGGAAGAAATGGGTGTACATGGGCTCGGTGAGTGCTTTCATCTATTGGATTAGTAGAGGAGTTTTTTTGGTCGGGCCTAATGGCTATGTATAAATACATAGATTGTATTAGGATTTTCAAGGTTCAAATCAATACAGACCTTTTCTCTCTCAACTCTCTTCTTCTCTTCTCTCTAAAGTTGCCACCCTAGGGTTCTTGAAGAAGGCCTAGAGAAGGGGGCATCTCCCTCAAGCCCAAGAAGGGAGGCACCCCATCACAGATCCAGGTGGAGGATTGATGGTGTGCTACCCATAGAGAACGTCAAAGATTTCTTCAGGTCCATGCTAAAGATCAGGAGCTTCCGTAATATGATATCGATGCTTGTGATGTCAAGGATGATTGATATTTGAGCGATATCATGGGTCTATAATTTGGTATCAGAGCTAGGTGATGCCTGAAACATTGTGGACGATAATACTTTGTCCAAGTCCTTCCTCCCCTTTCTTACTTATTTTAGAATGATAAAGCCTGTAGTTAACTACCATGGTTTGCTGCGGTTGCTATAGAACTTTGAACAGGATCAGCAACTTCACAAGGAGTCGGTGAATGTAGTGGGAGGGTCTTCTTATGATCATCGACCCTTTAAGAAAAGGAAAAAGATCAAGAGAAGAAGAATAAGAAAGTGCAGCAGCATGCCGAGATGTCTGCATAGGATCAGACCAAGAAGTCCAAGCCCAATCAGAGCCAGGCAGAGTGCTTCTTTTATAAGAAGCTAGGGCACTAGAAGAGGAATTGTCCTTAGTATATTATCTTCCTAGATCCAAACAGGCTGAGAAAAATTAAATAGTTGCTGGACAAGATAATTATATGATAACACCTTACAACTTCTCAATATGTGATACTACTGCCTGGGTATTAGATACCGAAAGTTCTTATCATATTTATAATTCGATGCAGGATTTAGAGGTTAGTAGGAATTTTGATGAAGGCAAAAGGTTCCTGAACGTTGAAGATGGAAGACAAGTACCAGTTCTAGCTTTAGGAATCATGAACCTTGTAATCAATTCTTATAAAGTTATTCTTTGTGAATGTCACTATTATCCAATTTTTTTGTTAAATATTATCTCTGTAGGCCTTCTGGCCAAGAATAGTTATGATTTTTTAATAAAAAAAAATTTTAATATCATTTTGAATGGTGTTATGATATTTGTTGGATAATTAAATAATGATATTTATTTAGTATCATAGCCTGTTAATATGGTTTAATCCTCTGATAAACATCCTAGAGTAAATGATGTGTCTGAAGTTTATCTTTGGCACTATAGGCTAGGTCATATTAACAAAAATAGAATAAACATGTTGACTCAAGAAGGAATTCTTAAAGTTGGTGATTCTGAATCACTTTCAATCTGTAAGCTCTATCTTCTTGGTAAGGTGAGCAAGTCACTTTTTATTGAAAAAGGTGAATGAGCTAGTGAACTCTTGGATTTAGTATATACTGATGTATGTGGACCCACGAGCTCAAGTGCTAGAGATGGATATTTCTACATAATTTTCACTGACGAACTATCTAGGTATGGGTACATCTACTTGACAAAACATAAGTCGGAATCGTTTGAAATGTTCAAACTATTCCATAATGAGGTAGAAAAGCAAACTAGGAAGAGTATTAAAACTCTTCAGTTTAATCGAGGGGTGAGTATCTTTCTAGTGAGTTTTAGACATATTTAGGAGAGAATGGGATTCTCTCCCAATGGACTCCTCTTGGAACACCACAGCATAATGGTGTATTCGAAAGGAACAATCGAACTCTTTTAAATAGGGTTCGATCCATGATGGGATTTGCCAGTCTGCTGATCTTTTTCTGGGGATATGTGCTTGAGTCGACTTATTACATTCTAAATAGGATTTTGAATAAGTTTGTAGCTAAAATACCATACGAGATATGGACAAGATGTAAGCCAGTACTCTCGCACCTTAGGATTTAAGGGATGTCCAGCTTATGTCAAACATTTAGTAATAGACAAGCTTGGACCTAGGTCTAACAAGTGTAATTTTATAGGATACCCAAAATAGACCAAAGGATAGTATTTTAACATCACTAATGAACAAAAGATGTTTGTCAGCCTTGAGGCAATCTTTTTAAAAAAGAAGTTTCTTGGTGAAGGAACTAATGCCTCTAAGGTCCAACTTAAGAAAGTTCGATAGGTGAAAAAATCGATACAAGTAACTGAATCTGAACTAAATTTGATTAGATCAAACCCAAAGCCCATTGTACCTACACCCTTAAGGTGGTCTGATAGAATACCATGTCAGTCACATAGATACTATGATTTCTTGATCCAGGATGGTGATCCCATCGAACTCGATGAGAATGATGAGGATTTGATCACCTACATGGATGCAATGCAGAGACCTGATTCTGAGAAATGGTTTGAGGCCACGAAATTCGAAATGGAGTCCATGAAGGTCAATGATGTATGGACATTGGCTGATCCACTCAAAGGGATAAAATCCATTAGGTATAAGTGGATCTTCAAAAGAAAGAGGAATACAAATGGGAAGATGGAGATCTATAAGGCCCATCTTGTTGCCAAAGGGTATCATCAATGTTATGGTATAGACTATGATAAGATATTTTCTCTTGTGAAAATGCTCAAGTCCATTTGAATTATGCTTGCAATAACTGCCCATCTGGACTATGAAATCTGGTAGATGAATGTGAAAATAGCTTTTCTTAATGAAGAGCTGGACAAAGAGATGTATGTGATACAACTTGAAGGGTTCATATTTATAAAGGAGTCTAAGGTGTGCAAACTTCAAAGATCCATTTATGGACTGAAGTAGGCATCTCAGAGTTGGAACATACATTTTGATAGGATGATCAAAATACATGGCTTCATTAAGAACAGAGAAGAGCCCTGCATGTACAAGTGGGCTAATGGTCCAGAAGTTGTATTCCTTGTGTTATATGTGGATAATATTCTTTTAATCGAGAATGATGTTCTTGCATTATAGAAAATAAAGATTTGGCTGTCATCACGTTTCTCCATGAAGAACTTGGGAGAAGCTTCCTACATCCTAGGGATGAAGATCTATAGAGATAGATCTAAAAGGTTGCTCATATTGTCCTAATCCACATATATAGACATTATGCTTAAGCAATTCAACATGGAGAATTCCAAGAAGGACTATCTGTCAATAGACCATGAAATTTCTCTCTCAAAGAGGTATTGTCCGACAATACCTCAAGAGAGAGAGCGTATAAGTAGAATTTCATATACTTCAGTAGTGGGTTCTATCATGTACATCATGACATGTACGTGACCAGATGTGGCATACTCACTAGGGATAGTGAGTAGATACCAGTCTGATCCAGGGGAGAACCACTATAAGGTTGTTAAAACCATCCTAAAGTATTTAAGAAATACTAAGGACTAGTAGCTTATTTATGGTAAGTCGGATTTGAGACATGGGATTTACAGACTTTAGTTTCCAATCTAATCAAAATGATAGCAAAAATATTGGGATATGTATTTATCCTTAATGATGGAGTTGTCTGTTGGAAGAGTTTCAAATAGCACACTATAGCCGACTCAGTTTGCGAGGTGAAGTATGTTGCTGCATCAAATGCTATCAAAGAAGTGGTATGACTAAGGAAGTTCATCATCAAGCTCAGAGTAGCATCCTTCCTCGATGGTTTAGCTCTGCTCTATTGTGATAGCTCGGAGCCATTGCTTAGGTGAAGGAATAGAAGGCACACCAATGGATGAAGCAAATTCTGCATTACTACCATCTTGTCCAAAAGATCATGGATTGAGATGACGCCGATCTTCAGAAGATCGATGGAAAGGAGAATATAGCCAACCCATTCACTAAAGCCATTGTAGTGAAGGAGTTCAATGATTTCAAGTCAAAGATGGATATTAGATACTACTTTAGTCCAAGTGGAATATTATTGGAAATAGTGTCCCAAAGCCAATCATCAGCCTATTGATAATTAAGCTATTTTTTATATTTTATATGAATTATTAATAAATAAATATTATTTTAGTATTTTTATCATAATTTTTTTGTATCTTCTAATGAACTCCTATGTTGTGATGAAGTTCTTAGGATTATCTAGAATTGATAAAAGAGGATTTATTCTTTAGTCCTTAAATCTATTCCTAACCAAATGATACATTGTTACTAAGGACGACAACATTTATCGAGTATAGATCGTTGTATGCTATATAGATTGGTTATCCTCTTAATCAAGGAGTGTGGAGACACTGGTATGGCATGCAGGTGAAATATAAGGATAAATCTACACTAAACGTGATCAACTTCGGAGCTTTCTATTGTCAAGATATGCTTCAAAGGGATATGGGTATACTTGTCCCTCAAATCTGAGATCATCATGATGACTTCCAAGTAATTCTTTGTGCTTTAGTGTCAGACTATCTGAATTTTTAATTCAGTGATGAAAGATTTCTGCGCATAGTCAAGTACTTGAGGAGTCTATGTGTGAATCAAGATGGGATTGACCACTTTAGATTTTTAAAAATTATGTTTCAATTTAGCAAAGCCTTAGCTAGGGTAGTCCTTATGAGGAGTCATAAGATTGATTGTGTTGAGACATGATATGGATATATTTTTCAGGGTTAGTAGTTTAAACTTTGAGACATCCTAAATATAAAGGTCAAAGGGATGAATTATACGATAACCATATTCAAGTAGATTCTGAATGTTCCGATTGTGACTATTCAAACTTTCTAGACATTGGGTATCATTGCTAGATGGTCACATCAATTTATACAAGAAGTGGTTCTGGTGCTACTAGCTTAGGTTCAAGCCTACGGGGTAACATATATTACAGGTTCCTACCTTATCTGATGGTTGATGAAGAGTCCTTAAGACTTTATGGTCAAGAGTCCCACTGGACTGAAACTCTACAACTAAGAGTCATACTACATTAGAACTTTGAGTCCTACTTGCTGGAACTTTATGATCGAGAGTCTGATTGGTTTAGGACTCTATGATCACAAGTTCCACTCATTTAGGATACTGGTGTCAAGAGTCCCACTAGTTTGGGACTTTTTGATCAAGAGTTTCATATAGATGGAACTCTATTGCCTGGACATCCACTAGATTTGGACTCTTATTTGTGAGAGTTTTAATTAGTGATTTGATTACTAATTAACTCAATTTGATTGAGTGATGAGTTTTGGATCCAGTCTAATTGAATTGGATTTAGTTGGGTTTGACCTGATTAGGTTATGAGATGACCTAATCACCAAGGAGGTTTGTTCCTTGATTTGATCAAGAGTTGGAATTAATTAATTTTTGATTTAATTAAAATTTAATTAAGTTTAATTAAGCCTAAATAAGTTGGGTTTAATTTGATCTAATTAGGCCTAGTCAAATTGGTTTGGGTTGGTCTTAATTGGATAAGATCTATTGAGACTATTTTGACTAGTCTTCTGCACCACAACACCCTGCTCTTGTGCCCATCTTTCTCTCTATGAGAATTGAGAATTCTTGTGAAGAAGTTCATGCACAAGAGGGCACACACCCTGCATTCCCATGCCCCAAGTGGATAAAACCAAGTTGGTTACCATTCGAATTCAAATAGAGTTTGAATTTAAATGTGCAACACTTGATCTTGTCCCTCCTACATGCTTTCCACTATGTTTGCACAAAAATAAAAGGAGAATTTTCTAGGGCATGCACATAATAGAAAGAGAAGTCTCCCCTCTGTATGAGAGTCCCCTTATGCAAGAGAAAAAATTCAAAAATTATCCCGAGAGAAAGAAAAATAGGGAAAGCATAGTGTTTGGGTGAGTGTTACCCTAGGATTTTGACCTAGGGCTTGGGGAGTGATTTTTCAAGTTCTGAGCATCAAAAGTTTGCAAAATTTTTAGGATAGCATCCTCTGATATCAATTATTGGAGAGAAAAAGAACAAAGTAGATTGCCGGCACCTAGGTCTTAAAGTTGGAACCAGAGAGAGAAGAGTAGAGAGTTTTAAAGAAAAAAGCTTAATTGTATTCCACTTTATTATAAAAATATAATACCTAGTTTTATATACCTTAGGATTTCTGTTATACCACATGAACCCTAATAAATCCAAACCCTAGCTAAAAAACTCTCCTAAGCTAGTCCAATACATGAAAGTACTCATCAAGTCCATGTACATATCTCTTACATGCTCTCATCCCCTGAATCTGAACCTGAGCCATACATGAGTTAGCCCCCTTAAGACCTTATTGGTCCAGGCCCTAAGACTCTAGGATAAAAGCCTATCTTAGACCCAAACAGAAAACTCCATCTAGTTCTGTTCACCACCATCGAGCCAGCTCTCTCAGTAGCTAAGCTAGCTCGACTGCATTTTGCCCAAACCTTGTATTCTGTCTGCCTGAGATAGTCGATTCGACTACACCCCGAGTCAGCTCGGTCTTAACCCGAGCCAGCTCGACTATGTGTCAGCCCCTTATTTTGGCTGATTCTTCTCCTGACTTTGATCTTTTGCTCCATCTTATATCCCAAATCTTTGGAGCACCTACCAATCCCCTCAAGGTTCTCACATCTGAATCTTGAGCCCGTGTAGGGCTACACGCCACATTCACCTAGGATAACTCATGTCCTAGCCCTAGGACTCACACCCATCCTAGTCTTTCAGAGCCAACACCCTGGCTCCTCCTGTGGCCTCTAAAGATTTAAGAGTACCACATCAAATCCTACAATCTCCACCTTGGTGCACCTAAGCCTTGGCACACCTAGCAATGTTTCCCTGCATAAACCCACTATCGATGCATGCCCTGATGCTACGTGTGCACACCTTGCCACCGCCATTCTTCTTTAGCTGTTGAGCTTTCTTTGAGGATTTTGGGATGACCATCTCTACTGCTGAAGATCTTGGCTTGCTTCTATGCACCACCCTTGGAGTTGTAAGCATCCTTCTGCTTGGTAGCCGCATCAACTATCCTAGACTTTTCTGGAGAATTTGCAGTAATCCTATGCCGATGCCTGTTGCATACCCTAACACGGTCTTCTCAGAACTTTGCCTGTCCTTCTACACATGCTGCTTCATCTGAAACTATGCATCTTCGATGTTGGTGCTAGGATATTGGTCCTCCTGCACTCCTTCGCTCTAAACTCGTGTCACATCTCTCTCCATCTATGAAGCCATCTCTGCTCGGTGCTCCACCTAAAATCAAAATCTTTCTGATGTCACAAAAGTTGATTCTGTAATCGAGTCCCTCAAGGACAACCACTCAATGCTACACTACTGAGCCTGGTGCTACAATTCGAACATCGTCGCTGTCCCTTCGGACCCTCCGTACTTTGTAGACCTATTCGAAACCATCTTAGATATACGACACTCTGCGGGCTCCTTCAAGACCACCAAGAGCTCATCCAACTCTTCACTTATAGTGATTGAACTGATGGAATCCAAGTTTTTTCCTTCCTTGCACTTCTTCCAAAGTAGACATTCTTGCTTAAAATGCCCTGCTTCACCACACTTGAAGCATCTCTTGGACCCCTTGCTTCTCCTTCATTGACCCTTCTTTTTCTCTTACCTGGGCCTCTCTAAAACCATGAGACCCTCCTAGAAGACTTTCCTCTTCATCATCCATTTTTGCTGCTCGTTGGATCTTAGCACTAATATGATCTCCTCGTATACTAGTGTCTCCTTTCCATATAGCAATATAGTTACCAACGGATCGAAACTCCTGGATAGCGAACATAGCAATAATAAACTTTTATCTTCCTCTTCGAGATTCACTCCAATGTTGAGTAAATCCATGCTCATCCAGTTGAACCATTGAATATGCCCGATAATAGCCTCTCTCTCTTGCATCCGAAGGTTGTACAGTTGCTTTTTCAGCATTAACTTATTATACATATTCTTTCCCATGTACAACTGATGTAACCTTGACCACAAACCTTTGGATGTCTTCTCCTCCAACACACCATACAACACCTTATTTGCCAGACAAGCTCTAATCATGGTACATGCCTTTTTCTCTAAGGACACTCACTCCTTGTCTGTCATCTTCTCTGGCCTATCTTTCAAGACCGAATCCAATCTCATTTGAACTAGCAGATCCTCTATCATAACCTTCCACATTGTGAAACTTTTCTTTCCATCAAACTTGTCAAATCTTATCTTCAACCATTGTTCTCCATGATCGTATGAATCAGAAATAGCAAATAGATGGATCTCAAAAAATACCTTGATCAGGGATGGTGGACAGCAGCCCTATGATCTCTTTCTTCCTAACGAAGCTTAGAGAAAGTCTTTAGATCTGAACCTCACTACTGATCTTTGCTGAAATCTAATCTTCTTCCTCCTCCATGCTCAACCAGGCTTTAATACCACTTGTTGGATCCTGGTACCTCTCTGATACCAATTATTGGAGAAAAGAAGAATAAAGTAGCTGGCCGACACCTAGGGCTTAAAGTTGAAACCAGAGAGAGAAGAGTAGAGAGTTTTAGGAAGAAAAGCTTAATTATAATCTACTCTATTATAAAGATACAATACCTGGGTTTATATATCCTAGGATTTTTGCTATACTATATGAACCCTAATAAACCCAAACTACGGCTAAAAAATTTTTCTAGGCTAATCCAATACATGAAAGCACTCACCGAGCCCATGTACATATGTCTCACATGCTCTCATCCCCTGGATCTAAACCTGAGCCATACATAAGTTAACCTCCTTAAGACCTTATTGGTTTAGGCCTTAAGACCTTAGGATAAAAGCCTATCCTAGATCCAAACAGAAAATTTTGTCCAGTTCTATTCACACCACCATCGAGCTGGCTCTCTTAGTAGCCAAGCTGGCTCGACTGCATCTTTTTTGAATCCTATCTTTTGTCTACCTGAGATAGCTAGCTCGACTGCACCCCGAGTTGGCTCGGTCTTAGCTCGAGCCAGCTCAATTACGTATCTAAGCCAACTTATCTATGTGTCAGCCCCTTATCTTAGCTAATTCTTCTCTTGACTTTGGTTCTTTGCTCCATCTTATATTTCAGATCTTCAGAGCACCTACCAAGTTTCTCAAGGTTCTCATACTTGAATCTCGAGCTCGTGTAGGGCTACATGCCATCTTCACCTAGAATAACTTCTGTCCTAGCCCTAGGACTCACACCCATCCTAGTCTTCCATAGCCTACACCCTGGCTCCTCCTATGGCCTTCCAAAGCTTAGGAGCACCACATCAAATCCTACATCCTCTACCACTTCTCTACCTTTGCTGGTCTTCTAGAGCATCTAAAAAATTCATGGAGGCAGATCAAAGCAATTCAATCAGCATTAGCCATCGAAGCTTCCAGCATCGAGCTAGCACTCAAGAGGAACCGATCGGGACCAGGGCCTCATGTAGACAATCCATAGAAGCCAAACGATGTGTGTAGCTATGTCATGATGAGAGGACCATTCCGGTGGAGTATCAATTATGGTGATCGACAACCCACGCAATGTATTATGTTTAGAAGATAAGTAGATAGTAATAGTAAATATGATTTACTGCATGCTAATTTTTTTTAGATTTTTCTATGCATATATGTCACATTTCCATCTTTATTATAAGGTTTAATTGATATGATCATGAGCTTATAAATTAATTAGATTAATTTTTAAATTTTTGCTGCATGATTTTTTGAAAAAAATTTAAAAGTAGAGCTAGAAATCCTACAATATTTCTTTCAATTTTCCCATCCATGACTTGACAAGTATTTACCTCAAGACATAAGGGCAAGATCTACGAGATCATCCAAAAATTCTCAAAGTTAGGTGGAGGCTGAATGTCAAGTCGAGATGGAGATTGTTGAAAAAAATATCTCAAATTTTATCCACAATAGTAAAATCAGCAACAGAGGAACCCACCATAGTGAAGCCCACATGAAGAAGCCCAAAACCATGGCCTGCAGGCACACCAGGCTCTTAGCAGCCCAAGCCTATAGTAGGGTAAGGCCCAGGTGCATGGGCACAGCCCATGTGGGCATTGGCTCAATGCGCGTGGACTTAGCATGGCCCAGGCCATGCGATCCACCATGGACCATAGGTAGAGCAGTCCAGGAGGGAAAGGGGATGGTCCACGCAACCAGTAATGTGGTCCACCCATGCAATAGTGCATTCCACACAGCCATTTAGTGGTCTACGAGATTTTTATGGGGTATATGGTGTTGTTTTATGCTGTTTTGCATGCGGTGCATAATCATGAAGGAAAAACATTATTTTTCGTCGTAGGATCATGCAGATCTGATCAGATCTAAGGGAGATTTATTTTTAAAATTTCTAAATGATTCGATCAGATCTAAGAGTTCTTAGATCTAATCATAGTGATCTGATATTAAAAATTAAAAATTAAAATTAAATTAGATTTAATTTAAAGTACCTGATTGGGTAATCTAATTATCCTGCAATGATTCTGTTGATTCCTAAGTTTTCGGAAGGAGCCATGCACATGCCTGACCTCTACCAGTATCCACTCAGGCAAGATTTGAATGTCCTCTCCTAATGAATTTTTTTTCTAAAAATCAGATCTGGATCTGATCCAAAGAATCTTCAAAACTATTTCTGAAGGCAGTCCATCCGTCACACGAACACCGTAGATCCTAAATATTATGCAAAAAATCTTGGACCTTCTTCTCAGATTTGTGCCTAACGTTTTAGGTTTGTAGAAGAGAAGAAAATAGAGGATAGAAGGGGTGTGGGATATCAGGGATGGCAGACTTTGGATGTGGAAAATTATTTCTTGCATTGCATGCACTTTGACGTGAGAAAGGCTTTTATGTCCAATGCCTACTTAGAGCTCCTTTTGACCAAAATAACTCATTTATTTTATCATTAGGACTCTAGAATTTATTCTCCACAAAAAACCACCAGATCTCATCTATTATTTTCATCAAAAATGATTCAAAAAAGTGTCGACATAAGTAGATAAGGAAGAGTCCACTGCGCCTAGGACTTTTTTCTCAAGAGTTTGATCCAAATTAAACTCTATCATAACTCAGTCTAGACATCTCCAAAAATCATAAAATTTAGCACACCTAATGTATAACTCGTGCTCTATCAAATATCCAAAAATTAGACCAAAAAGATTTTTATAAAATTTTTTAGAAGCATTTGATCAGATGAACCTCAATTCTCTCAAACAGGTCAACTTTTGATCCTACTCCAATTTGACTATGAATGGATTTACTTTCTATAATTAATCTGACCTAAACTTATTCTAGTTAGACAAAAAAGAAACCCATTCAAAGTAAAAGAATAAATCAAATCAAATTTGACTTGGTAGCGATGAATCAGAAAGATTATAGAAGGAGAAAGTCAGGCTTAATCATGTGCTAGCACGATTACCTTAAACCTGATTGGATCTAATTCAAATCAATCAAACTGACTTAGCTCAATTGATGAAATTTAGACCCAAACCCTTATTTGTGTGATTCAGTTAGGTTCAATTCTATATGATAATGAGACATGTCATGATCTTCATCATCGACATCATCAAAACACCTTTCGATGGACCAGAACTTTTCTGATTCATATAATTAGAATGATTGATCATCAAAATCATCCTAACTGCTCCCAAAATCCATCAGTGATATCTAGCAGTATATGGTGGCAATCCATCAGAACTAAAAATGAACCTCTCGATATAGTTACCTATGTGATTGGGTTCTTTTATCTTGAGCCCCGATAGGATTAGGGTTAAGGTGAACTCGTCAAACCCAATGTTCATCATATAAATTAATCATTTGATTCGAGTCCAATGTGAAACCCTAATAGAAACTCTTTCTATCATCTTCACTTTGCCATGGCCTTGAACTTATGAACTCAATCTCATGATTATCATAGGGCTACACCTTATCTACCGAGGTAGATAGATCTCCTATTGGTGCAATCCAATTTCTATAATGAACATGCTATAGCCAACATATACCTCAGGATTTTGAATGGCTAGAAGATTGAGTTATGATGTAGTCAAACTATAACACCCTCAAGGTGAAGTATCGATGTACCTCAGATCAAAGAACCAGACACACCACTGTAGCATCGAGTCAGTCATCGACGAGAAGATAGACTTTCTTATGACTACTTGAGGTGGTCATGCTTAGTGCCCTTATTCTTTAATGAGTACATATACTCTCGCTCCGATATCTTCACACCATAGACTCAAGATATCTCTATCCTAAGAAAGTGATCATACACCAATCTTCCAAATCGATCACTATCCTCATGATGATCCTACGATCGGGAGCGGTTTATGAGTTAATTATGAAAATTCATGTCTTAAATTTTCAAATCTTGAAAATATGAATTGTCATTACCATTAACTCAAAGGATGTATCACAGATACTTTTAAATACACACTGTGATAGGAGATAACCTATTTATTAATTTATAGTCAAAATTATAAAATTGCCCTTAAAAGTGTATTACAAGTGACAGCCAATCTGGCTTCTAGGGCACACATCTAACAAACTCCCACTTGACCTAAAGCCAATTGGCTACAAATCTAAGTTCCATCTTCTCAAGATGGGCTTCGATCTTCTACTGGCTCAATGGCTTTGTCAGCGGGTCAGCCGCATTATCTGCAGTGTTGACTCTCTTGATCTCGACGTATCCCTTCTCGAGATAATCGTGGATGAGGTGATATCGTCGCTCGATGTGCTTAGATTTTTTATGAGACCTCGGCTTCTTAGCTAGGGCTATGGTGCCATTATTGTCATAGTATAGAGGGATGGCATCTGATGGCATCACTTCGAGCTCTGCAGTAAACTTCTTATACCAGAATGCATTCTTTATAGCTTTCGATGCAGTGATGTACTTTTCTTCTATGGTAGAATCTGCTATCATAGTCTGCTTGGAGCTCTTTCAGCTGACAGCACCACCATTGCAGATAAACAGACTTTCAGTTGTTGATTTTCGATCATCTATATCAGACATAAAATTTGAGTCTGTATACTTCTAGACCTGGAGTTCTCCATTACCAAAGACTAGAAACATATCTTTAGTCCTTCTTAAGTACTTAAGAATATATTTCACAGAAGTCTAGTGCTCTTCACCTGAATTCGACTGATACCTGCTCGTGATACACATAGCATGGACAATATCTGGTCTTGTACATAGCATGGCATATATGAGGCTTCCAATTTTCGAAGCATAAGAGATCTTGCTCATGAATTCAATCTCCTCAGGTGTGTTGGGACACATCTTCTTGGAGAGATGAATGCCATGTCTGAAGGGCACCAATCCCCTCTTGGAGTTTTCCATGTGAAATATTTTTAGCACCTCCTCTATGTACATCTTCTATAAGAGACCCAACATCCTATTTGGTCTATCTCTATAGACCTTAATTCCTAGAATAAAGGATGCCTCTCCTAGGTCTTTTATGAAGAATTCTTTAGACAACCATATTTTTACTATAGTCAATATGGGAATATCACTCCCGATTAGGAGGATGTCATCCACATATAGTACGAGAAAGATAATAGTGCTCCCACTGATCTTTTTGAAAATATAGGGCTTCTCTTCATTCTTGATGAATCCAAATGATTTGATCACGTCATTAAAATGAACATTCTAGCTTCGAGATGCTTGCTTAAGTCCATATATGGACCTTTGTAGCTTGCAGACCTTGTGATCAGTATCACTAAATGTAAAATCCAGCGGCTATTTCATATAGATATCTTCCTCAAGATATCCATTTAAGAATGCCATTTTTATGTTCATCTGCCATATTTCATAATCAAAATAGACTACAACAACAAGCAATGTACGGATGGATTTGAGCATGGCTATTGGTGAAAAAGTATCCTAATAGTCAATGCCTTCACGCTGACTATATTTTTTTGCTATGAGCCTTGTTTTGAATATCTGTACATTTCCATCAGCACCTATCTTTTTCTTGAAGATTCATTTATATCCAATAGGTACTATACCTTCAGATAGATCTACTAAGGTCCAGACTTGGTTTGAGCGCATTGAGTCAATCTCTGACTTCATTGCCTCTAACCATTTCTCAGAGTTGATATCTAATATTGCCTCATCATAGGTTTTGGGATCATCACCAAGAACCCCTTTTCTTGTGAGGAATATTTTCTCTACGTCCCTTGAAATAGTACCTAAGTACCTTTCAGAAAGATGGAAAATTCTTTTTGATCTACGAAGTGGACGAGGTAGTGATTGGACTAGCTCAATCTGATTGGGTTCCATAGGTTTCTTAGCTCGTGGCTCTTGGAAGACTTTTTCCTCGAGCCTAATCTATCTTCCGATGCCTTCATCTTGAATAAACTATTTTTTAAGAAAGATGGCATGTTGACTCACAATCACATTGTGATCTTTCAAAAAATAGAAAAAATATCCTAATGATTTTTTAGGATATCTAATAAATTGAGCTCTAAAGGACCTAGACTCTAATTTGTCTGTCTATTATCTCTTGACATGGGCTGGACAACCCCAAATTTTGAAATGACTCGGATTTGGTTTCTTACCATGTCATATCTTTACGGTGTGGTAGGAATGATTTTAGATGAAATCTTATTCAATAGATATATAGCGGTCAACAGACTATGTCCCCAAAGAAACTCAGAAAGATCCATGAAGCTCATCATGGATCAAACCATATCTAATAAGGTATAGTTTCTCCATTCTGAAACCCCGTTGAGTTGAGGCATTCCAAGTGGAGTCCATTATGAGACTATGCCATTGTCCTTAAGATAGTCTAGAAATTTTTGATTAAGGTATTCGCCTTCTCAATCTGATCAAAGAACCTTAATGGATTTTCTTGTTTGTTTTCCTACTTTGAGTCTAAATTGTTTGAACTTTTAAAAAGCTTCAGACTTGTGTCGCATCAAATATACATATCCATACCGAGATAAATCATCAGTAAAGATGATGAAGTAGATGTAATTGTTCCTAGCTGGTACATCAAATGGGCCGCATACATCAGTATGTACTAGGACAAGTAGGTCTATGGCTCTTTCCCCATGTCCCATAAAAGGAAGCTTGGTCATTTTGCCATGAAGAAACGATTCATAAATCGGATATGACTCAAAAGTCAACGAACTCAATAGCCTAAATTTCTCCAATTTGTTAATCCTGTCCTCAGCTATATGACCTAGCCTAAGGTGCCAAAGATACCTATCATTTAGACTATCCCTAGGTCATTTTGATCCTATGGCATTCACGTTTTGCTCGATATTAAAAATAAAAACATCAATATGTAACTGATAGAGATCATTTATAAGAAAACCACTTGCAATTTTATTTCTTTCATAAAAAATATTATAATGGTCATTAAGAAAACTAATTATATAGCCTTTTCTATGCTAAACATGAAATAGAAATCAAATTCCTATTTGCTGTAGGTACATAAAAATAGTTCCTAAGTACTAAGTCTAATCCTGACGGTAATTGTAGAGGATAGGTTTCTACGGCCATAATAGCAACTCTTGCTCCGTTCTGATGCATAGGATCATTTCACCATCCCTCAGCCTCCTACTATTCCCAAGACCCTACATAGAAGTGCACAAGTGAGCACTAGAATCAGAGTCAAGCATTCAACTAGATGCAGAAGAAATCATAAGATTAGATTCTATAACGAGCATACCTCTAGAAGGACCTACCTCCTTCTCGTTCTTCAAGCTGGCCAGATAAAGAGGATAGTTCTGCTTTCAATGGCTGTCAGTATTGCAATGAAAATATTTTTCTTTATCAGTGGTCTTTTTCTTCAGTTCTGCCTTCTTCTTCTTCCCACCATTCATCTTCTGCTTCTTCACGGACTTCTTCTTCTTTTCGAAAGACTTTCTCTTGGAAGAAGTCCGCTCCACAGTAAGTACTGAGCCTTTAAAACTTTTCATAGAAAGCTCAGTAGTAACCAACATATTCATGAGCTCAGCCAAGGTATTCTGAAGTTTATACATATGGTAGTTCATGATAAACTGTCCATACGCATCAATTAAGGATTGCAAAATTATGTCGATCTGCAGATCCTGATCTAACTTGACACCGAGCTTTTCAAGCTCTTCTAAGTCCTTGATCATCATCAGACAATGATCTTGAACTGACTATCCATAACGCATTTGAGCCTTAAAAAGTCTTTTAGTGACTTGATATTTGGCTGCACAATTCTGTTCAACAAACAACTCTTGTAGGTGAGCTAATATTTGTAGCTAGTCTTAATGTTTTCATGTTGGCGCTGGAGCTCATCAAACATCAAGTCAAACATGTAATACCTGGCTTTGTTATCTTCATCCCTCCACTTCTCGAGAGATGCTCTCTGATCAACAGATGGATGGGTTAGTAAGATGGGAGGATCCTGTTCCAACACATGAGTCAACTTCTCAAAATCCAAAATAATTTTGAAGTTTTGAAGCCAATCCTTGTAGTTGGATTCGGTCAGTCTATGGGTGTCCAGGATATGGGCTAATGGGTTGGATGTAGATATTTTTTTATAGAGAGTCAAAATTTTTAGCTAGATTTTATAATTAGACTTAAATAATTTATTTAAAAAATTTATTTTTAAATAAATTAGGCTCTTACTATTTATTCAGATTCTTACACTTCCTTAGCAGAGATGCAAAAATCTTCATGATTATAGATTTCTAGTGGATGGTGCAGTCCCACCAACTGACTCACCATCTCACCTAATAGTTATTGATGATGGGTTAATCAATGAGTGGACAACTCTTGTCCAATGATTTTCTAATCATGATGCATCCTAACTTGGTCTCTAATTTATGAATCTCACCATGTCCGAAATATTGATCCACTCCTTAGTTAAGTTAGACCCACCATTTGCATCGATTGAATTTTTGATTGGATTTCTCACCGTATCCAAAATATTGAGCCCAATCCATCCTCCAACCTGTAACATCTAATGCCTAATAGACATGGGCGTCTTTCCGGTGCAACTGAACCACTGTATCCAGCTGAGAATAATCAACCCCGAAAAGGGCCCGCACATCTACAATAGTGGAAGATCTTAGACTTAATATTTTTTTAGAAAGATTTAATTTAGGTCTCTTTAAACTTGACTTGACTTAGTCATAACAATTATGACTAACCTAGTGGCATGGATTAGCTCGAATTGTTAGCCACCTCAAATCAGAACTGGATCGACATAAATGGTCAGATAAGTGAGATTGGTGGAAGGGATATGCCATTAACTCGATAAGAATGCATTCAGATCAAGTAGCTTCTAATTAAAAATCAGTTGGTCATATCTGCCAAACTTACCTTAGATACCAAATTATTGAATCATAACTAATTGGGTTAGCCTACAATCCAGGCTCGAATCATGGAGCCAAATTAGGTCTTGATTTGATCAAGTCATATCTCAATGTGATTAAATCTTGATCCAGACTTAATCCTATTAGGTTGGTCAAATCTAAGCTTTCTTTGATCTCACCTAACCAACTCTTGATTCAGTTTGATCAACCGCTAGACCTAATTAAGCTACCTAAGTCCGAATCTAATTTTATGAATATATCTTAGATCTAAAAATTTATAATTTTAGATCTAATTAATTTCATAATCTTAATTCTTAATTAAGTTTTGAATTCATGAATAAAATATATAATAAAAATTCTAAGATTTCAGGATCTAGGATTTTGTAGAAAAATAAGTTCTGATTTTTGATTAAGGACGAACGTGCAATACCCCTACACGCCATAAAAATATCCCATCGAATGGAAGGAGAGAGCCTTTAAATCCTACTTTATTCTTATGATTGGACGGCCATGAAGAACTCCTTAATCAAAAATATAATTTTTTTACTACAAAACTAGTTAGATCATATATCACATATAAAAAGATCTAACTAATACATGTCTTGCATACATCTCATGTATCATTAATATGCATACTTTCATATCTAAAATATCATATATTAAATCTAAAAAATAAAATTTTAAATTTGATCATATCAAAATTAAAACTATTCTAGACATCTTATAGAACTATTCTGTGACTAGTCTAAGCATGCATCTTTCATATCTCATATGAATAAATCAAAAATCAAAAACTTTATTTTATATTTTTAGATCTGATTAAAATAATTATAACATCAAAAAAATAGAAATTAAATAGATTTAAAATTATATTTAATCAAATTAAATACATGATCATACTAGACTACACATAGAACTATTCTATACTTATTCTAGTCATGCATCTCATACATATTAGATCTAAATTATTTAATTTTTAATTTTTTAATTTTAGATCTAGTCACATCTGATGTGACATTTAAAACCTTTAAATATCATATCATAAATAAAAATAAAATTAGATCTAAGGTAGATCTGAAGAACTGCTAACCTGGAACTGATACTAGTTGAAGGAAAAATACTATTTTTCGCTGCAGGATCGTGCAGATCTGAGAAAGATTTTTTTTTTAAAATTCTTAAATAATCTAATCAAATCTAAGAGTTCTTAGATTTAATCAAAGTGATTTGATATTAAAAATTAAAAATTAAAATTAAATTAGATTTAATTTAAAGTACCTAATTGGATAATCTAATTATCTTGCAATGATCCTATTGATTTCTGAGATTTTGGAAAGAGCCATGCACATGCGTGGCCTCTACCGGTATCCACTTTGGAAAAATCTGAATGTCTTCTTCTCATGAATCTTTTTTTCAAAATTTAGATCTGGATCTGATCTGAAGAATCTTCAAAACTATTTCTGAAGGTAGCCCATTCATCACACGAACACCGTCACATAAATCCTAAATATTGTGCCAAAAACCTTGGACCTTCTTCTCAGATTTATACCTAACTCTTTAGGCTTATAGAAGAGAAGAAGAGAGAGGATAGAGAGGGTATGGGATATCAGGGATGGTAGACTTTGGGCATGGAAAATTATTTCTTGCATTGAATGCACTTTGACGTGAGAAAGGCTTTTATGTCCAATGCCTACTTAGAGTCTCTTTTGATCAAAATAACTCATTTATTTTATCATTAGGACTCTAAAACTTATTCTAAATGAAAAACTACTAGATCTCATCTATTTCTTTTGCCAAAATGATTCAAAAAGATATCAACATGAGTAGATAAGAAAGAGTCCACTGCGCCTAGGACTCTTCTCTCAAGAGTTTAATCCAAATCAAACTCTATCATAACTCAATCTAGACACCTCCAAAAATCATGAAATTGATACACCCAATGCGTAACTCATTCTCTATCACATATCCAAAAATTAGATCAAAATGATTTCTAAAAAATTTTTTAGAAGCATCTGATCAGGTGACCCTCAATTCTCTCAAATGGGTCAACTTTTGACCCTAGTCCAATTTGACTATGAATGGATTTAATTTCAATAATTAATTTGACTTGAACTTATTTTAGTTAGATAAAAAATAAACTCATTCAAACTATAAGAATGAGTCAAATCAAATTTTACTCAGTTGCGATGGATCAGAAAGATTTTAGAAGGAGAAAGTCAGGCTTAATCATGTGCTAGCACGATTATCCTGAACCTGATTGGATCTAATCCAAATCAATCAAACTGGCTTAGCTCAATTGATAAAATCTAGACCCAAACTTTTATTTGTATAATCTAGTTAGGTTCAATTCTGTATGGTAATGAGATATGTTATGATCTCCATCATCGATATCATCAAAACACCTTTCGATGGATCAGAACTTTTCTGATTCATACAATTAGAATGATTGATCATCAAAATCATCCTAATTACTTCCAAAATCTACCAATGGCACCTAGTAGTATATGGTCACAACCCATCAAAAATGAAAGCAAACCTATTGGTACAGTTACCTGTGTGATTAGGTTCTTCTATGTTGAGCCCCGGCAGGATTCGGGTTAAGATGAACTCGTCAAACCCAATGTCCGTCATATGAATTAATCATTTGATTTGAGTCTAATGTGAAACCCTAATAGAAACTCTTTCTATCATCTTCACTTTGCCATGACCATGGGCTTATGAACTCAATCTCATGATTATCATAAGGCTACTCTTCATCTACCAAGGTAGATAGATCTCCTATTAGTGCAATCCAATTCCTACAATGAACATGTTATAGCCACATACACCTCAAGATTCTGAATGGCTAGAAGATTGAGTTATGGTGTAGTTAAACTATAACACCCTCAAAGTAAACTATCGATGCATCTTAAGTCAAAGAACCAGACACACCACTGCAGCATCGAGTCAGTCATCGATGAGAAGGTAGACTTTCTTATGACTACTAGAGGTGGTCACGCTCAGTACCCTCGTTCTCTAACAAGTATCTGTACTCTCGCTCCGATGTTTTCACACTATAGACTCAAGATACGTCTATCCTAAGAAAGTGATCATATACCAATCTTCCGGATCGATCACCATCCTCGTGATGATCCTACGGTCGAAAGCAGTTTATGAGTTAATTATCAAAATTCATGTCTTAAATTTTCAACTCTTAAAAATATGAATTGTCATTACCATTAACTTAAAGGATATATCACAGATACTTTTAAATACACATTATGCTAGAAGATAACCCATTTATTAATTTATAGTCAAAATTACAAAATTATCTTTAGAAGTGTATTACAAGTGATAGTCAATCTGGCTTCTAGAGCATACATCTAACAGATCAAATGGCTATGAGAGTAAGAGAGCATGATCAAAAGTATAGGAGGCTAATTTGGATGCTATTAAGAAGCCTGAATCGAGTCAAACTAAGATTTGAACGATTTAAAAGGGCCATAATGGCCCTAATAAAGGTGTAGCAAGCAGTAGCAGACCATGGTAGCTAGTAGCAGCCATGAGAAGCCGACAGAGAGCAGAGGTACAATAGCGGTGCCTTGGGTAGACTGTCAGGCAATGACTAGAGCTATAGGGATCCTCCTTATGAGAGAGAGAGAGAGAGAGAGAGAGCTTTGTTAGGGATACTTCTTATTGAGAGAAAGGGATTAATATATGAAAGTTAAGAGGATGTGATCTCCTCTTATAAATTTCTCTTTTCTCATAGTGAAGCTTGCATGCCCCATGGAGGTAAGCCTTAGACTGATCCATGTATTTGATTGTATCATTTTTTATATCTCTTCTTTCTTTCTATTGCAATATCGACATCATCACTGGTGTTCTGATCTTGAATGAGGGGATCCGTATTTTGCATGAGGGATTTTCCTAACAAGTAGTACTAGAGTAAGTGGTATTACAACACAAGCCTCCCTTTGAACCCTACCGACTTTGGCCATCGCCCTTCTCCGAGAGCCTCCTTGCCATCTTTCTCCCTCCATTTTTTCCCTTTTTATTTTGGATGACCTTCTTCATGCTTGTCGGGTAGATCATCGAAAAAAGGGTAAGAATCTCTGTAATCCTTCTCCTTATCTTCCATAGTCGATGGGTGTTGGAACTCCAACCGGTAATTGCTAGATTTTGGCCAAAAGGGGGCTCGGATTGATTCTCCTATTTTCACTATGATTTTGAGGTTGTTTTTCTTGATTTTCTAGTAGTAATTGTCATTGTTGACCATTGGGCGTGGAACGCCTGGCTGTGCTGCCTGACCTTAGCCACCATCGGCCAAGGTCACTACTAGCTGGGGAATTGTATTGTTAGAGGGTTCAAGGGTGACCATGGGTCCCCTATTTTATATAAGAAACAAGAAAAAAAATAGAATAGAAAAGAAAAAAAAGAAAGGAAAAGAAAAGGAAAGAAAGAAAAGAGAGAGAGACCTGACAATACCACATGCCATTTCAACAAACAAACAACATGCAAACAGCACCAAAATAACATGGCTTACCAAGATCTAAATGTGATTCTAATCTTCCCTCCTTGAAAGCAATCCACCATATGTTGGATCTTTCCTTATGGGCATGGAGACCTGAAGATCAGCAGGAAGGAGAGGAAGAGGAGGAGAGAGCTGGGCGGCAGCTTTGATCTTGGATTTTCAAGGGCGGCAACTAGGAGGGAGAGATGAGAGAGATTAGGTTTTTAGGAGTAAATGGTCTCATTCATTCCACAAAAAAAACATATACAACCTAGTTTATATACAAAGAGTGCATAGCCCATAAAATGGTCCAACACACCTACAATCCAAAAAATCCTACTAGCCCAAACATAAATTCCAAAGCCCACCATCGACTAGGCCTTTACAATTGGATCTTTTATAGACCTAAAACCCATCCTCTTATGTCTCTCTGGCTCATGGCACAAGCCCATAATTACTCTCTAACCCAACCACATAAGTTCCCCAAGAAAGGCTCTACCCATTGGTCAGCAGTCCAGAAACCTTGGCTCCAATCTCTTTGGCTAGTTCTCTCGATATACAGGCCTAAATTTAGCATGATTTGGACCATTCAAGAGCTACACGTCTTCGATTTCATTCTGTATAAGAATCTCTCCAAAATCCCACCAAATGAGGAGGAAAACATCCAAACATTGAGTACTGATTGGGCCACATTTATTCCCTAGCCCTCACTAGAAGCTTTTGGTAATTTGGTCATATCTTCCAATTGGCTCATACATTTTTAGATCCATTTTCACTGTCATTTAGCTTTTTATCTTGGCTTTCAACCAAGAAACACCAAAAAATTTTCTATGGTTAGCAAGATATACCCCTCAAAAGAAGGGCTGCTCGGCCAATGCCTTAGGCACTAGGTTTGTGCCAATGGCATGGCCAATCCAAGGAGGCTCTTGGCCAACCTCCTTCAAGGGGTCTCCTACCCTTTTGATCAGTGCCTCAAGGTGGCCTTAGCACCACCTTTCTCCCAACACCCTCTTCCTTTATGCTTTCTCATTCTCGACCTCTAGCTCCAAATTTATTATTCTTCTTCGCGCGCCTTCAAGATTGGCCTCCAATTGAGCTTGGCTTTCTTCGGCTTTTTAGGAGGTAGCTTTAGCTAACTTCAACTCCTCTACTTTCTTTAGCTTCTCCTCAAGAGAAGCTTTATCCCGATCATGTTCGGTTAAGGCTTCTATAATAAAGGGAAGTGAATGAATCATCTGCATAAGAAAAAGGAAAGAGAAAAAATAGAAGGAAGAAAGAAACGTTCACCTCAATGATGCTTATTGAGCTAGTGTCCAAGATGTTTTTGACCGATATGTCCTTCTGCAGTGCCTAATCTACTAGAAGAATGAAGACATTCATCAACTCACTTATGAGCCAACCATCCATTAAAGCTAACACATCTTTCTTCAGAGTTTTCATCAGCATCAATACATCCTTCGGAGATGTAGGGTAGGAAGGAGATCGGTCTTCCCTTAAAGGAGGCCTCGAAGCTACACTTACTAGAATGATGACCTCCACATTGGCCTAGGAAACATCTTAAGTTGTAGATTTCAAAGCCTGATTTGATGAAGCCACCACCTTCGCAAAAGACTTTGGCTAAGGACAAGGTATAGCAGAAGAGTTTGGCTTCTTCTTCTTCGAGAACTTGATATTTGGGCATGAGCCTGATCTCTTCTTGCCTTTTCTTACCTGCATGGCTTCGATGTTATCTATGGTTAGCTTCTTCTCTACAATCTCCAAAAAAAGAGAAAGAAAAGATATGAGAAGCTTGCAAAAAAGAAGGACAAAGCTACAAAAAAGTGACATACGGTGGGAAGTGACGTGGTTGATGTCTGCATCGTACAATCCCTACTCAATTAATAAATTCTTGAACTTCGATATATGAATATCGAGTAGTTTCTTATAATCCTACAGGTCCTCTTCAAGAGGATCCTTCCTATTATTAGGTTCAAGCCAAGGCTCACCCCAGGTCATCCTGAAGCCTCAAGGCTGGTTCGAAGAGATAAAAAAGAACCTATTTTTTCAACTATATATAGAGGAAGGCAGGCCATTTACAATTTTACACCTTGGGCAAGGAGAGTAGTACCACCACTCTTTATTGTGAGGTGCTTCTTCAAGAAAAACAAGGATCTAAAGAGAGAGAACCTAGGAGATATCTTGATAATATCACAAATCAAGATGAAGGTGATCAAAGCCCAAATCCCATTCAGAGCAATTTGGGTGGGAAGAATCTTATAGTAATCTAAGATGTTACAAATGAATAGGTGCAAAGGAAACCTAAGACCACAAAGAAGTGCTTCTTCATAAAAGGTGACACAACCTTTCGGGTGCAACTAATCTAAAGGAAGATAGAATGAAATACTAAATCCGAAACATTATAGGTCTGATTTAGTAAGATGAGACTCTTCGTGGTTGGGTCTTAAGGATGCATGGCTTCGACCATGAGAGGTCTCATCAGGGACTCTCTATGGAATAATCATAGGCCTACTTGGAGAAGAAGAGCTACAAGGTTCAGAATTGCTATCTTCCCTATGCCTACGAGGAGCCATAAGGTTGAAGAAAGAGAACAAAAACCTACAAAGATGGTGAAGTTCTCAAATGGACAAAAGGAGGATGAAGACTAAAAGCTGAAATGAAGGGACTAAAGCTCAAAGGATGAAGAGGAGAAAGATGACTCAGCCGAAGGACTTCTTACCGATGGCATGTGATGCATGCTAATCTATAGCTATGGCAAGTGCACCAGTCGATCAAGTAATAAAGTAAGTGAGTAGAGTATCATCCCTAGAGGATTGAAAAATAAGTACTGAAAAGCTCTTTCCTATGCTCTATTTAGAAGACCGATTTATGAGAATTAAAAAAAATAAAGAATAAAATAAAAAAATAATTAAAAATTATAAGGAAATAGAGAGAGTGTAATTATTAGGGTTTTAAACTTAAAAGCAATAGATTACTAAGGCAATCAGTTCACCAACTCAATCAATATAATATTCAGATTATTAGGCTAATTTTATTTCATGTGACGGTGGAGTCTCCTAATTTATTCACTATCCTTTGGTCCAGGCATAGCAAAACTATCAATATTTATTAATTATCCTTTGGTCCAGGTGTAATTTAAATAAATATTAATGCATTAAGTTTTGTGAAACCCTCTAATTAAAATACGCTGCGTCCAAAGCGCACTAAAATTCTCGCATGCATATGAATTCTAATTCAATTCATAATACAAGATATATAATCAAGAAGCAATAACATAGATGTACTTGGTCCGTATCATCTATGTTCATCAGATCAATTAGAAGATGGCCAGTAATCCAAAAGCATTAAGATCAGATCTATATACTCCTCATGAACAAAATTTAAAATTAAAAATAAATCATACTAAATATTGCATCAAAAGAGTGGCTACACCTTTGCCTTAGTAAAAAAAAATTTAGTTCATGATTAACAAGTTCAAAAAATAGTAAATAAAATAAAAATCATGAAGAAATTAAACTATTTATTCGCTAAAATTGGTTGTCCATTGCTCTTGGTGTGGAGAACTTGGTGAAGAAGAAAGCTCCTTTGTGTACCGATCTTCAGAAGAAGAAAAGAAGAGGAAAGAAAAATAACAAAAATAAAAACTCTTTCTCTTCCCTCCCTAAACCCCTCTCTCTTTCTCTGTTCTCTCTATTTCTCCATATTTTCTCTTTATTTTCAACTCTCTATTTTTGTTCTCCGCATCCTCTCTTCGGCAACAGTAGGCAGCCCCCTTTAAATAGGCTAAGAGATGGATTTTCGAAAGAAATCTTAACCAAATTGGGTTTAAAACTCTTAACACAAGTCAAATTAAAATCCTAGACAATTCTGGCCTTTAGATCAGCATCCAATGGATCAACAATCACTTAAAAATTCTTTTTAAAAATTTAATTCAAGTCAAAATTAACCTTAACCATTAGATCTTCTTGATGATTAAATCGAGACTGTTGGATCACATATAGGAGCTTTCAGATTTCTAGTTAAAATTGGTAACGCATCTCCACCGTTGGAACTCAACCGAGAGCCACATCCACCGTTCGTCAGCATATAGATTTCTGTTATTCGATCAAATCCCAACAAATAGCATCCATCAGATCTGGCAAAATTTCTAAAATATCCTCTATAGACCGTGCACGAGCTCGGCGTTGCATGGAACGCCGCTTCCTTCAACCATTCGGAGCACGCTCATCCCTATGAAATCCCTGAAATGCCCTCGCCTGGTTACTGTAGCGGTCCACCGTGCATCATAAAAAATCCTGACATCAATGCAGTGTAAGCAGGGCGTCAGCAGGCAATCAGTCTAGTTCTAAGCACGATCAGGCCGGGCAATTTGCTGAGCCAATTTTTCTGAGCCAGTTTGAACTGGACCAACTGGTATATATATATATATTCTTTTGAAATTTAATTCTAGGCTCGTTTGAAGTCCGTTTTGCTTGAAATTTATTTCATCTGAACCAAGAAAATAAGATCTTCATATTGGTGGTCTTTTTCCTACATAGAATTAATAAAAATATCAATTTTTTAAAAATAAATTAATTTATTTTATAATTTAATAATTTTATTAGTATATTTTTATCACTTATCACACCTTTCAAATTAGTCATTGCTAGTCCCTTAGCAATTCTTTATTTAATACCATGTTTCAATAAGATCATCCATCAAAAAGATAAATCTAGAG
>QRFJ01002718.1:87333-130302 GCA_006176705.1 Cocos nucifera
TCATGTCCTCCTCCACACAGGTCACGAGTGATGCTCTGAACATGCATAGCTGTTCCTTAAGTTGTTGACTTCGGCTCTAAGGACTACAATTTTAGCTAGTAAGGTTGACATGCAATCTACTCCCTGCACAGCTGCTAGTCTTTTCGGCATCATGCATTCTATTTACCACTAATAGCTATTTGATACCATCTCATCGATCAGATCAAAGGCTTCTTCCTTCATTTTTTGATTAATGGTTCCTCCTCCTACTGCATCAATCATAGAACGATTAGTAGGAGATAAACTATTATAGAAAGTTTGTACCTAAAGCCATACAGATAGTTGATGATGTGGATATCTCCTCAATAGTTTTTTGAAATGCTCCCAAGCCTCATATAGTATCTCCATGTCCATCTGTATAAAAGAAGTGATATCATTGTGCATCTTGCTAGTCTTGGAAGGTGGAAAGTACTTGGCTAAGAATTTTTGGGCTAGGGCATTCCAAGTTGTGATAGAACCTACAGGAAGAGAATGAAGCCAACTTTTAGTTTGGTTCCATAAAGAGAAAGAAAATAACCTTAATCTAATAGCATCATTCGATACCCCATTAATTTTAAAGTATCACAAAATTCAAGAAAGTTAGAAATATGGATATTCGGATCATCATGCACATGTCCACTGAATTAGACAGTTGATTGAATCATCTGGATCATTGCCGATTTTATTTCAAAGTTGTTTGCTCGCACAGGAGGTCTCCTAATGCTCGAAGCTACATCAACTATAGATGGTGTGATGTAATCATTTAATGGATGACGTGCTGCTCGAATAGCTTCATGCTATCCCTCGATCGCCATATCCAATCCTAAATTAATGTCGTTAGGATCTTCAGCTGCCATGTTCTTTTCTTGTTGTAGTCTTCTGATGGTCCTTTCAATTTTTGAATCTAAAGGTAGTAAGTTACTATGTCCAGTACGTGTCATGCACTGAACAAATTTAAAAATAAAATAAAAATTAAAATTAAAAATAATAAAATTTTAAAGTAAAGCTAGGATCAAAATTTTAATATTGTTTTAGACATAATATCTGGCAACGATGCCAAAAACTTAATGCATGCTAATCTATAGCTATGGCAAGTGCACCAATCGATCAAATAATAAAGTAAGTGAGTAGAGTATCATCCCTAGAGGATTGAAAAATAAGTACTGAAAAGCTCTTTCCTATGCTTTATTTAGAAGATCGATTTATGAGAATTAAAAAATAAATAATAAAATAAAAAATAATTAAAAATTATAAGAAAATGGAGAGTGTAATTATTTGGGTTTTAAATATAAGAGCAATAGATTACTAAGGCAATCGATTCACTAACTCAGTCAATACAATATTTAGATTATTAGATTAATTTTATTTCATGTGACGGTGGAGTCTCCTAGTTTATTCACTATCTTTTGGTCCAGGCATAGCAAAACTATCAATATTTATTAACTATCATTTGGTCCAGGTGTAATTTAAATAAATATTGATGCATTAAATTTTGTAAAATTCTCTAATTAAAATACGCTGCATCCAAAGCACACTAAAATTCTTACATGCATATGAATTCTAATTCGATTCATAATACAAGGTATATAATCAAGAAGCAATAAGATAGATGTACTTGGTCCGTATTATCTATGTTCATCAGATCAATTAGAAGATGGTCAGTAATCTGAAAGCATTAAGATCAGATCTATATACTCCTCATAAATAAAATTTAAAATTAAAAATAAATCATACTAAATATTACATCAAAAGAGTGGCTATACCTTAGTCTTAGTAAAAAAAAAAAATTAGTTCATGATAACAAGTTCAAAAAATAGCAAATAAAATAAAAAGCATGAGAAAATTAGACTATTTATTCACTAAAACTGGTTGCCCATTGCTCTTGGTGTGGAAAACTCGATGAAGAAGAAAGTCGCTTTGTGTACCGATCTTTAGAAGAAGAAAAGAAGAGAAAAAAAAATAATAAGAATAAAAACTCTTTCTCTTCTCTCCCTAAACCCCTCTCTCTTTCTCTATTCTCTCTATTTGTCCCTATTTTCTCTTTATTTTCAACTCTTTATTTTTGTTCTTTGCATCCTCTCTTCGACAACAGTAGGCAGCCCCCTTTAAATAGGCTAAGAGATGAATTTTCGGAAGAAATCCTAACCAAATGGGGTTTAAAACTCTTAACACAAGTCAAATTAAAATCCTAGATAATTCTGGCCTTCAGATCAGCATCCAATGGATCAAAAATTACTTAAAAATTCTTTTTAAAAACCTGATTCAAGTCAAAATTAACCTCAACCGTCGGATCTTCTTGATGATTAAATCAAGACCATCAGATCGCATACAGGAGCCTTCAGATTGCTAGTTAAATTCGGTAACGCATCTCCACCATTGGATCTTGATCGGGAGCTGCATCTACCATTCGTCAGTGCATAGATTTTCGTTGTTCGATCAAATCCCAGTGAATAGCATTCATCGAATTCAATAAAATTTCTAGAATACCCTCTTTAGACTGTCCACAAGTTCGGCGTTGCATGGAGCACCACTTTCTTTAGCCATTCGGAGCTCACTCATTCCCATGAAATCTCCAAAATGCCCTCGCCTGGTTACTATAGCGGTCCACCATGCACCATAAAAAATTTTGACGTCAGCATGATGTAAGCAGGACATCAATAAGCAATTGGTCTGGTTCTGAGTGCGGTCAAGCTGGACGGTCTACTGAGTCGATTTGAACTAGATCGATCGGCATATATATATATATATATATATATATATATATATATATATATATATATATATATATATATATATATATATATATTTCTTTTGAAATTTAATTTTGAACTCGTTTGAAGTCCGTTTTACTTAAAATTTATTTCATTTAAACTCGAAAAATAAGATCTTCATATTGGTGGTCTTCTTTTCTATACAAAATTAATAAAAGTATTAATTTCTTAAAAATAAATTAATTTATTTTATAATTTAATATTTTTATTAGTGTATTTTTACCACTTATCAGCATGGATAGGAAATGTTGTTGTCTAAAGGGAAACTTCGAAGAACTCTGCTTGCAGCAACAATGGCAGAAAGGAGGAAACCCATCTCAAATAACCCTATTAATAAAAAGACTTCAATAGCCCTGATCTTCTGATCCTTGCCAATCGATGCTGTGATCGTTATCACCTGGCATCGTGCCATTGGTGGAAAGGATATACCAAAAACAACCTTTCTTTGAAATTATTACAACTCCCCAATCCTACTCTTATATTACTGTGGAAGAGATGTGATGTATACTTTTATAAAATATATATATTAAAATAAAGGCTTCAATCTTCATTTGCCATGTGTCATCAACACATATGCCTCTATTTGCCATATGTCCCCGTTGCAAATCTATTGGGTTCACCTATGATCCGGCTCAATCCAACTCATGTAGATCCAATCCAAACCATTTTAAAGAATCCGTGGATCTGAATTGGGCTCTAAAATTAGACACATTCCATTTTCTAGATCGGATCTAGATTTACTGAATTTTGATCCAACCTAACTCTTAGAGACTTTTGGGTTGATTTGGGTCTTGATATAAATAACCCAACCCAAATCTAATATCTATATTATCTATTATCTATTGCATATATATATATTAAAAAAATTGAACCTATTTTATTTTTTGGATTGGATCTGGATTTATTGAATTTTAATCTGACCTGACTTGTGGAGACTTTTGTGTTGATTTGATTGTTGATATAAATGACCCGACCCTAATCCAATATCTATATTATCTATTATCTATTATATATATATTAAAATAAAGGCTTCAGTCTCCATCCACCATGTGTCGTCAATATATATGCCTCCACCTGCTATACATCCTCAATACATATGCCTCTATCTATCATGTGTCCCTAGCTATTGTTTAAGCTTTCCTATTTGGCCGCTCCAGGCCTCCCACCTAATTAGGACTCCTGAGGATGAAAAAAAAAGAGAAAAAATATTTAAAAATTTAAATAATTATATAATTGATAACTAATATTAAAATACTATATATTTTTAAATAAAAGATATATCTCGTACATCATGTGGGTATTACATTGGTACTTTTTTAAATTCAGGCGGCGTACCCCTTCGGACGCCACAATAGGTAATTAATGCAAAATGACAATGTGATAGCATGGGAATGAAATTTGTATAGTTGCAAGCACCAAATGAAGATTGGACCCAAAAGTATCCAACAACCCCTAGTTCCATTTGAAGCGCCACCTCGGTAATAGGTTGATACAAGTCATCGATGTCCTTAAGTGTTTCCCACCGAAGCAAAGCTTTCATTACGTTGGTGAAGATTCGAGATATCATTCAACCATTTCAGTTGCATCAACAAAACCTCACAAAGATAGAGGAATTCACTGCAACATGCAACCCTAAAATCCATAATGGAGATATACTTCCCAGTATTGAAAATTGCTTTTCAAACTAAGAAGTGGAGAGTAAGTGTTGGGCGAAACCTGAGTCACCTTATGATGTATCTGACCCTCGAAGACATAGCAAATGCTTGGCATTATGACGTGGATGATTTATGACATGTGTTCCACTCAACATTAATGTCGGCGATTGATAGCAAATGACATAAGATTGGCCACTAGGCGAGTTCTACATCATCGACGTTCTACCGATCTCATCTTATTTTCGTCTCAACTCTCTATAAGCCATACTCCAACTCGGAGATTATGAGAAGTCTTTAGCGTGCGAATCATGTTGAGTTAGCATTCAGTTATAATATGATAAGTATTATAAATATAATAATAAAAATATTAAATTATAAAATAAATTAATTTATTTTTAAAAATTTAATATTTTTATTAATTTTATGTAGGAAAAAAGGCCACCAATGTGAAGTGCTTAATTTTCTAGTTCAAACAAGACAAATTTGAAGAAAAATGGACTTCAAATGAGCCCGATATCAAGTTTCAAAGGCAAAGAATTTTTTTTTAAAAAAAATAAACTATATATTTAAAGCTCGCTGGCTCAGACCAAATCAGTTTAGAAAATTGGCTCAACCGGCCTAGCCTGACCGCCTACTAAACCAACCAGCCTGCCTGACTCAGCATGATGTCAGAATCATCGCGGTGTACAGTGGATCGCTATAGTAACCCATCTAGGGGGCATTCTAGAAATTTTATATGATGTCGCATGCTCTGATTGGCAGATGTACATGGTGATCTACTAAAGACCCAGCTCATGACTGGTCTATGCAGGCTGAAGGCCTAATCGAACGATTGCTGTTACTTGATTTTGATCCAACGATCAATGATTTGATGTTGATGGATGGTGGATGTGGCTCCCGATCAAGATCCAATGGTTGGCATGCAATCCCAATTTTAACTAAGCATCTGAGGCTTCCTGTGCATGAATTTGATGATCTAGATTTGCTGATCAAGGTTGATTCGATGGCTGAGGTTTAATCCAACTTGATTTGGATTTTAAAAGGAATTTTTAAGAGGTTTTTGGACCATTGGATGCTGATCTGAAGGCTAGACATGATCCAGACTTCTCTTCGATTGATTCCAGGAGTTTTAAATCTGATTTCAACGGGATTTCAACCAATAGACCACTTTTTGCCTATGAAAAGGGTCTACTGCTGTCGATCAATAGAGAGGAGAATCTAGGAGAGAATAGTTAGAAAAATAGAGAATAGAGAGGGAGGAATAAGGAGAGGATTAGAGAGAGTTTTTATTTTATTTTTCTTTCTTTTTTTCTTCTTTATTTTTTTCTTTTCTTTAAGATTATTGGTGCAAAATCTGATTGACACCAGATCGAGCTAGAGTTAAGAAAGAAGAGATCACCATCAGTGACCTGCAAAATAAAGTTCCATCCAAAATCGGTGGTGGTGGCTCCAACAGGATCCTCTGATAATCAAGTCAACTCTTCTGACCAACAGAAATAGAGTGCTCAGGAAAGAATTCAGCAGAGTATTAGAAAGGAGAAGAGAGCTTAGAAAAAACGTATCTAGAGAATCTCTTTTATAGATGGAGCCTGTAACAAACTTAAAAGTAACAACCGTAACCATCAGGTAGTAAGCCACTCGGAGTCATGTGAAGTTTATTATGAAGAGTAGTGTCTGTTATCATGATGTGCCCATTCGTTAGGATTTAATACTCAAAGTTTGGAGAAAACAGGCATTGGTTGGTGAAAAGCTTTGACATATATCAATTCCAAAGGAGTTTGGACTCCTCTAGGTTGTTTATGAGTGAATTGATTCATGCCATGCAAAGAGCTATAGATTAAAAGGGATTTGACTGAAAGAAATCACCTAGAAGAAATATGACTAAAGAGGATCATCCGAGAGGAATGCTAGTTGAAATCTTGAAGTAATCCACTGAAGAAATCTAGATGGAGTTTGACTGATGGAGAAGTCTAGAAGGAGTTCGACTAATGAAGAAGTCTGACTGAAGGAGAAGTCCAGAAGGAGTCTGACTGATGGAGAAGTCCGACTGAAGAAGAAGTCCGAGAGGATTTCGACTGATGGAGAAGTTTGGCTGTAGGAAAAGTCTGGGAGGAGTTTGACTGATGGAGAAGTTCGGTTGCAAGAAAAGTCTGGTTGCAAGAGAAGTCAGAAAGAAGTTCGACTGATGAAGAAGTTCGGAAGGAGTCTGACTGATGGAGAAATCTGACTGAAGGAGAAGTCCGACTATAGGAGAAGTCTGAGAGGAGTTCGACTGTAAGAGAAGTCTGGAAGGAGTTCAACTGATGGAGAAGTTTGGCTGTAGGAGAAGTCCGAAAGGAGTTCGACTGATGGAAAAATTCGAAAAAAGTTCGATTGATGGACAAGTGGTGATTGAAGCTCTTCTATGATTATAAATTATACTTGGATGAGCATTAGACCGAACTTCAATGGGAGCGGGGTTTATCTCCAACAATAGTCCTACTCCTGAGTTCGAAATTCGAAGGAAAGAAGTAAAAAGATGACTATCGAAGTTCTTTCCTGAGTTCTGCAATTATTGAAAAAAGCAAGACATTTTGTCATCTTTCATATTGGCGCCAAAGTTCCTTTAACACAATCCGACTCAAAGAGACAGATTTTCAAAATTTTCGTCAAAGCGCTGCTCAAGGCATGGTGCCATAAAGGCACTACTTGTTGCCATTCTTTTGTCATGATGCTTAGGACATGCATCGCACGAAGAACGGTTGAGGGAGATCTGCAATCATGATGGTTTCGGGCCATGTTCTCATCTTCCTTCCCTTTGAGAGTCCTGGTTCCTTCCTCCATCGACTTTCGTAACCGGTCTTATAGACCTTCATTTTGTAACAATTCTAACTTTAATGAAAAAAATACCTTCTTTACTTATTTTTTTTTCATTTCTTCACTTTTCTCCTTCATTTTGTCTTTTATTGGAATAATCATCGAAAAATAGCTTTTCTCCTATCTTTTCATAATCGGAGATCTTTATTTGTATCAGGATGATGTTGTCTTTTTGTTTCTAGCTTAGTTTATTTTTCTTGGTTCTTTTGTCAAGATGAAATATTTACTTATTCTTGATGAGGTTGGTTTTTTCTTTTGCCATGATGAGATTTTTCTCCTATCTTAGGCAATCGGAGGTCTTTGATTTGCTCATATTAGGATGAGATTCTCCTTCTATTAATAGAACTGTAGTGGCATGGTCGGGCCATTGATAAGTCTTCTCCTCTCCTCCTATTTTTAATAACTGGAGGTCTTTGGTTTGCTCATATTAGGGCGAGGTCTTCCTCCTGTCCCTAATATGGCAGTAGGGGCATAAATGGGCCATTGAATGGGCCTCTTCCCTTATCCCATCTTAAATTAATGAGGCATTCGACTTTGCTCAAGTTAGGACGATGTTTTTCTCCTATTCCTAACAAGACTGTAGAGGCACAAATGGGCCGTTGAATGGGCCTCTCCTCTCTTTCCATCTTAATTTAACGAGGCCTTCAACTTTACTCAAGTTAGGACGGGGTTCTCCTTCTGTTCCTAATAAGGCTATAGGGGCATAAATGGGCCGTTGAATGGGCTCTCCCTTCATCCCATCTTAAATTAATAAGACTTTCAAATTTGCTCAAGTTAGGATGAGGTTCTCCTCCTGTTCCTAACAAGACTGTATAGACACAAATGGACCGTTGAATGGGCCTCTCCCCTCATCCCTTCTTAAATTAATGAGGCCTTCGACTTTCTCATGTTAGGATGAGGTTCTTCTCCTATCCCTATCATGGCAATAGGAACACAAATGGGCTGTTGAATGGGCCTCTCCCCTTCTTCTGTCTTAAATAAATGAAGATCTTTGACTTGCTCATATTAGGGAGAGGTTCTCCTTCTATCCCTATCATGGCAATAGGGGCACAAATGAGCCATTGAATGGATCTCTCTCCTCCTATCTTAAATAACCGAAGGTCTTCAACTTGCTCATGTTAGATCGAGGTTCTTCTTCTATTCTTAACATGGCCACTTTTGATTGCTTCTTTTCTATCATCATATAGTTTTTGCACTAAGAAATAATAATGTAAAATGGAGGAGTTTTATTGAAGAAAAATTACTGATAGTACATTCTCAAATTTTTTGAATTCTAAAGTTATGGGAGTGTTGTTCTTCTGAGCTCCTTCAGGCGATAAGTTTTAGACTGAACGACCTCCTCTACTTCATATGGGCCTTTCCAATTTGGAGCAAGCTTTTCTTGATTTTGAGATTGTGAAATAGCTGCTCACCAAAGTACCAAGTCTTCCACTTTGAATATTCTGCCTTTGACTTTTGAGTTGTAGTAGTGAGCTACTTTTTACTTATAGGCTGCCATCCAAACTTGAGCATTTTCTCATTTTTCTTCTACCTAATCGAGGTTAGTCCTTAGGTCCTGTGAGTTGCGCTGCTCATTGAATGTCACGACTCGTGCTGATAGAAGTTTAAGTTCTATCGGGATGACAGCTTCAGTTCTGAAGGTCAAAGCAAATGGAGTTTCTCCTGTTGGTAATCTTTGGGTACTTCGGTCAGCCCAGAGCACATGATAGAGTTCATCTATCCAAGTCCCTTTTGCCCTCACAAGCCTTGCTTTGATACCTTGCAGCAGGGTTCTATTAGTTACTTTGGCCTCTTCTTTTGCCAATAGGTGAGCCACTGATGTAAAATAGTGGAAGATATTCAGATCTTCATAGAATTTGGCAAATCTCGCTCCAGCAAATTATCACCCATTATCTATTATGAGGGTCCGAGGTAGGCCAAATCTACAAACAATCAACTTCCAAATGAAGTCCTGCACTTTCGCTTTAGTTATTTTTGCCAGAGGTTCCACTTCAATCTACTTTGTAAAATAGTCTATTGCCACCAAAAAAAACTTTCATTATCTAGACATCATTGAAAAAGGTTCGAGTATATCCATTCCCCATTGTGCAAATGGCCATGAGGCACTCAGGGGTGTAAGTTTGGAGGCTGGCTATCTTTGGATGTTTGCATTTCTTTGACAGCGGTCATATTTTTTGACATATTTTATAGAATCATGGTACAAGGTTGGCCAATAGTAACCCTACCGAAGTAGTCTTTGTGATAAAGATCTAGCCTCTACATGACTTCCATAGATTTTCTCATGTACTTCCCATAATGCAAAATCAGCTTCTGAAGGTCAGAAACACCTCAAGAGCGGTAAAGAATATGATCTTTTATACAGCTTGCCTTCATACAGAACATACCAAAAGGCTTGGTTTCTGAATTTTCGAACTTCTTTCGAATTATAAGAAAGAACTCCATCTCTAAGATAGACGATCAGAGAATTAATCCAATATGGCTCATGGTTGATCTGCATTACAAATTATGATTCTTCCGAACTTGGGCATTTCAAAACTTCAAAGAATACTTCCTTAGGCAGTTCGGCCAGGGCTAAAGTGGCCAGTTTAGAGAGAAGGTCGGCTCTGATATTTTCTACCCTTGGAATCTGTTGGATGTTAAAACTGTTGAAGGTTGAAATCAAGTTCTTCACTTTCTTAAGATATTTCATCATGCTTTCCTCCCGTGCTTCATAACTATCGCTAACCTATCCGACCACCAGATAAAAATCACTGTAGACTTGGAGCCGATCTACTTCTAACTTTTTATCTATCTTTAACCCAGTGATCAATGCTTCATATTTGGCCTCATTATTAGTTATAGAGAATTCAAAGTGCAGTGCATATTCGGCAATGATCCCCTCCAGATTAACCAAGATCAGCCCTACGCCTGCACTAGAAGCGTTGGATGAGCCATCCACATATAGGGCCCAAAAATCTTTGGGAAGATCAGCTCTTTCTTCAAAGGAGCTCGGCTGCAACCATGAAATGCTGATTTCATTCTATTCAAGCTCGGCTTCATTCAGAATGATATATTCCACTATAAAATCTATCAATATTTAGGCTTTCACTAACGACCAAGGTTGGTAGTTAATATCAAATTCGGTGAGCTTAATTGCCCATTTTGCTATTCTCCCAAAGGCATCTGTTTAATGGAGAACTGTCTTGATTAGTTGATCAGTAAGGAGGGTTATGGTGTGCCCCTAAAAATAAGATCAGAATCTTCGAGCTACAATCAATAGAGCATAAGTTAGTTTTTCTAACTTGGTATACCTGATCTCGGCATCTCTTAAGACTCGGCTTATGTAGTAGATCGACCACTGTACTTTTGCTTCTTCTTTAACTAAGACTATTGCCAGAGCTGCTAGAGAGACCGTCAGGTATAGAAATAGTTCTTCTCTAGGATTAGGCTTGGCTAACAGGAGAGGTGAGCAAAGGTAGTCCTTGAGCTCTTTAAAGACTTGCTGGCATTCGGTGGTCCAGTAAAAGTCCTTTGGTTGCTTGAGAACTTGAAAAAAGGGCATGCATCGCTCGACCAACCTTAAGATAAAGTGATTTAGGACTGCCATCTTTTCAATCAGATGCTAAACTTGTTTGATGGATTTAGGAGCCATCATCTCTTGAATGGCTCGAATCTTCTCTAGATTTGCTTCAATCACATGTCTTGACACCATGAACCCCAAAAATTTTTCTGAAGTCACACCGAAGGCACATTTGGTTGGGTTCAACTTCATCTTATATTTTCGAAGGGCATCAAAGATTTTCTCAAGATCAACAATATGATTTATTGCAGTTTAGCTCTTGACAAGCATGTCATCTACATACACTTCCATGTTGCGGTCAATTTGCTCCTTGAAGATCTTATTGACCAGGCACTGGTATGTTGCTCTTACATTTTTGAGTCCAAAAAGCATAACCCTATAACAGTAAAAACCATGGTCAGTAATAAAAATAGTTTTCTCCTCATCCTCTAGTGCCATCTGGATTTGATTATAGTCGGAGAAGACATCCATGAAAGTGAGGAGCTCGTGGTCCGAAGTTGCATCCACCAGTTGATCAATTTTGAGCAGAGGGTAGCTATCTTTTGGACAGGCTTTGTTCAGTTTTTTGAAATCTATGCACATTCTCTATTTGTCGTTTGTCTTTTTGACGAGTACGATGTTGGAGATTCAATTTGGATGGTTGACTTCTCGGATGAATCCAACCTTAAAGAGCTTGTCAACTTCTTCTGTAATTGCCTTCTGTCTCTCTAGGACATGGCTCTGCATCTTTTCTTTCATTGGCCGATGTTTTGGATAAACAGTCAAATGATGCTCCATGACATCCGCATTGATTCTCGACATGTCCATGGGGACCCAGGCAAAAACATCTGCATTTCTTCGAAGAAATTCGATGAGCTGCTCTTGTATCCTATCGTTAGGTTGGAACCAATCTGTATTGTGTGCTCCACATTTCCATCATTTAGAGAGACTGAGATAAGATCTTCTATCGGTTCTCTCCTTTCTTTCACGAGGTCATCCCGAACATCTAACCCATCGACAGGACAAGGGTCAGACTGTTCTTTCTTTTGTAGGATAATTGAGTAGCAGTGCCTTGCCAGAGCTTGATCTCCCCTGACCTCTTCGATTCCATAACTTATCAAAAACTTCATCTTCAAATAATAAGTTGATACCACCACGCGAAGTGCATTTAGATCAGATCGGTCGAGAATTGCATTGTAAGCAAAGGGAGCCTTTACTACCAAAAAATCCACTTATGCTCTGGATTATCTTGGATATTGCTCTAAAGCCACAGCTAGAGTTATTACCTCTTCAACTAGTACTGCAGCACCAGCGAAGCCTACTAGTGAGGAGTTTATTGATCCAATCTGACTATTAGATATTGACATTTTGGAGAAATCATCATAAAACAAGATGTTAGTCGAACTTCCATTATCAACTAGGATGCGACATACATCATAGTCTGCTATATTTAAAGAGATTACAACCACGTCATTGTGCGGGAACTATACTCCTCATGCATCTACCTTAGTGAAGGTTATGAGTTCTTCAGTCCTTCGTCTCTTCACTGATCCCTCAGATCCATCGACCTCTTCTCGCCGAAGTCCCCCAGAGATAGTGTTGATGATGCCGAGAGGTGGCCAATCTCCTTGTTGTTCCTCTCTTCTTGGTGGTTCTAGCTGCGGTAGTGTCCTCGATCGATCTTCTCTTGCTTCAGACCGGCATCTAAGAAATCAACCCCATCGCCCTCTCCTGATAAGCTCCTTGATCTCATCTTGGAGCTGAATGCATTCTTTAGTATCGTGATCGTGGTCATGATGGTAAAGGCAGTACTTGTTAAGATTGCGCTTGCCAGGGTGAGTGTGCATTCTTTCAGGCCTCGATAGTTGCTTCTTGATCTTCATCAATACTTGCATTTTTGGAGCATCGAAGGGGGCGTAGTTGTGAAACCTTCTAGGAGGAAAGCTTCTTCGTGCCCTTCTGTCGGGGCTTCTTTGATGATAAGCTCGAGGACGAGTTCGGGCTCGCTTGCATTTGGGGGGAGTCCATGAGCGTGGTCAAACTTCATTTAGCCCTCCATTAGCTGTGAGCTTATTAGACTCGCCCACCTACCGCTCTTCTACGGCTTCCTCATCCTTCAACTTGAAGGCTTCTTCCGCTCGGACATATCCTTCAGCCTGAGCTAGCAGATCAGCAAAGTTTTTAGGGTACTTTTTCTTCAGAAAGAATAGCAAATCATTCTTCTGAAGGCCATCCTTCAGCACGTCCATTACAATAAATTGGTCCAGGTTTCGAACTTTCAGTGCGGCAGCATTGAAGTGATTGACATAAGCCCGGATGGACTCCTCTTCCTTCTACTTGATGTTGATGAGGGAGTCCGAACCTCTTTGGAGACATCGGCTGCTAACAAAAAGAGCCAAAAATTGATGGCTCATCTGGTCAAAGAAGAAGATCGTACCTATCTTCAATGTTGAATACTAGTTTCTTGCTACTTCCTTCAAGATAGATGGGAAAGCTCAGTATAAGATGGCATCTGATGCGCCATGGAGCAGCATCATGATTTGAAAAGTCTCCAGATAATCGACCAGATCAAAGATTTCATCGTAGCTTTTAAATTGGGGAAGCTTGAAGTTTGGCAAAATGGGCTCTTGCATAATTTGGGGAGAGAAAGAAGGATCGGTGTAGATGTCATCATGGTGAGCTGGGGCGATGTGGTAGAGTTTCTCAATCCGTCGGTCCATCTCTTATAGTTTCTGATCAAGGATGTTATCTCGATCGCAAATCTTGGAAGGCTTTCGACTGTAGATGGAGAAGGTCTCCTCCAAAAAAGAATCATGATCTGAATAAGGATCCTCTGCTCTCTATTTTTTCTTTCCAAGGGCGACGGGTATGCTAGCCCAAGTGCGCCTCCTTGGGATCAGTTCTTGACATCCCGATGGTGGGTTTTCTTATGAAACCACCATCGGGGGTTGCTGCATGACCTACACCATTTCGGTGAGGCCTTGAACCCACTGCATCAGTAGTTTAAACTACTCCAAATCTACTGTGGCCTCCAATGGAGGAGATTGAAGCACCAACAATGAAGCGAGAATGGATGGATCTAGCTCAGATTTGATGGTAGAAGTGGTAGATCTTCGGATCGACTGAGGGAGAGGATGGAGATGAACCTTGAAGAAGAAAATCCATAGGATAGACTGAGCACTCTTTTAAGAATAAGGGTTTACAAATGGCCATTCCTCTAGCGCCAATCCTATTGGTGCAAAATCTGATTGATGTTGGATCAAGCTGGAGTTAAGGAAGAAGAGGTCACCGATAGCTTGAGTTAAGGAAGAAGAGGTCACCGACGGCGTCGGTGACCTATAAAATAAAGTCCCATCTAGAGTCGATGGTGGTGGCTCTGGCAGGATCCTCCGATGATCAAGTTAGCTCTTCTGGCCAACAGAAATGGAGTGCTTAAAAAAAAATTCAGCAGAGTTTTGGGAAGGAGAAGAGAGCTTAGAGAAAATATATCTGAAGGATCTCTTTTATAGATGGAGCCTGTAACAAACTTGAAAGTGACAGCCATAATCATCAGATAGTGGGCTATTCGGAGCTACGTGGAGTTTGTTATGAAGAGTAGTACCCATTGTCATGACATGCCCATTCATTGGGATTTAATAGTCAAAGTTTGGAGGAAGCAGACATTGGTTGGTGAAGAGCTTTGACATATATCAATTCTAAAGGAGTTTGGACTCCTCTAAGTTATTTATGAGTTAGTTGATTCATGCCGTGCAGAGAGCTATAGATTAAAAGGGGTTTGACTAAATGAAATCACCTAGAGGGAATACGACTAGAGGGGATCATCCGAAAGAAATGCTACTAAAATCTGGAAGTAATCTGCTCGAGGAATCCGGATGGAGTTTGACTGATGGAGTAGTCTGAAAGGAGTCTGACTGATGGAGAAGTCTGGCTGAAGGAGAAGTCCAAGAGAAATTTGACTGAAGGAGAAGTCTGAAAGGAGTCTGACTGATGGAGAAGTCCGGTTGAAGGAGAAGTCCAGGAGGAGTTTGACTGATGGAGAATTTTGGCTATAAGAGAAGTTTAGGAGGAGTTCGATTGATGGAGAAGTCTGGAAGGAGTTTGATTGATGGAGAAATCTGGCTAAAGAAGAAGTCCAGAAGGAGTTCGACTGATAAAGAAGTTCGGCTACAAGAGAAGTTCGAGAGGAGTTTGATTGATGGAGAAGTCTGACTGTAGAAAAAGTCCAAAAGGAGTTCGACTGATGGAGAAGATCAGAAGAAGTTCGACTGATAGAGAAGTAGCGATTGAAGCTCTTCTGCGATTACAAATTATACATGGCTGAGCATTAGACCAAACTTTGGCAAGAGCAAGGTTTACCCCCAACAAAGATCAAGCAAGCAGCTCTCTCCTTCATCAAATTCTCCACGCCAAGAGCAACGAACGGCAAAATTCAGCAAGAAGCAATTATTTATTTGGATTTTGCTTATACTTTTTATTTTATTTGCTATTTTTGTTTCCTTTACCATGAACTAAATTTCTTTTACTAAGGCTAATGTGTAGCCACTTTTTTTGATGCAATATTTAATATGATTTGCTTTTAATTTTATATTTTGTTTATAAGGAGTATATAAATTTATTCTTAATACTTTTAGATTATTGGCCATCTTCTAATTGATTTGATGAACATAGATGATATGGACCAAGTACGTTGATGTTATTGCTTCTTGATTTATATACCTTATATTTTGAATCAATTTGAGATTCATATGCATGCAAGAATTTTAGTACGCTTTGGATGCAACATATTTTAATTAGAGGATTTCATAAGATTTAAAGCATCAATATTTATTTAAATTATGTCTAGACCAAAGGATAGCTAATAAATATTGGTAGTTTTGCTACGTCTGGACCAAAGGATAGTAAATATCCTAGAAAACTCTACCATCACATGAAATAAATTAACCTAATTACATGAATATTATATTGACTGAGTTGGTGAACCGATTGCCTTAGTAACCTATTATCCTTGAATTCAATCTTAATAATTATACCCTCTCTATCTTCTTGCAAATTATTAATTATTTTTTTGTTTATTCTTATTTTTTTATTACTTATAAATCGATTCTCTAAATAAAGCCTAGGAAAGAGTTTTTCAGTACTTATTTTTTAATCCTCTAGGGACGATACTCTACTCACATATTTTATTACTTGATCGACTAGTACACTTGCCATAGTGAAAGATTAGCATGCATCAACTTTTTAGCACTATTGTCGGGAGTTGTATCTAAAATAATATTAAAATTTTAATCCTTACTTTACTTTAAAATTTTATTTTTTATTTTAGTTTTTATTTTATTTTTAGGTTTGTGTTTGGTGCATGACACACACCACATATAGTGACCTACTATCTTTTAATCCAGAAATAGAAAGGACAACTACAAGACTAAATCAAGAAAGAAACATGGCAACCAAAGATCCTAACGACATCAATCTAGGATTAGACATGGTGGTAGAGGAAGGATAAGAAGCTATTCGAGTGGCACATCATTCATTAAATGATTATATCACACCATCTATTGTTGATGCAGCTTCGAGCATCAGAAGATTGCCTATGTAAGAAAATAATTTTGAAATAAAATCGATAATGATCCAGATGATTTAATCAACTATCTAATTTAGTGGACACATGCAAGATGATTCGAATACCCATATTTTTAATTTTTTTAAACTCTATGATACTTTTAAAATTAATGAAGTGTTGAATGATGCTATTAGATTAAGGCTATTTTCTTTTTCTTTATGGAATAAAGCTAAAAGTTAGCTTCATTCTCTTCCTGAAGGTTCTATCACTACTTGGGGTGTCCTAGCCCAGAAATTCTTAGCCAAATACTTTCCATCTTTCAAGACTAAAAAGATGCATAATGATATTACTTCTTTTATGCAGATGGAAATGGAGACACTATATGAGGCCTGGGAGCATTTTAAGAAACTACTGAGGAGATGTCCACACTATCAATTGCCTGTATGGCTTCAGGTATAAATTTTTTATAATGCTTTATCTTCTACTAATTATTCTATGATTAATGCAGTAGCAGGAGGTACCATTAATCAAAAAACAAAGGAGGAAGCCTTTGACCTGATTGATGAGATGGTATCAAATAGCTACCAATGGCAAACAAATCACATGATGCTGAGAAGACCAGTAGCTGTGCAAGGAGTAGATTATGTTCTAATCTTATTAGTTGAGATTGCAGCCCTTAGAACCAAAGTCAACAATATAAAGGGATCAGCTATGCATGTTCAAAGCATCACGTGTGAGCTGTGCGGAGGAGGACACAATACTAGCAACTGCCAGATAGGTAATCCTTTTGCTAAAGCCCCTGATATAGCTAATTATCTTGGTAATTTTTTTAGACCACAACAAAATAATCCCTACTCCAACACATACAACCAAGGGTAGAGACAGCATCCAAATTTTTTGTGAAGTAATAAAAATGCAGCACAACAACCACCTCCAAAATTTCAAGCACATGAAAAGAAGCCTAATATGGAGGAGCTGATGGCCAAATTCATTCAAAATCAAGAAGCTGCCATTCGAAACTTAGAAACAAAGCTCAGGTAAGATCATGCAGCCACTATTCGAAACTTGGAGATGCAAGTAGGTCAATTGGCCAAGATAATCTTCAAGAGATAATAGAGATCCTTGTCTAGCAACATGGAGAACATTCGAAGAGAGCAAATAAATGCTATCACACTAAGAAGTGGTAAAGAGCTAGAGGAGCCGCATCAGGACAAAAAGACTGAAGAAGAAACTACAAAGCAGCCAACCAAAATTCATTAGTCACCAAAACAACCGACAGATGGATGGTCCCCTAGTGTAAAATTTACTGATCCAAATATGAAGTCCTATAAGCCACCACTACCATTCTCAGAGAGACAAATACAGCATCCAAATGAGAAATTTTTTAACTTTTTTAGTATTTTAAAGAATTTATATATTAATATTCTTTTTATAGATGCTATCACTTAAATGCCCACGTATGCTATGTTTCTTAAAGAAATTTTAACCAATAAGAAGAAGTTGAAGGAGCATGAGAGAATAAATTTAAATAAAGAGTGCTCAGCAATACTTCAAAATAAATTACCATAAAAGCTAAAAGATCCAGAAAGTTTTACTATCCCTTACATTATTGGTGATTGTAATTTTGATAAAATTTTATGTGATTTAGGAGCAAGTTTTAATCTCATGTCTTTCTCTATTTTCAAAAAGCTAGGTCTAGGAGAACTGAAGCCTACCACTATCACTCTTGAACTAGCTAACAGATCCATTAAATATCCAAGAGGTATAGTGGAAGATATCTTGGTAAAGGTAAACAAGTTTATTTTTTCTGTTGATTTTATTATTCTAGACATGGAAGAAGATTATGATGTATCTCTTATCTTAGGGAGACCTTTTTTAGCTACTGGAGAAGCTTTATTAGATGTTCAACAAGAAAAATTAATTCTTAGAATTCAAGATGAATAAGTTACTTTTAATGTCTTTAAAGCTATTAAACATTCCAATGATAATCAAACTTGTTTTTGAATTAATGATACTGACAAATTAGTGCATGAGTATTTTCTAGAAAATATATTTGAGGATCCTATTAAAGCTTGCATTGTCCAATCAAAAAAGGGTTCAGCTAAAGATGAAAAACAAATAGAGTGCATAAGATTATTGGAGGCTAGGCCATACATTCCACATACATACAGACCATGGTTTGAAGAATTAGAAAGATCATCTACCTCTCTCTCAAAGCCATCAATTAAAGAGCCACCTACTCTTGAACTCAAATCTCTTCCTTCTCATTTAAAATATGTTTTCTTAGAAGGTTTCTTGCACTTACCTGTTATTATTTCTTCTCCTTTGATAGAATTAATGGAAGACAAGTTGATGAGAGTGCTAAAGGAACATAAGAAAGTATTTGGATGGACTATAGCAGACATCAAAGGAATTAGTCTCTCAATTTGTATGCACAAAATTCTAATGGAGGACAACTACGAGCCTACGGTCCAACCCCAAAGAAGACTTAACCCAAAGATGCAAGAAGTGGTAAAAAGAAGATAATCAAGCTACTTGATATAGGTATTATTTATCCTATCTCTGATAGTTCATGGGTGAGTCATGTTCGAGTAGTACCTAAGAAATGTTGGATTACTGTAGTTTAAAATGATAATAATGAATTAATTTTCACTAGAACAGTTACTGGGTGGAGAGTATGTATGGATTATAGAAAATTAAATGGTGCAACTATGAAAGATCATTATCCTCTTCCATTCATAGATCAAATATTTGAAAGATTAGCTAGGCATGACTTTTATTATTTTCTGAATGATTATTCTGGTTATAATCAAATTGCCATAGCACCTGAGGATCAAGAGAAAACTATGTTTACATGTCCTTATGGTACATTTGCTTTTAGAAGAATGCCATTTGGTTTGTGTAATGCACCAGCTACTTTTCAACGATGCATGATGGCTATTTTTTATGACATGATTGAGAATTTTCTTAAAATTTTTATGGATGATTTTTCTATCTTTGGATCTACATTTAATAAGTGCTTGCATAACTTATCTCTTGTTTTACAATGATGTAAGGATACTAATCTTATCTTAAATTGGAAGAAGTATCATCTGATGGTGCAAGAAGGCATAGTCCTAGGCCACAACATCTCATATAAGAGAATTGAAGTAGATAGAGCTAAGGTTGAGGTAGTCAAAAAATTGCCTTTACCGACCTCAGTAAAGGCTATTAGAAGCTTTTTAGGGCATACTGGATTTTATCATCGATTTATAAAGGATTTCTTCCTAATTTTTAGATCTCTATCTAATCTATTGTGTAAAGATGTCTCTTTTCATTTTATTGATGAGTGTTTGCGGGCATATAATATCCTCAAGAAGAAGTTGGTCATAGCACCTATTGTAGTAGCACCAGGTTGGTCCTTACCTTTTAAGCTGAGTGTGATACTAATGATACAGCCATAGGAGCAGTACTTGGTCAAAGAAAGGATAAAATTTTTTAAACTATTTATTATGCCAGCTGCACCTTGACAGAGGCTCAATAAAAATATGCAACTATAGAAAAGAAGCTTTTAGCAGTAGTATTTGCATTAGATAAATTTCATTCCTATCTTCTTTTATCCAAAGTTATTGTATATACTGACCATGCAGCTCTAAATATATCCTTACCAAGAAAGATGCAAAACCCAAATTGATCAGGTGGATTCTTCAACTACAAGAGTATGATTTGGAGATTAAAGATAAGAAGGGCATAGAGAATTTAGTTGATGATCACCTTTCAAGATTAGAAAATACCATAGAAAAGGAATTAGATACTTGCCCTATCAAGAAGGAATTTTTAGATGAACGCCTTTATGCTATATCAAGTAGAACATTTTCATGGTATGCTGATATTGTTAACTATCTAGTTGGTAAGGTTCTTCCACTTGATCTTTCTTTTCAATAAAAGAAGAGGTTCTTATCTATTGTTAAATATTATTTTTGGGATGAACCATTCTTGTATAAGTATTGTGCAGACCAGGTCATTAGAAGATGCATCTCAGAGGAAGAGATGGAGAAAATTCTACACCATTGTTATGATCGGAAGGTAGGAGGATATTTCGACCCAACTAGGATAGCTTATAAGATTCTTCAATCAAGTTTTTATTAGCCCTCTCTATTTAAAGATGTTCATTCTTATGTCTCTTCATGTGACCACTATCAAAGAACTGAAAATCTTTCTAGGAGACATGAAATGCCTTTAAACAATATTCTTGTATATGAAATTTTTGATGTTGGAGTATTGATTTTATGGGATCTTTTTCTAATTCTTTTTTAAATCAATATATTCTTATGGTTGTAGATTATGTTTCAAAATATGTAGAAGCAGCAACTTTTCCAACTAGTGATGCTAAGATAGTTATTAAATTTTTGAAAAAATATATTTCTATATATTTTGGCACACCTAGAGCAATCATTAGTGATGGGGATACACACTTTTATATTAAATAATTTAAAATTTTATTAAGAAAATATCATGTTACTCATAAGATATCCACCCCGTATCATCTACAAACTAGTAGTCAAGTAGAGATGCCTAATAGAGAATTAAAAAGAATTTTAGAAAAGACTATAAGTACATCTAGGAAAGATTGGTCATTGAAATTAGATGATGCATTATGCGCATATAGGACTGCATATAAAACATCCATTGGTATGTCTCCATATAGACTACTCTTTGGTAAAGCATATCATCTCCCTATTGAGCTAGAACATAAAGCATACTGGGCTATGAAAATTCTTAATTTTGATATACAAGATGTAGGAAAGAATAGGTTGATGCCGTTAAATGAGATAGACGAATTTTGCCATAATGCCTATGAGAATATCAGGATCTATAAAAAATATACTAAAAATTTGCATGATAATCATATTATAAAAACAAAATTTCATGAGGTGCAGCAAGTTCTCCTGTATAGTTTTATTTTCAGAAAAGCTAAAATCAAGATGGACAGGTCCCTATACAATTACTAAAGTTTTTTCATATGGAGTAGTTGAGATCTATGATGAATCAAAAGGTACTTTCAAGGTAAATGGTCATAGGTTGAAGCATTATATTGATAGAAGTCTTGAGAAGGAGAAGGAAGCCCTCAAATTACAAGACCCAGCTTAGAGCTTTAAGAAAGTCAAGCTGAAGACTATAAATCAAAACTACTAGATATATTGTTTCTTTTTTTTTTAGTTTTGATCCTTTTCTTTTAATTTTCATAGTTTCTTATTGCTCTTTTATTTGCTTTGGCTTATTTTTAATTTTGCAGAGAAAGATGAATGAGAGCTCAACCCAAATTCTAAAGCTTCAAAGAACCAGTCTGGACTAATAAATTAAATGTATTCTCTCCTGTCCCTTATTGCATTCTTTATTTTTCTTTCTCCATTAAGATAATGTAGAATAAACTAGAGGATAGAAAAAAAAATTTATTAAAAAATAATTAAATTAAATTTAAAAAATTTAAAATTAATTATCTTTTTAAACCATATATCAAGAAAGAAAATCTTGAGCAAGATAGACTAGGAAAAGTAATAAAAGTTAGAAGTATTTGCTAATGAATGTAGCGAGTTAAGTAGTAGATTAGTTGGTCAGACTTTTAGCAGCCTACTTAGGTTACCTAAAGACTATTAGTACTTCTAATTACACATGCACACTAACAAGGCAAAGTAGGTATTGATTATAAGGCCAACTGAGGATTCAATTATCACTGAAAATTGATGATTAATATACATTCCAATCAAAGAAACTTGAATTTAAAGAAAGCACTATCTGTCGAAATAAAAATGCAAAAGACAGAGTATATGTGGATTGCCTGAAGCTTAGTAACTGGGTCTCTATACCTAAGTCAAGTGTGGAGGTTCATGTCATGGAGGAAAGACCAGGATGCTCAGCATAAAAAAAAAAAAAGAAAAAAAAGAAAAAAATGAGGCAATATAAAAGCTACCTTAATTCATGAGCTTAACTTAGGAGTGTATAGAAAATTAACTGAAATAAGTGATAAGAGAAGATACTTTTGTCCTTTAAGTTAATACTGAAATGCTTAGTTAGTCTTCACAAGCACAAGTGTTATAGATCTTTAGATGTACTCTAAGAAAGTTTTTGATTTTACTGACTCCAAAGTTTGCTTTTGAAACTTAATACTGAGTTAGTGGTGCTTTCTAAATTTTTTGAACTTTAAACCTAAATTTATCTTTATGATGGAGGATCTTATTGAAACATGGTATTAAATAAAGCATTGCTAAGGGACTAGAAATGATTAAGTTGGATGGTGTGATAAGTGTTATAAATATAATAATAAAAGTATTAAATTATAAAATAAATTAATTTATTTTTAAAAATTTGATACTTCTATTGATCTTATGCAGGAAAAAAGGCCACCAATATGAAGAGCTTAATTTTTGGGTTCAAACAAGACAAATTTGAAGAAAAATGGACTTCAAATGAGCATGATATCAATTTTAAAAGAAAACGAAAAATTAAAAAAAATAAAATATAAATTTAAAGATGGCCAGTTCAGACCAAACTAGCTCAAAAAATCAACTCAGCCGGCCTAGCTCGACTGCCCACTAAATCAATCCACCCGCCTGACGTCAGCATGACGTCAGAATCATCGCGACGTACAGTGGACTGCTATAGTAACCCATCCAAGGGGCATTCTAGGGATTTTACATGATGTCGTGTGCTTTGATTAGTGGATGTACATGGTAGTCTACTGAAGATTTGGCTCGCGATCGGTTTACATAAGCTGAAGGCCCGATCAAATGATTGCTATCACTTGGTTTTGATCCAATGGTCGACATTTTGGCGCTGATGAATGGTGGATGTAACTCCCAGTCAAGATCCAATGGCTGGCATGTGATCCCAGTTTTAAATAAGCATCTCAGGCTTCCTATGCATGAATCCGACTGTCCAGTTTCACTGATCAAGGTTGATCTGATGGCTAAGGTTTAATCCAACTTCATCTGGGTTTTAAAAGAAACTTTAAGAGGTTTTTGGACCGTTGGATGCTGATCTAAAGGCCAGACATGATCTAGACTTCTCTTCGACTGATTCTAGGAGTTTTAAACTTGATTTCAATGGGATTTCAACCAATAGACCATATTTTGCCTATAAAAAGGGCCTACTGCTGTCGATCAATAGAGAGGAGAACCTTGGAGAGAATAGTTAGAAAAATAAAGAACAGAGAGGGAGGAATAGGGAGAGGTTTAGAGAGAGTTTTTATTTTGTTTTTCTTTCTTTCTTCCTTCTTTATTTTTTTTTTCTTTTCTTTAAGATCAAGCAACCAGTTCTCTCCTTCATCAAATTCTTCATGCCAAGAGTAATGGACGGCAAAATTCAGTAACAAGCAATTATTTGTTTGGATTTTCTCATGCTTTTTTATTTTATTTGTTGTTTTTGTTTCTTTTACCATGAACCAAATTTCTTTTACTAAGGCTAAGGTATAGCTACTCTTTTTGATGTAATATTCAATATGATTTGCTTTTAATTTTATATTTTATTCATGATGAGTATATAAATTCATTCTTAATGCTTTTAGATTATTGATCATCTTCTAATTGATTTGATGAACATAGATGATACGAATCAAGTACGTCTATGTTATTGCTTCTTGATTTATATCCTTATATTTTGAATCAATTTGAGATTCATATGCATGTAAAAATTTTAGTATGCTTTGGACGTAGCGTATTTTAATTAAAGGATTTCACAAAACTTAAAGCATCAGTATTTATTTAAATTATGTCTGAACCAAAGGATAGTTAATATATATTGGTAGTTTTACTATACCTAGATCAACGGGTAGTGAATATCCTAGAAAACTCTACTGTCACATAAAATAAAATAACCTAATCACCTGAATATTGTATTGACTGAGTTGGTGAACCAATTGTCTTAGTAATCTATTTCCTTGAATTCAACCCTAATAATTATACCCTCTCTATCTTCTTGTAAATTATTAATTATTTTTTTATTTATTCTTATTTTTTTTACTTATAAATCGATTCTCTAAATAAAATCTAGGAAAAAAATTTTTGATACTTATTTTCTAATCATCTAGGGACGATACTCTATTCATACACTTTATTACTTGATTGACTGATGTACTTGCCATAGCGATAAATTAGCACGCATCATAATGGCATCTGACACGCATGCATGGACAGTTGATCCTGTAACCAATTGCCAACAACCCACTACCCTGGCTATGACAGTTCTGATCGTCTAACAAACTTTCTCCTATAAAATGGAAAGAAAAGAAAAAAAGGAAGACTTTCTCTCTCCAAACATTCTCTCTCTCACTATTTTTGCTATCTTCTATTATTCTTCCTCTAGTTGGCTTAAGCATCAGTGAATCCTTCACTAAAAAATCCCATCTTTTCTCCAATGTGTGTAGTCCATATCTTCTTTGATATGTACATATTATTATTATTATTATTATTATTATTATTATTATTATTATTATTATTATTATTATTATTATTATTATTATTATTATTTTAATATGATTGACTACCAATCTACTCTAGTTTTTAAAGAAATCTCTACTGTTAGAGGTGCAACAACAGCCATCACCACTTATAACAATTACTAATCACATGCCTCCTCTATCAATGTTGCATTTGTTATTGGCTTCTTTCCCATTGATGGTTTGTATGGAAACCTGGAGTGGTAGCACTAGTCCAAGTCACGATGGGGAAATCATTAATATCTTCGACCTTGTCTCTCCTATGATAGTGCATCATCTCGTTCGGACTCGATCTCTCCATTCTTTTATAGGGTGAGTGCTCTCTCTCCCCTTCTCTATCCCTGACGATCGAGGACCTAATCTCTCCGATCTTTCACTAGGTGAGCTCTCTCTCCACACTCTCCACCATCCCTTACTCTCCTTCCTCTCATTTCTCTCTCTCTCTCCCTCTCCTCTCATCTCCCTCTCTCTCTCTTTGCGCTCCCCCAATCTCCCAAATTGCTGGCGTGTGCGATGTTGCTGCCGCCTCAAGATGGAGAGACTCCTGTGTCGAAGGTTGCTTGCTATCATCTCCTCCTCACTCTTCTCCTAGATGGTAGCCATAGTGCAATTAAAATTTCGTCCACTCTGGTATAGGATTTCTTTCCATCCAGGGTCAAGTGGGGTTGGAGCAGTAGACCCCAATCCTACTTGTGGCCTACTTGCCTTCTTATGATCGCTTCTATTGCCGCTTCTTCTTCCTTTCCTTCTCCCCGTTGCCCTAACACTAGGTGGTGCTCTCGACCTCACTTTTCTGGTTTGGTAGGCTTTTTGTTCTTGAATCTTTCAAATTTTCTATCCCCAATGTGTTACCATAAGATTATATTTGTAGATTTTGTATTTCTTCTTGGTTTATTTGTTCTTCCTCGTTCTTGGTTTTATCTCCTTTTTTTGTAGAAAAGAATTTAGAATTCGTTCTATTTACTTATTCTTTTTGTGGCATTAAGTTGCTATTAGTTCTATTGTTTTTGACCAGTTTTTTCATCTCCAGATATCTGGCTTTCAAGCATGTTTGTTCTTGATGTTTTTCTTTGAAAAAACTTGTTAATGATAAAAATTAAATCTTTTTTTTTAATTTTTTCAACATCAAAATCATTATTTTTCATCACTAGCATAGCTATGTAATCAAGATTTTGAGAGAGTTGCTCTTTTTTGGCTATTTGGTAGGACATGAAATTGGGTGAAATAAGGATGGAGCAAGATGAAACATTTGGAAAGAGTTCTTTCGAAAGAGCAGCTAGGGATGAAGAGATGGATGAACTAAAAGATTATGGTGGTGATATGGGGATTGATGGTATTAGAAAAGAAGATAATGAAATTGGCAGCAGGGATAAGGGGAAGTCCAGGGAGTCAGCAAAGCATAGGAGCAAAGAAGGAAGAAAATGAAGGCGAGAAAAGGAGCATGGAAATCGAGATGGAGAAAGATCAAAGGAGAGGGAGAAAGAGGATAGAAATTTAGATAGATATGATGCAAAGGATAAGGATAGGTTTGATAATAATAGGGAGAGAAGGAAGGGGGAGAGGTTGGAGTTTAATAAAAATATGGACCATGAGAGGGAATAAGATCAAGATAAAGAGAGGAGCAGGGACAAGATGCGGGAGAAGGACTACAATCAGAATAAGTATAAAGAAAAGGAGATAGACTGGGAGCGTGGGAAAGATAGATGAAAGGAGCTTGATAAGGAAAGGGAGTGAAGTACTAATTGAGAGCGTGATCGAGGTTGGGACCGTGGAAAAGAAAGAGGAAAAGAGTGTGAGAAGGATAGAGAGGGTTAGAGGGAAAGAGATTTGATGTGAGAACATAATCAAGAAAAAGAGTAGGAGAAGGTACATGACCATGTGAGAGAAAGAGATAATAATCATGAGAGAAGTAAAATTCATGAGAGGGATCATGAGAAGGATGTGAAGAAGGAGTTGGATAGGTAAAGAGGAAAGAAGAAAGATCGTAAGATGGGAAAGGATAGAGATAGGGAAAGAGAGAAGGACCAAGATTGGCTGAATAATAAGAAAAGAGGAAAGGAGAAAATTGAAGATAGGAAAAAGGAGAAAGAAAGAAAAGGGTAAGTTGGATAAGGATAGAGCTAAGGAGAAATCTAGAGAGAAAGAAATAGATATAAGGGATAAAGAAAGAGATGGCTAAGCTAGGAAAGGTGAAAAGAATGAGAAGGTAAAAGCTGATGGTGGGAATAGTAGAATTGCAAGGAAGGGAGGGGAAGTTCAAGATAAAAAAGTTGATTTAACACATAATGAAAAGCCAGTTCTTTTAACATCAACTTCAGAACTTGAAGAGAGTGTAATAAAGTAAGCAATCATTTTTCCTATAGCTATATTCATTTCACCTTCACTATAACAAAACCTATTTTTTGTGATGTAACATATTCATCGCAAATAATAAATTTTCATCATTAATAATTATTAGCGATGAAAATTTCGTCACTAATTTTTTATCGCAAAAAATAGGATCGTAGATAATAATTAGCAACAAAAAGATAATTTTCATCGTTAATAAAAATTTTTTATAATAAAAAATTTTCATCAAAATTTTTTTTTATTGATTAAATTATTTGTGATGAAAATTTTTGTAATGGAAACCAAATATTTTCATCATAAATAAATTTTTTTGATAAAAAATTTATTTGCAATGAAAACTTTACGTTGCAAATATGAAATTATTTGTGATGAATTTTTTTCCATCATAAATAATTTATTTAGTTTTGATGAAATATTTTCATCATAAATAATTATCTTATTTTTGATAAAAAAAATTTTATCATAAATAAATCTTAATTCCAATAAAAAATTTACTTCGCAAATAATTTTTATTTACGATGGATATAATTTTCATTATAAATAATTTGTATTTGCAACATAAAGTTTTCATCATAAATAATTACATCATAAATTATTTTTTAAAAAAATTATAATAAATATATTTTATATTTTTAATATATTTATAATTTATAAAATTAAAATAAAAAATTTATTAATAAATTTGATCATTTCATCCATAATAAATTTCATCATTTCATTATATAAAAAGTATTTCATTATAGAAAGTATTTTTTGGTACATAAATACAAAAGATCCAAAATAAAAATAAAAATAGAAGAAAATAGGCTGCCAACCATCAAGCATCGACAAATTTAGAGAAGAAAAACAAGCTGAAGGAGGGGAGTGCTTAGAGAAGCTCAGACCGACCTGCTGCTGCTTCATTAGCTGCATCATCTGCTCCATCTGCATCATTCGCTCCATCATCTGTGACTGGAACAGCTGGTACTCGTCGATGCATGTAGTCAACTCAATAGCTCGCTGTCGATCCTTAGCAGCTTGTCTCAATATCTCCACTAGTTGGATATCGCAGGCAACATAGATGCCAACCCTGGATGAGCATGAAGATGTAGGAGCTCTGATCCCATGCCCTAGCCTCCTAACATAATAGGATCTCATACTAAGCACTTGATCACAGATCTCATCATCTGTGGGTGCAATCAAGCTCTCTGGGATAGACTGGGATCTAATATCTATCATACGATCCTGAAAATTAAAGTTATAGCGATTCTAAGTTTATACTGAAAATCAAAATATCAATAAAAAATAGTTGGAAAAACTTATGTAAAGCTCCTGGCTTCCGCTCATCTAGTCTCCTGACCATCATTGATGGATCCACTGGTAGATCTCGATCCTACCAGGAAGCTCGCCACTCTCTACATCTCTCTATAATTTAAGAATAATTAATATAATTTTTTTAAATAGTTAAAGAGTTAAAATATGATAAATAAAAATTACTTACCATCTGCTCCATAGGACGAGCGAATGGCCTGGAATCCCCACAATGCGAGATTGTCTATCTCGCTCGATTCGCGGCATTTTTGGCACATCGATTCTGCATGGTTAACATTTAAATTAGTTAGTAAGTAACTGAATTTAAAATTAAATAATTTAATTATTTAATTTTAAATTAAAAAAATTATTTGATGTACTAGATCCTAGTACGTGCGGCATATGATAGCCCAATCCTCGATATTGATGCTATCATATGGCTGTTACCATGCTGCCTCCACTCCCTAGTCATGCACTATAGCGTACTAGTGGCAATGAATGCAATGCCAATACTTTTTGAAATGCGAGCATAAATGATCAGCTACAGCTCACCGCATGCGATCGTGCTTAAAATCAATAATCTCAAATATAACCTACCAATAATAAATATTATAAGAATAAAGTATTAATTAAATATTTAAATAAATATTATTGTACCTGTAAGTGACATAGAAGACCTCCTTCTGAGGCCATGTAACTTGACGTCAATCGAAGAGCATCATCGGGGCATTGCTATGACAAATGATGCCCAGCTTAGTCTACCATGGCTCGCACCATCCCCTAATTGGCCTAGTGTAGCCTAGAAGAATCTCGATGCAGAGACGCTGTCCCTCGTGCTCGCATCTCCAATGCTCAAGGATGAGATTCTTCGATGGACCTCATCCTCACCTCACCACCGATAGAGAATGGCTTGAAAAAATAATGAATAAAATATTAGTATGATAGCCATCTATAAATCTAATAGCTAGGTAGATTAAAATCCAATTTTATTATGTAAAGAATATGAAAATACCAGTTGAGGCTAGCTCACACGAACCCGCCACACTCGGATCCGTCTCTACAAAGCCCTCTAGCAACTCCGATGGTGCAGTAGTGGAAATGGAGGAAGGCTCAGGAGTAGGCTGAAAACTCAAACGTCGTCATTTCGCTCCCAATGCCATATCTGCAAAGCTTAAACTATGCATATAATTAACTTGACATATAAATGAATATAATAATGAATAATAATAACAAAAAATACATAAACACTAATGAATAGAATTATATTGTATACCATTATTGTAAGAGAAGATTCAACAAAGGATACAGATCTACTTATCAATATCTGTATCCTCCTCGATTTCTAGATCCTCCTCCGAATCATAATAATTGATTAATGTATCATCTTGTATCTTATTATCATTTATGAATCAATCGTCACCCTCCAAATCATCAAGATTAAATACAAAATCAGCTTCAACTTCATTGGACGGTAGATTAGCCCTATTCAAAGGATCGGATCCTAAACCAAATTCCAACCCAAATCTCGGATCGAATCTCAACCCGGATCCTGATCCGAATTCCGATCAAGATCCATCCTGTTCATGACCTAAATCCCAAACTGAATCCTGGACATAATCCTAGACCGGATCTCGGACAAGATCCCAGAGCGAATCTTGGACTAAATCTAACCCGGATCCCCATTGAGATTCGATCCAAATCTCATCCTGAATCATAGATCGAATTTCGAATAGGATCCTAGACCGGATCCTAATCGAATTTTGGACCAAATCTTAAATCAGATCCCGGATAGGATCCCAAATCGAATCCTAGATTGAATCCCAGACCGAATTTTGGATAGGATCTTGACTCAGATCCCTAATTGGAACCCGATCTGGATCCCAGACTGGATAGTTTATATGCATTATAAATTAAAACCTTCGACTAATGTAAATTAAAATATTAAATTATAATCATAATAAAATATATGGGCTAAACAAATAAAAAGATTAAACTATAACAAGTAAAAGCATAAAAATATAATTATTTGCTTAACTATTTTAATTATGAAAAAACTTATTATTATTACTAATATAATCGATTATTATTACTATTACTATTATTATTACTATTAATATTAATATTATTATATTTACTATTATTATTATTATTATTCTAACTACTACTATTACTATTATTATTATCATCATTATTTTTTTTAAATAATAATAATTATTATTTTTACTATTATTATTATTTTTACTACTACTATTACTATTACTATTATTACTATTAATATTGTTACTATTATTATTACTACTAGTATTATTATTATTATTACTATTATTATTTTAATTATTATTACTACTTTTATTCTTATTCTTATTATTATTATTACTATTACTACTATTACTATTATTATTACTATTATTAATATTATTATTAGTATTTTTACTATTATTAATATAATTATTATGATTATTATTACTATTATTAGTGTTATTGTTATTATTATATTTATTTTTATTATTTATTAAAATTTAAAATAAATTTCTTCGAACACCGTCGCGGCCCCCCTCCCTCTGCGGTGCCCCTCCATCGGCCACCACTGGTGCTCGTGGCATCCCACCCTCTACGGCGCCCCTCCGCCATCCACCATCGGTGCCCGTGGCCCCCCAACCCATCTCGTCACCACCGCCCCGTGGCCTCGCACCCCAAGCGGCCCCCCACCCCCTACAGCCAGCACCCACCCTTCGCGCCCCGCCATCCATCACCAGTCACCACATGGAACAACTCATGGCCCCCAACCCATGATCCTGTCACCATCGCTCAGTGGCCTCCCATCTCTTATAGCCGACACCCACCCTCCGTGCCCCGCCGCCCACCATCAACCACTGCATGAAAACACCCACAGCCCTCCAAACGATCGAAAGAGAACCAAAAAAAATTACCATCAATAGTGGTAGTGGCAGCAACAATAGCAGTAGTGACAATAGCGATAGCCCCAACAGCGACAACGGCAATGGCAGCGGGAGACCAGGTTGCCGACTAGTGCTAGCCAAGGAGGAGGGGGAGAGAGAAGATGAGGGAGGGGCGAGAGTGGGTTTCGGTCGGGGTAGAGAGAAGATGAGGGGCATCATGTGAACGTAGTGAAAGATGATATTTAAAGATTTTTTAGCAATGAATTTCTAGCGACGCAAATTTATCGCTACAAGTATTATTAGCGATGAAAAATAATTTTTCATCATTAATAATTTTCACTAATTATTTTTCTAAAGAAAATTTTTTTTCTCCATCAAATATTAAAATATTTGATAAAATTATTTATGATGAGAAAATAATTTTTCATCGCTAATAATTTTCATCAATTATTTTCCAAAAAAATTTTCTCTCCAAAAAATATTAAAATATTTAATAAAATTATTTATGATGGAAAATAAGTTTCATCATAAATAATGATTATTAGCAATGATAATTTCCATTGTAAATATTTTTTATAAATAAATAATTCAAAAAATTAAAAAAAATGAGAATAATTATGATGAAAATATTACATCATAAATAAATATTATTTATGATGAAAAGTAAAATTTTATCATAAATAATAATTATTTATGATAAAAAATTTTCATCATAAATATTTTTTCATATATAAATAATTCAAAAAATTTTAAAAAGTTAAGAATATTGGCGACGAAAATTGTTCCATCGTAAATAAGTATTATTTATGATGAAAAATATATTTTATTACAAATAATTGATTATTTATGATAAAAAATTTCTTTTATAATGAAAAATATATTTTATCATAAATAATTGATTATTTATGACAAAAATCCATATTCTATCTCAAATAATTATCCATACATACAAAAATATAAATAATTAAAAAAGATTAGATCTTTTATGATGAAAAATTTTATAAGAAAAGGCAAAAATATGATGTGCATGGTCGATGTGACGCCATTGAGCGATGCAAGCACTTCCACTGTTAGCTAGCCCGAGAGTAAATTATTTTTTTTTTATTTTTTTAAAAATTAGTATTCTTTAAAAAATTATTATTCTCTGAATATTATATAATTTTAAAATTTAAAGTCCATCTTCACCATTCATTATTTAAATAATTATTGTACGAGTATCATCACAAAAAATCATCTCAATTTGGTAGCTCAAGCTTTGTAGATCGATAAAATTTGATTTCGATGGTCACGAATGACTACATGATGATCTGATAGATAGAAATCATCGATGAATTTAAAAACTTACAATGATGATCTTTGTGATATTTATAGTATACTATCAAAATTTGACTTTAATCAAACATCATTATCATGATCAATTTAATATGGAATGATTTTGATCATTAAATAAAAAAGAATAATCAAATGGCTAAACAACGTTCGATGAAGATGATTTTTTAGATAAATGATCTTTGCTACTACTTGGATCGTTTGTATGGTGGGGATCATAAAATTTAAATCACACGTATATGAATGATCCAAAACTACATATCCTTGATACTTATTCTTAAGGTCCTTAAGTAATTATGCTTATATTTTTATAAGATCTGCTTAACATGGATGGTTCATATATATAAGGTTTGAATTTTATAATCACCATCGTATAAATGATGAAAGTAGTAGCAAAGATCATTTATCTAAACAATCATCTTAATCAGACGTTGTTTGACCTTTTGATTACTCATTTTTTATTTAACGAGCTAAATTATCCCATACTAAATTGACCATGATAATGATATTCAATTGAAGTAAAATTTTGATAATATGCTATAAATATCATAAAGATAGTCATTGCAAAATTTTGAATCCATCGATAATTTCTATCTATCAGATCATCATGCGATCGTTCATGACCATCGAAATCAAATTTTATTGATTTGCATAGCTAGAGTTACCAGATCGAGATGATATTTTATGATGATGCTCACATGATAATTACTTAAATAATGAATGATGAAGATAAATTTTAAATTTTAAAATTATATAATATTTAGAAAAAAATAAAAATATTTTTAAAAAATATTAATTTTAAAAATTTTTAAAAATATTAATTTGCTTGCAAGCTAGCTAATAATGGACGTGCTCACACCCCTCAATCCTGTCGCATCGATCATGCACGGCACATCTTTTCCCTTTTTTATTTTTAAAATAGTCCATATTTTTTATTTTTTAAATTTAAAATTTTGGTTAGATTATTTATGATGCAAATCCTATTTTCATCATAAATAATTAATTATTTATTACATAAAATTTTTATCACAAATAATCTAGTATTTTTTAATTTTTTAAATAATTTAGTTTTATAGATTATTTATGATAGAAATATTTTATCATAAATAATTGATTATTTATGACATAAATCCTATTTCCATTATAAAGAATCAATTATTTGCTATTGAATATTTTCATCATAAATAATTCAATATTTTTTCATTTTTTAAGTAATTTATTTTATTTAGATAATTTATGATGAAAATATTTCATCATAAATAATTTATTATTTATGATGGAAAAAATTATATTGTAAATAATAAATTATTTATGATGGAATATCTCCATCATAAATAATTTGATATTTTTTATTTTTTTAAATAATTTATTTTTATAGATTATTTATGATGAAGATATTTCATCATAAATAATTTATTATTTGCAACATAAATCCTATTTTCATCATAAATAATTAATTATTTAAGATAAAATATTTTCATTATAAATAATTTGATATTTTTTAATTTTTTAAGTAATTTATTTTATTTAAATAATTTATGATAAAAATATTACATCATAAATAATTTATTATTTATGATGAAAAAATTACATTATAAATAATAAATTATTTATAATAAAATATTTTCATCATAAATAATCTAGTATTTTTTAATTTTTTAAATAATTTATTTTTATAGATTATTTATAATAGAGATATTTCATCATAAATAATTAATTATTTGAGATGTAAATCTTATTTTCATTGTAAATAATTGATTATTTATGATGAAATATTTTCATCATAAATAATTTAATATTTTTAAAATTATTTAAATAATTTATTTTATTCAGATAATTTATGATAAAAATATTTCATCATAAATAATTGATTATTTATGATGGAAAATCTATTTCCATCATAAATAATAGATTATTTGCAACATAACTTTTTCATCGCAAATAATTTAATATTTTTTTAATTTTTTAAGTAATTTATTTTATTCAAATTATTTATGATGAAATATTTTCATCGTGAATTATCAATATTTGCAATGAAAACTAATTTTTTATCATAAATAATTAATTATTTATGATGAAAAATTTTTTACATCGTAAATAATCTTTATTTGCGATAAAATTTTTTTCCATCGTAAATGCTTTTATTTATAATAAATTTTTTTTCATTACAAATAATTTCATTGTAAAAGATATGTTTTCTTGTAGTGCTTATTTGTAGTCATACTTCTCATTTTTTACTTATTTTGTTGTAGCAATGATAACTACACTGATAATGCTTTCTATATGATTTAGATTGTAATATATAGTTTCTCATTGTTTTGTGATATTCTCATGTTTAGATGTCCATTTTGTTAGTTTTTAGTTGCGGACTTAGCCTGCTTGAAAATTTGGACTGCTTCATGCTTCAACATAAACGTCATCTATTTGTTTCAGCTTCTTTATATGCACATGCATAATCCTAAATATTGCACATTTTATTTAGCATTTTAAACTAGATATTCATTTAAAATTGTTCCATTATTTTTATGTTAATGCACTGGAAACCATAATATGGGGCATGATTATTATAGGTAATGTTTGTCTTTTGGTTTTAATCATGGCCTTTCAAGTTCTCTTCTTGAGTGCTATATTATTGTCTCCTTTTGCTTATGTAACCATTCTTAGGGGAAGAAAGGAAATTGTTGCCTCTAAGTCACATCAATTGCTAGTTGTTTTTCTCTTTTGTTGGTTTTCTGTCCATTAGTTTGATATGTATGCTATTTGTCACATATTTCTCATGTCAGTCCCATTCCTTCTTCATGGATGGAGATATGAGTTTTATAGACAATCAAGTCTTTTCTCTAAAGGTGTGCTTGTTCTTATGCCCCTATGGAACCAACAAGAGTAAATTTTTAAATAATTTTTTTGACATCTTACTTTGAAAATGTGATGGAGGCCTTGCTGTAGGCCTAATTCCTAAGCAAAATGAGATAAGCTAATCATTGTATAAGTTATGCACCTTAAGTTCTTGAAATTTTGGTTTTGCTTCTAAAACTCATGATGTTTGCATGTTCTTGCGGCCGGTAGGATATAATGAACTGATTAAAATGCCAATGAAAACAGTTATCGGTAGTTAGATAAAATTTACTTGTCAAGAGCAACCTTCTTAGAATTGTATTGTGGGAGGACCCATTATCTAATAAGCTTTTAATTAATTAGGAGGGGCAAATAAATGTTTTATGATATATCCCTGAATATGAGAGAGACAAAGTAACTTTATAATTATTTCTTCTTTTTTTTATTTTTTGCCCTGCATGTCTGCCTCAAAACATCTATGACATCCGATGAAAAAATAATCTTCATTTAGGATGGTTATCTACAAAGCCATATAATTTGTTGTTCATGATTACCAATATAAGAACTCCATTATCATTCATCCTTTGCATGGATACTATGATATAAAATATGATGTCGTATTAAGTGGTGAGCTTATAGAGTTCTATTTGCTTGGACTGATAAGCAATGCTTGGGGACCAAGAACTCGTGCATTCCTAGTTTGTTGGATTCCTTTCCTTTCATGATAGACAATTCTCTTTTGAGGAAGGTCAGACGACAAGTCTAATCTAAACCACATTTTTTCAAGCATCCTATATAGTCCAATAAGCATCAAAACTCATGATCTTTCAACCTTTTCTTGTAGTTATATGTCACCGACAATATGTATGGAGCATCCTTACAAGGATGAAGCTTTATATGATCTTAGTTGTGATCATAGACTTTTGTTCAAAGCAAAATTTTAAATCCTATGGGATGGTATTACCCCAATTGTCCCATGAAGTGCCATTGTCCTACCTTGTCCTGACACTTGAGATAGGGGGTGCACCAAGACGTGCCATCAGAACTTGAATCCTTAGTTCAAAGTACTTACTCTTTCATTTTGTACACTATTTTCTATCCTTTTTTTTTGTGATAATGGTGATGATGGTTGCCTTATTATAGATGACAACATTTATCTTATCCTAACACTAGACAATAGCAGTTATATTTCCCAACTTCTCAAATTCCCACAATAACCCTAGTTAGATTTCTCCCTTAGAGGTTTAAACCATTTCTGGATTTTGAGGACTCCTGGGGAAAATCTCTCATTAAGTCAGGATTTTAAAGGAGGAAACTCTCCTTAAGTTAGAATTGTTATGATTCTATATATAATAAAAGTCCCACATGTCACAACATCTAAATTTATAGCGATTTGTTGCTCATATAACTTGTTTGGCATGGTCGCTAGTTCTTAGTTTTTTTGGAAAATGCATAAATCAAGGTAGAACAGGTGTTTGGTAATCCGATTTTTGTTTTCAGTTATTTTTCTAAAACCGGCAACTAGATTTTAGAATGAAAACTAGAAAAAATGATTTTAACTTCTTTTGGAAATTGGCAATTGCCTACCGTCATCCTCACCCACCAGCCACCTCCAGCCGCCTCCACTCACTGTGGGCCATTATTGGCTGGCACTTGTCATTGGCTGCTGCTAGCCATTGCTCATTGCCTATTACTACTATCGATCATTATTGATCACCGCTTACTGCTCACTACCATCTACTAATATTGCCATAGTTCATTGTTGGCCACTGCTCACTGCTGGCCATTTTGTCGCCTTCTCTTGATGTTGGTTCTCATTGGTAGGCACCCCCCACTGCCTGCCATCATCACCCACCATCCCCCACTACCTGCCATTATTGCCAGCCACCTACCTGCCATTATTGCCAGCCACCTCCTGCCACTTGTTGTTATCACTATCAGGCATGCACCACCATCCACTACCACTACCACATGTTGCCAGCCACCATCACCATTATCTCTGCAACCATCATCATATTCACTGTCAAATAAATTTCATATTTTTTTTTATTTTAAAAAAAAAGAAATTAGTTTTGGTTTTCAAAAATACGAAAATTGAAAACCAGCAATCATACCAAATGCTACCTAAGCTTATCTTGATTAAAAAAATGTACAGATACTAGTTAAATAATTTGGCTAGGAAGTCATTTTAGCACTTAAACCATGTTAAAATCTTTTAAAAATTTATTGTCAAAAATCTTTTAGCAGTAATAATATGCATTTGCATGTGCAGTAGAACTAGTCTTTAAAAAGCTCTATATTTATTATGTTGATCAAATGGAGAGGCTTATATTTGGAGTCTGGACCCAAGCCTAGCTGATTTGCTAATTCGGTTTGGCTAGGTTGGGGCCTTGAAGAAGCTACAAGCTTGTTGGTCGATCAGGTTAGGAGAAATTAAACAAACTAAATGTATGCCTAGACCTAGCTCAATATTTTTACACAATGATTGCAATGAGTTAATGAGTTGGGTTGCATCTGCCATTCCAGTTTGATGGCTTGATCATGGAGGTGATTTGGAGTAGAGATGTAAGTAGAGGGTGGAGGTTGGTAGGCTTGCAGGAGTGGCCTTTGAGAAGAAGAAAATGAAAGTTATAGGGAGGTAGAGGAGGATGGAGATTGGTGAAAAGAGAAATAATAGACGTAATGCCAAGTGATAAAGAGAGAAGGAGGTTGGGATGGTGCAGGTTTTATGTTTTTTCTTTTTTTTTTTTTTTTTTTCTTGGTGGTTGATAAGATTTTTCCATATAATAGAATGCACTACTATCCCATCCTATCCTGACACTTGGGACAGGAGATATTTCAAAATGTTTCAATAAAATCTTAGAATACTTATAGAATGGCTCTGTCCCAATACATGGGGTGGTATCCCATCCTGATATCCTGTTGGACGTCCGTTAGTGCTCGAATTCTTGGTGATAGATATGTGCAGGTTAGGTGAACCATGCACTAAGTCAATATAGACTTGTTTATAATTTAGATTGGGTTAATTCTGGGCGTGTAAAAATTAATTACACCGGGGTTGACAAGATCTGACTAATCGATGGGTCTAATATTTTAAATGGAATATTTAAGAAAGCTGTTCAAAGTCTGCCAATCCAATTGCTTAAAAACACATCTAGTGCTGCTTTAAGACTCTTTAGCACATCCTTCACCTTCTAAATCTTATACAGCCTCTAACATGCTTCACCAGAAATAGACAAACCTATAGTTAGTAGCCTCATCTGAAACCTTTGTTCTTTTCAATGCTAGTTGATGGTCTTGACACTTTTAGAATATATAGTATTTAATCCCTCCCGATTCGTGGACTGAATTTTGAGATTCCAGATTCCAACATTCTCTACCTCGACTCGATATTCAGCTCCACCTCAAATCTAAGAGCTTTCTATATGATACTGCCCCCATATCTTTGAGCTACCGCCTACTGCTCATGGATCGATAAACATGAAAGTCGAGCCAGGCCGCTCAATCCCAAATTATTTCTCATGCTCGATCTATCTTCACCTAAAGCTCCACCTCATACTGAGCTCCATCTGGCTTCTTCTTGCACATGAGAGCATCCACCTTGATTATGCCCTTCTTCTAACTTGATCACCACCATAGCAATCCTTGGAACAACTTGACTCCTCCTAGCTCTAATACCATCATTAGGATAGATCCGTCAATTGCGGAACATGGATCATCCGCCCAAGATCACTTATAGGATATATGGAACTACTTATTGCTATGGAAAGATAGAAGAAGATAAATAAACACAATCATATATGTGGTTCGGTCCAAGTGCCTAAATCCATGGGACATGCAATGCTTCACTACCGAGAAAGAACAACAGAGGAGATACAATCTCAACTTATGAACCCTCTCTCTTAATCTAGAAGCACTCATCCATACAATGCTCTCATAGTAATCCCAAGAAGATCCCCCTTACAGATCTACCGGTCTAGGATCCTCGACATTTCTTGACACTCTGTGATCCTCTCAGCCTCTACATCAAGCCTCAGCCTTTGTCCTTAGGCAACCCTACCGTTCCAGGACAATCTCGACTTTTTTGATACTCTTGGCGCATCCTGAGACCTCTGGCTCTCTCTGAGACCTAATGCTCGGTCTCTCTAAGAAGCCCCTGGCACTCTCTACTGAGATACCCTCCTTAGCTACTGCACCGTCGAGCTTCTCTTAGCCCCCGTGCCTTCAAGGAGGTGCTACTGCAGCACTCCAGCACTCCCTGCCTTATCTCTACGCTGTCCGAGAGGTTTTCACGAGACTCCTTGACTTCTTAGGTCATCAGGCCTTCGTATAAGCTCTAATCATTCCAATAGCCATCTGATTAGCTTCCGTGTGCTCCTAGCCGCTGGATAAAATAACAGCTCCATAGATCCTATGAATAGACTTGGTCCAAAAGTTAGAAGGTGTAAACCCTGTCAAAAGGCTTTCACTCGCATGCCCGTGCACTATTCGCCTCTTCAAGCCAGCTTCGTTAGAAGTCGAGCTGGCTCGACCACATCTCATCCGAGCATTGGTTTCTGTTCGCTAAAGAAAGCTAGCTCGAATCCACCTCGAGCTGGCTCGACTACGTATTCGAGATAGCCCGACTGTATATTGACTGATCTTTCTCATGGCTCTTGAATCTTATTTTTGGCTTATCGTGGACCGAATCTCGAGGCATCATATTCTAATAAATAATGGCTTCACTTATATAAGAACGGTGGGTCTGACTTAACTAAAGAATGATCCCAATAACTGTTAGTTGAGATTTTAAGATTTAGAGATCAAAGATTGTTGCAATATGCTTAGAGAAGTATTGGACAAGAGTTATCTATCTATTGGTTGACAAATCCCAATAACTGTCAGATGAGATGGTGTGTCAATCGGTGGGACCATAGTATCCACTTGAGATCCTGATCATGAAAAATTTTCATTTCTCCACTCGAGGAGTGTGAGAGATTTAAGAAAATAATGGGAGTCGGTTTATTTTTTAAAATAAAACCCTTAAAACAAACTAAAGTAAGTTAATTATAAAAATCTAACTAGAATTTTCTCTCTATAGGGAATGTCTGCCTCCAATCCTCTCCTTTGTATACTAGAAAACAACTGCCAACCGAACCCAATTATAAGAATTGGCTTAGAAACTTGAAAATTATTTTATATTTCAAGAAGCTAAGCTATGCCATGGACCAGGAAGCCCCAATGCTACCAAACCATCCTACTGCTGACTAAAGGAAAGCACTAGATAAATGGATGGATCATGATAGCAAGGTTAGGTGCTATATATTGGCATCAATGTCTAACGAATTTCAACACCAGCATGAGGATATGAAAACTGCTAGGACTATGTTGACTCATCTACAAAAGTTGTATAGTGAGGAGAGCCGATCTGTGCACTACGGAGTGTCCAAGAGACTCTTCGATGCTAAGATATGAGAAGGGCAGTTGATCTACGATCATTGTTTGATAATGGTCAAAGATTTAGAGAAGCTTGAGAAGCTCGATATGATTGTGCATAAGAAATTATAAGTGGATTTGATCATGCAATTCCTTATAAATTTGTATGACCAATTTATAGTAAACTATCATATGAATAAGATTGATCGCACCCTCCCCAAATCTATTTATATATATTATAATGAAGATCAGTACCACCTTCTGCCATGTATACAAGAAATAAGTGCTTCCATCCGCCACGTGTGCTAAAGAGAAAAAAAAAAAAAAAAAGAGTGTGTTAAAACCCTCCCTTGCTCTTAGTGTTTTGTCTCTCTCTCCGCCGCGACTCCGATTTTGAAAAACATGGGAAGAAGCCACGTAGAATAAAACCCATTCAAGAAAGTATTGAAGGAGATCAAATCAAAGCGATCCAGTTCTCCTCCATGAGATTCGATACATTGAAGGCCGCATCAATATCACCCATTTCCTGGAGGGCATGGATGAGGATGTTGTAAGAAAGGAGATTGGCGACGATGGACGAGTCAGCCGCAGTGATCTCACGGAAAGCAATGGCGATTTGGTTGGAGTCACCTGCATCGGCAAAGGTGGAGACAAGGGCATTGAAGAACATGATGGAACGGTAATAGCTGAGGGTAGGGAGCTAGCGGAAGGTGTTGGTAGTGTGGTCGAGCATTGCGGCCTTGCGGTAGAGGGAGATGAGGCCCACGTCAAATCCCTCACAGGCAATGTCGGCGGTGTAGCGCTTCTGTTCCTAAAGGATGTCCTCAATAGCAACTGGGCGGCCGCAGGCGGACGGCAATCTATGCGGCACCCCAAGTTGAAGATTGCTGATATTGTTATTTGTCAAAAAGATTTTGCAACAATAAATGGCACGAACATCTATGCAGTATGAGCTATAGTTTGGCCTTCCTGGGAACTTTAATTTTTTTTTATTCCAAATATAAGTTTTGGAGTATTTTTCAGCAAATTATGACAACGAAACAAATAGATTTCTTGAGGTAATTAAATAGGCCCTAAGTTGATGGAGATTGCCATAAACAAGGAAAAGTGAATGGAGAAGAGTGAGGAAGATAAAGCAGAAATCTCATTATGCTTCTACAAAAGTTGAGGCTATTAGCTAATATCTTACACAATTTTAAACCCTAGAAGACCTTAAAAGAAATCTTACGAGACTCACCTTCAATCAACAGCTGCCAAACGAGAAAAAAGGAAAGGGGTGAGGAAATTAGGATGGATAAAAAGAGCCCGCCAACTCCTTGATATAGCTGCTTGCTTTTTTCTATCTTTTTTTTTTGGCTTGTTTCCTCAACCTTTTGTGCACCTATAAGGGAAAGGAGGACCCATCCAACTGACAAACTGTAGACGCAGTTCGCAGCCTTATTATGATGCTCTTAATTTTAAGATCGAGGAGCCACTTAGCCACTCCTTAGCAAGGACAAGTCATGGAGAAAATAGGCATATAAATGATCATGGTCAGCAACAACTAAACACAAATTTCAGCAAATAATCCCAAAAAAAAAATGGTGTAAAAAAACTAGGCCTTTAACTTAGTCACAAAAGATTCAAAAGCAAGAAAGGGAGGGAAGACTAAAATTGAGGAATGAAATGCCCTAGAGGGCTTCCTTTGATTATAAAACTCCAATTCTTGATAGGGATTCAATCAAACATTCTAGACAAGATCCAGTTCAAACCGATATGAAGATCTTAAAGCAAACACAAATTAAGTTTAAACATAAAGTCTACCATAACTTGCTAAAGAAAATCAAGCGTGGGCAAAACAAAATTATAGGAAATAGAGCAATCAGATATTAATGAAAAAGTACAACTTCACCCCTTGGAGAAAAAGACTGTGATATAGTTATTCGATTGAGGTCAAAAGAGAAAAGTACTCACAAAAGTAGATGGTGAAAGCTGTTTGGC
>QRFJ01002719.1:0-67703 GCA_006176705.1 Cocos nucifera
ACCACAAGAGCTTCAGAGATTAGCTCCCAATTAAAAATCAGTCGATGCGTATCTGCCAAATTTACCTTAGACACCAAATTGTTGAGTCAGAATCAATTGGATTAGCCTACAATCCAAACTCTAACCTCTGAGCCTAATTAGGTCTTGCTTGATCGTGACTCGATCTTGACCTAGACTTAATCCTATTAGGTTGGTCAATTTAAGCATTGTTGATCCCATCTAACCAACTCTTGATTCGGTTTGATCAACCGCTTAGACCTAATTGAGCTATCCAAGTCCAAACCCACTATTATGAATATGTCTTAGATCTGAAATTCTCAATTTTAGATCTAATTAATATTCGATAATCTTAATTCTTAATTAAGTAGGGTTCATAAATAAAATATGCACAATAAATCCTAGGATTTCAGGATCTAGGGTTTTGCAGAAAGTGAGTTTTGAATTTTTGATTAAGGACGAACGCGCAGCACCCCTACATGTCATAAGAACACCCCATCGGATGGGAGGAGAGGACCTTTAAATCCTTCTTCATTCTTATGATCGGACGGCTAAGAGGAACGCTTTAATCAAGAACATGTAATACTATAAAATAGTTTTAGATCTATATCATATATCTCATATACAAATTAGATCTAATTATGGCATATTTTGCATACATCTCATGTATCGAATCATGTATATTTTCAGATCTAAATTATCTCATAATAATCGAAAAAATTATATTTAAATTGATTTTATCAAAATAAATTCTAATCTAGACAACTATATAGAACTATTCTACAACTAGTCTAGACATGCATCAATCATATCTCATATGATGTTAAAATTAATTTTTATTTGCTATTTTTTAGATATTATTATAATAATTATAATATCAAAAAATAATAAATAAATAGATCTAAAATATGATTTAATGAAATAAAATTATAAACATGTATGACTATTCTATAGAACTATTCTATTTTAGAACTAGTCATGCATATTTTCTAATCTTTAGATTCAAATTATTTAATTTTAATTTTTTTGATTTCAAATCTGATCATATCTCATGTGATATCTAAAATTATTTATTTTTTAATTAAAATAAATTTAAAATTAGATCTAAATACTTTAGAACCTTGGCTCTGATATCAGTTGAAGAAAAATCCTAATTTTTCAAGCCAGATTCGTTCAGATCTGATCGGATCGAGAGATATATTTCAAAACTTTTTTCTTTGATTCAAATCAGATCATGAATATTTTAAATCTAATTTTTATTATTTTAATAATTAAAATAAAATATAGATAAATTAAATTAAATTTAATTTACCTTGATGTAGGGTAATTCTATTACCCGTTGATGATCCTGTAAGCAGTAGAAGATTTTGGATCTAGCCACGTAAGTGCCTGGCCTCTATCGGTATCCACTCAGATTGAATTTGGAGATCCTCTTCTTCTCTATCACGTCTTCAAAAATCGGATCTGAATCTAATTTAGGAGATCTTCAAAATAGCTTTCGAAAGATTAGCAGTTGTCCTTTGCAGCAGCGCAGCCTTCTAGCTTTCTATCATCTTTCTCTCATCTAGATTGTACCAACTGAGATCCCAAACTTCTTTGGACGTGGAGAGGAGAGGGAGAAGATGAAGTTGGCATGGAGGTGGAAGAGAGAGGCAGCCTTGGGGCATAGAGAATTGTTCTTTTCTTTGAGTTGGGCGCAGGGTCTTATTTATAGACTATGCGTGATCCAACTCCTATTCATCCCAACCAATCACAATCCTTTGTGAAATTAAATCTAAATCTGATTGATAGAAATAGAGTCCCTTGATTCATCCTTAGATGGTGCCTAAGATCAGTCAAAGTTGGTTCTTAGGAGGAGTCTAATTAGAATCCAATAAGAAGATGGAGTCCTTGTCCAATAGGGACTCCTGGGCGCCTCAAGCTTGGGCGCATGCCAAGGGGCGTGCACCCTCCTCCTTGCCAATTTCTAGTAGGGGGATAAGCCCCCACTAGCTCTCTAATAGGTGCGTGACACGTGGATAGAAGTCAGTGTCAATGGTCAATATTTGATCAGTCAAAGGTCAACTTTTGACCAAAGTCAAAGGATGAGAAATGGCAGATGACCAAAAATGGTAGGTATTATCTTACAAAATAAGACAACCCTTTTCTGACCTGGATAGGCTCCAGTCAGACCAAGTGAAGGCCTCTGATTGAGCATAAACTCCTTTGGCTCAGTCAGAATAACTATTTATGATAGTAAAAGAAGAACGTTAGGTTCAATCGAGTGCTAGCATGATTTCTTTGAACCTAATTGAATCTCATTCAGATCAATTGAACTGGATCAGTTCAATTGATGATCACCAGATTCAAACCCTTATTTGTGTGATCCAGTTAGGTTTCAGTTCTGTATGGTAATGGGATATGTCATGATCTCTATCATCGACATCATCGAAACTCCTTTCGATGGATCAGAACTCTTCTGATTCGAACAGCTAGAATGATCGATCATCTAAATCATTCTAATTGCTCCCAAAATCCATCAGTGACACCTAGCAGTATATGGTGGCAACCCATCAGAGCTGAATGCGAACCTCTTGGTGCAGCTACCTGTGTGATTAAGTTCTTCTATCTTGAGCCCCGATCAGATTAGGGTTAAGGTGAACTCGTCAAACCCTAGTTTCTATCATATGATGTAATCATTCGATTCAAGTCCGATGTGAAAACCTAAATAGAAACTCTTTCTATTATTTCACTCTGCCATGGCCATGGGCTTCTGGACTTGATTCTTATGATCATCATAGGGCTGCTCCTCTACCACCGAGGTAGATAGATTCCATCTTGATGCAATCCAGTTCCTACAATGAACATGCTATAGCCAACATACACCTCAGGGTTTCGAATGGCTAGGAGACTGAGTTATGGTGTAGTCAAACTATAACACCCTCAAGGTGAACTGTCGATGCACCTCAGGTCAAAGAATCAGACACACCACTACAGCATCGAGTCAGTCATTGACGAGAAGGTAGACTTCCTAATGACTACTCGAGGTGGTCACGCTCAGTGCCCTCATTCTCTAATGAGTACCTGTACTCTCGCTCTGGATGTCTCCACACCATAGACTCAAGACTCATCTACTAAAGAGAAGCGATTGTACACCAACCTTTCAGATCAATCACCATCCTCGTGATGATCCTATGGTCGGAAGCATTTTATGAGTTAATAATGATTATTCATGTCTTAAATTTTCAACTCTTGAAAATATGAATTATCATTACCATTAACTCAAAGGATGTATCACAGACACTAAATATACATATGTGATAGAAAATAACCCATTTTATTGATTATAGTCAAAATTATAATTTTACCCCTACAAGTGTATTACAAGTGTCAGCCAATTCTGGCTTCTAGGTCACATATATCTAACACATGGGGCTTGTTATGGAGAGAGCGATGTCGTCAGATTGATAGTGGTAGCCATGTCATTCGATCACGGGCCACATGGGACTCGTTATAGAGAGAGCGGTGTCGCCAGACTGGTAGTGGCGGCCATACCGCTGAGGTTCAACAGTCGTAGTTCGAGAGAGAAGGCGTTGGTTGGTAGATTTTGATATATATTAATTTTAAAAGAGTTCAGACTCCTGAAGAAAATACGTCTGGTGGAGATTATCCGAGAGTAATCCACTGGAGGAGTCCGACTGAGGAAGAAGTTTGGGAGTAGTTTGGCTCCTGGAGGAGTTCAACCGAAGAAAAAGTTCAGAAAGGGTTCGACTTCTGTAGAAGTTCGATCGAAGAAGAAGCTCGAAAAGAGTTCGTCTCCTATAGGCATCCGACTAGAGGAGTACGGAGAAAGTTTGGCTCCCATAGACGTCCGACTGGAGGAGCGTGGAGGGAGTTTGGCTCTCATGGACGTCTGTCTGAAGGAGTGCAGAGGGAGTTCGGCTCCTGTAAGCATCCAATTGAAAGAGCGTGGAGGAAGTTTGGCTTTCGTGGGAGCCCGACTGCTATGGAGGAAGTTTGGCTCTCGTAGGTGTCCGACTGAATGAGTATGAAGAGAGTTCGGCTCTCGTGGGAGTTTGATTGAAGGTCGACCACTGAGAAGTTCGATTGAAGCTTGGTTGTTGAGAAGTTTGGTTGGTTGAAGGAATTTGGCTAAGACTCAACCGCTGGAGAGTTTGGAAGGAGCTCGGCTGCTGAGGAGTTCGATCGACTGAAGGAGTTTGGCTAAGGCTTGACCACCGAAGCTTTTTTGTGACTACCGATTGCATTAAGTTGAGCATCCAACTGGACTTCATAAGGAGTGGGGTTTATCCCCAACAATAGTCCTCTCCACTCCTGAGTTCGAAACTCGAAGGAAGGGAGTGCGGAAAGGACGACTGCCGAAGTCCTTTTCAGGGCTCTATGCCAGTTCAGGTTGAAACTCATGGGAGATCTCATCTCCAGCTAAGATTGAAGAAGATCTTATCTCCTATGATCGAGATCGAAGCTCGGAGGAGATCTTATCTCCTGTAGCCGAGGTTGAAGCTCGGAGAGAGATCTTATCTCCTGCAGTCGAGGTCGAAGCTCGGAGGAGATCTTATCTCCTACAGCTGAGGTTGGCTCGAGGGAGATCTTATCTCCTACAGTCAAGGTTGGCTCGGAGGAGATCTATCTTCTATAGCCAAGACTGACTCGATCGCTCAGGAGACATCTTATCTCCTACAACCGAGGTTGGCTCGGGGGAGATCTTATATCTTGCAGCCGAGGTCAAAGCTCGGGAGAGATCTTATCTCCTGCAGTCGAGGTGGCTAGGGGAGATCTTATCTCCTGCAGTCGAGGCTGCTCAGGAGATCTTATCTTACAGCCAAGGCTGAAGCTCGGGGGGTTTATCTCCTGTAGTCGAGGTTGAAGCTCAGGGGGAGATCTTATCTTCTGTAGTCAAGGTTGCTCGGGGAAGATCTTATTCCTGCAGCTGAGATCAAAGCTCGGAAGAGATCTTATCTACTGCAGCCAAGGTCGAAGTTCAGAGGAGATCTTATCTCCTGCAGTCAAAGTCGAAGCTTGGGAGGAGATCTTATCTCTACAGCCGAGGTTGGCTCGAGGGAGATCTTATCTCTCGAGGCTAGCCCGAGGGAGATCTTATCTTCTACAGTCGAAGCTGAAGCTCAGGAAAGATCTTATCTTCTGCAGCCGAGGCTGGCTCGAGAGAGATCTTATCTCCTACAGTCGAGGTCGAAGCTCGGAAGAGATCTTATCTCCTATCACGTAGACTTTGAAGCTCGGTCTTCGACTTTGCTCACACTAGGATGAGGTTCTCCTCATGTTTTTAATGAACTATGGAGGCACATAAGGGCCGTTGTCAGGGTCTTTTCCTCCATCTCGTCTAAAATGAATGAGGCCTTCGACTTTGCTCGTGTTAAGAGGAATTCTCCTCTCTATTCTAATAGGCTGTGGGGGCACATAAGGGCCATTGTTCAGGGCCTCTTCTTCTATCTCATCTAAAATGAACGAGGCCTTCGACTTTGCTCGCGTTAGGATGAGATCCTCCTTTCTGTTCCTAACGGATTGTGGGGCACATAAGGCCCGTTTGTCAGGGTCTCTCCCCCCATCTCGTCTAAAATGAACAAGGCCTTCGATTTTGCTCGCGTTAGGATAAGGTTCTCCTCCTGTTCCTAACGGACTGTGGGGGTATATAAGGGACGTTATCAGGGCCTCTCCTCCCATCTTATCTAAAATAAACGAGGCCTTCGACTTTGCTCGAGTTAGGATGAGGTTATTCTCCTATTCCTAATGGGCTGTGGGGGCACATAAGGACCATTGTCAGGTCCTCTCCCTCCATCTCATCTAAAATGAATGAGGCCTTCGACTTTGCTCGTGTTAGAATGAGATCCTCCTTCTATTTCTAATGGACTGTGGGGGCACATAAAGGCCATTGTCGGGGCCTCTCTCTCCATCTCATCAAAAATGAATGAGGTCTTTGATTTTGCTCACGTTAGGATGAGGTTCTCCTCCTGTTCCTAACGGGTTGTAGGAGCACATAAGGACCGTTGTTAGGGCCTCTCCTCCCATCTCATCTAAAATGAACGAGGCCTTCGACTTTGCTCACGTTAGGATGAGATTCTCCTCCTATTCCTAATGAGCTGTGGGGGCATATAAGGGCCGTTGTCAGGGCTTCTCCTCCCATCTCGTCTAAAATGAATGAGGTCTTTAACTTTGCTTACGTTAGGATGAGGTTCTTCCCTTGTTCCTAACGGACCATGGGGGTACATAAGGGCCATTGTTAGGACCTTTCCCCCTATCCTATCTAAAATGAACGAGATCTTCGACAGTCGAGGTTGGCCTGGTCGCTTGGAAGATATCTTATCTTTAGTCGAGGTTGACTCGGTCGCTCGGAAGAGATCTTATCTCTGACCGAGGTTGACTCGGATGCTTGGAAGAGATCTTATCTCTAACTGAGGTTGGCTCGGAAGCTCGAAAGAGATCTTATCTCTAGCCGAGGTTGGCTCGGTCGCTTGGGAGAGATTTTTATCTCTAGCCGAGGTTGGCTCGATCGCTCGAAAGAAATCTTATCTCTGGCCGAGGTTGGCTCAGTCGCTCGGAAGAGATCTTATCTCTAGCCAAGATTGACTCGGTCGCTTGGGAGAGATCTTATGTCTAGTCGAGGTTGAAAAATTTTGACCTGCTCATGTTAGGATGAGGTTCTCCTTCTGTTTCTAACACGACCATTATTGACTGCTTCTTTCCTATCATCACATAGTTTTTACACCAAGAAATAATATTATTGAAATAAAAGAATTTTATTGAAGGAGAGTTACTGGCAGCACATCCCCGGATTTTCTATGTTTCAGGGTCATGGGAGCGTTGTTCCTTTGAGTTTCTTCAGACGGTAAGTCTCGGGCCAGATGACCTCCTCTATCTTATGCTGGCCTTTACAATTTGGAGCAAACTTCTCTTGGCTTTGAAGCTGGAAGATGATGGCTTGTCGAAGTACCAAGCTCCTTCCAGATGTAGCATCGATGACACGGAAGGCGACTGACCTTTTTATTATTCTCCCATCATTGGTGGTTTTGGCTATGGCAGCGTCCTTGGCCGATCTTCTCCTACTTTAGGCTGGCATCTAAGGAACCGACTTAGCCAGCCTCTCCTAACGAGCTCCTCGATTCATCTCGGAGCTGAATATATTCTTCAATATCGTGGTCGTGGTCACGATGGTAGAGGCAATACTCACTTTGATCATGCTTGTTTGGAAGAAATTGTAATTCTTCTGATCTTGGTAGTTGGTTCTTAATTTTCATCAGAACTTGAGCCATAGGAGCGTTGACGGGGGCATAGTTGTGGAACCTTCTAGGGGTAGGACTTCTTCGCACCCTTCTATCGGGGCTTCCTTGATGACGAGCTCAAGAAAGAGTTTGGGCTCGCTCGTTCTCGGAGGGAGTCTATGAGCGTGGCCGAATTTCACTGGACCCTCTATTGACGGCAGATCTATTATACTCATCCGCTCGCCGCTCTCCTATAATTTTTTCATCCTTCAACTTTAAGGCTTCTTCCGCACGGGCATATCTCTCGATCCGGGCTAGTAGGTCGATAAAATTTTTGGGATACTTCTTCTTTAGAAAAAATAGTAAATTATTCTTCTGAAGGCCATCCTTAAGTGCAGCCATCGCAACAGACTGGTCTAGATCTCGGACCTCCAATGCCGTGATGTTAAATCGGATGACATAAGTTCATATAGATTCTTCCTCCTTCTGCTTGATATTCATTAGAAAATCCGAACCTCGACGCAGACGTCGACTGCTGACGAAGTGAGCCACGAACCGATGGCTCATCTAATCAAAAGAGAAGATCATACCTAGCTTCAATGTCGAGTACCAATTTTTTACTGCTCTCTTTAAGGTAGATCGAAAGGCTAGGCATAATATCGCGTCTGGTGCACTATGGAGTAGCATCAAGGTTCCAAAGGCTCTAGATGATCAATCGGATCAAAGGTTCCATTGTAGCTTTCAAATTGAGGAAGCTTGAAGTTCGGCGGGATGAGCTCTTGCATAATTCAGAGAAGAAAGGAGGATCGGTGCGGATGTCATCAAGGTGAGCTGAAGCGACGTGGTCGAGCTCCTCAATCCATCAGTCAATCTCCCACAGTCTGTGATCGAGGGCATCGTCTTGGTTGTAGATTTTAGGAGGCTTTCAGCTACAAATGGAGAAGGTCTCCTCCAGAGGAGAATCATGATCCGAACATGAATTCTCTGCTCTCTATTTCTTCTTTCTAGGGGTGATGGGTACGCTAGCCTGAGTACTCTTTCTTGGGATCGATTTTCGACATTCTGATGGTGGATTCGTAGTGGAGTCACCACCGAATGTTGCCGCATGGTCTGCACCATCTCGATGAGGTCCTGAATCCGCTGCATCAGCAGGTTAAACTGCTCCGCATCTACTGTGGCTATAAATGAAATCTGAGTTGCTAGGGTTGAAGTAGAAGCAGATGGATCTGGATAGGATCGGGCCGCAGGGGCCGTCGATCATCGGATCGAAGCTTTTTTGAGAGGCATTCTCTTTTGAGAAAGAACTCTAGAGAAGAAGAAGGAAGATCGTCACTAAGCACTCCTTCAAGAATAGGGAAACCTCAAGAATAGAGGCTCTTCCTCTAGCATCAATTCTGTTGGTGCAGAATCTGATTGACAACGGATCGAGCTAGAGTAGAGGAGGATGAGGTCGCCATCGGTGACCTGCAAAATAAAATTTCATCCGAAGTCGGTGGTGATGGCTCCGACAGGACCCTCCAATGATCAAGTCAGCTTTTCTAACCAATAGAAATGGAGTGCTCAGAAATGAGAAGGGAGCTTTGAGCTTTAGAGGAGGAGAGGAGAGCTTAAAAAAAATATATCTGAAGGATCTCTTTTATAGACGGAGCTTGAATGATGGTGATGACCATACCGTCTGATAGCGGGCCACTCGAGATCGCATGAAATTCGATGCAGAGAGAAAGGTATTGTCAAACTGGTAGTGGTAGCCATATCGTCCGATCGTGGACCGTATGGGCTTATTATGGAGAGAGTGGTATCGCCAAACTGTTAGTGGCAGTCATGTCATCCGATCGTGGACCACATAAAACTTGTTATGGAGAGAGCGATGTCGCCAGACTGGTAGTGGCGGCCATACCGCTGAAGGAAAATCCTGATTTCTCGGTCCAAGTTCGTCCAGATCTGATCAGATCAAGAGATATATTTCAAAAATTTTTTTCTTGATCCTAATCAGATCTTGATATGTTTCAGATCTAATTCTTATTATTTTAATAAATAAAATAAAATAAGATAAATTAAATTAAATTTAATTTACCTGATTTGGGTAATCCTATTACCCTGTAGATGATCCTGATTGCAACGGAAGGTTCTGGATCTAGCCACGCAAGCATCTGGCCTCTACCGGTATCCACTCGGGTTGGATCTGGAGATCCTCTTCTTCTCTATCACACCTCCAAAAATCAGATCTGGAGGATCTTCAAAACTCTTTTGAAGATCTGCAGTCGTCCTTTTGCAGCAGCGCAGCCTTCTTGCTTTTGATCGCCTTTCCTTGATCTGAATTGCACCAACCAAAGTCCAAAACATCTTTTGGACGTGGAGAGCAAGGGGAGAAGAAGCTATGGCGTGGAGGAGGAGGGGAGAGGCAGCCTTGGGGCATGGGGTTTCTCAATTGAATTGCATTAGCATTAGAATCTGAGTTGGGTGCAGGGTCTTATTTATAGACTAAGCATGATCCAACTCCTCTTCCTCCCAACCAATTACAATCCTTTGTGAAATCAGATCTAAATCTGATTGGTGGGAATAGAGACCCCTGGATTCCTCCTTAGAGGGCGCCTAAGACCAGTCAAAGTTGGTTCTTAGAAGAACTCTAATTGGAATCCAAAAAGGAGATGGAGTCCTTGTCCAACAAGGACTCCTAGGCGCCTCCTACTTGGGCTCATGCCACCCTTGGCGTGCGCCCTTCTCCTTGCCAGGTTCTGGCAGGGGGACAGGCCCCCACCAGCTCTCCAATAGGTGCATGACATGTGGTCAAAAGTCAAAAGGTCAATGGTCAACGTTTGACCAGTCAAAGGTAGACTTTTGACCAAAGTCAAAGAACAAGAAATGGCAGGTGACCAAAAATGGCAGGTAATGTCTTACAAATAAGACAATCTATTCTGACTTGGACAACCTCCAGTCAGACCATATGAAGGCCTCTGATTGAGCACAAACTCCTTTGGCTCAATCAGGACAACTTATTTATGATAGTAAAAGAAGAACGTTAGGTTCAATCGAGTGCTAGCACGATTTTCTTGAACCTAATTGAATCTCATTCAGATCAATTGAACTAGATCAGTTCAATTGATGATCACCAGATTCAAACCCTTGTTTGTGTGACCCAGTTAGGTTCAGTTCTGTATGGTAATGGGATATGTCATGATCTCTATCATAGACATCATCGAAACTCCTTTCGATGGATCAGAACTCTTCTGATTCGAACAGCTAGAATGATCGATCATCTAAATCATTCTAATTGCTCCCAAAATCCACAGTGATACCTAGCAGTATATGGTGGCAACCCATCAGAGCTGAATGAGAACCTCTTGGTGCAGCTACCTGTGTGATTAAGTTCTTCTATCTTGAGCCCCGATCAGATTAGGGTTAAGGTAAACTCGTCAAACCCTAGTCTCTGTCATATGATATAATCATTCGATTCGAGTCCAATGTGAAAATCTAAATAGAAACTCTTTCTATTATTTCACTCTGCCATGGCCATGGGCTTCAGGACTTGATTCTCATGATTATCATAGGGCTGCTCCTCTACCACCGAGGTAGATAGATCCCATCTTGATGCAATCCAGTTCCTACAATGAACATGCTATAGCCAACATACACCTCAGGATTCCATATGGCTAGGAGACCGAGTAATGGTGTAGTCAAACTATAACACCCTCAAGGTGAACTGCCGATGCATCTCAGGTCAAAGAACCAGACACACTACTGCAGCATCGAGTCAGTCATTGACGAGAAGGTAGACTTCCTAATGACTACTCGAGGTGGTCACGCTCAGTGCCCTCGTTCTCTAACGAGTATCTGTACTTTCGCTCCGGATGTCTCCACACCGTAGACTCAAGACTCATCTACTAAAGAGAAGCGATCGTACACCAACCTTCCGGATCAATCACCATCCTCGTGATGATCCTATGGTCGGGAGCTGTTTATGAGTTAATAATGATTATTCATGTCTTAAATTTTCAACTCTTGAAAATATGAATTATCATTATCATTAACTCAAAGGATGTATCACAGACACTAAATACACATATGTGATAGTAAATAACCCATTTTATTGATTATAGTCAAAATTATAATTTTGCCCCTAGAAGTGTATTACAAGTGTCAGCCAATTCTGGCTTCTAGGGCACATATATCTAACAACCGCTGAGGTTCAACAGCCGTAGTTCGAGGGAGCAGGCATTGATTGGTGGACTTCGGCATATATCGATTTCAAAGAAGTTCAGATTTCTGAAGAAAATACGTTCGATGAAGATTATCCAGGAGTAATCCGTTGGAGGAGTCCGACTGAGGAAGAAATTTGGGAGTAGTTCGACTTCTGGAGGAGTTCAACCGAAGAAAAAGTTCAAAAAGGATTCGGCTTCTATAGGAGTTTGATCGAAGGAGAAGTTCGAAAGGAGTTCGGCTTCCGTAGGCGTTCGATTGGAGGAGTACGGAGGAAGTTCGACTTTCGTAGGTGTTCGATTGGAGGAGCACGGAGAGAGTTCGGTTCTCATGGACATCCGACTGAAGGAGTACGGAGAGAGTTCGGCTCCCATAAGCGTTCGATTGGAGGAGCGCAGAGGGAGTTCGGCTCTCGTGGGCATCCGATTGGAGAAATGTGGAGGGAGTTCAGCTTTCGTGGGAGCCCGACTGAAGGAGTACGGAGGAAGCTCGGCTCTCGTGGGCGTCCGACTGAAGGAGCATGGAGGAGGTTTGGCTCTCATGGGAGTCCGATTGAAGGTCAGCCACTGAGAAGTTCGACTGGAGCTCGACCGCTAAGAAGTTCGATCGGTTGAAGAAATTCGGCTAAGACTCGGCCGCTGGAGAGTTCGGAAGGGGCTCAGCCGCTGAGGAGTTTGGCTAAGACTCGACCGTCGAAGCTCTTCCGTGACTACCGGTTGCATTAGGCAGAGCATTCGATTAGACTTCGGCAGTAGCGGGGTTTATCCCCAACATTCGGTAAGCAAGAAAAGGCTCTGATTTGCTTCAAAATCAGTCATTTTATACTCATAAGAAAGGAAAGGCTCTGTTAATATCAGTCGTTTTATACTCATAAGAAAAGAAAGGCTCTAATTCGCTGAGTGCCATGGTTGATCTCGAGATGTAGAATGACCTTTTGGTTGTTTTGGATGATATCTGACTAACAAGAGATGATATCTAATGACTCGCAGGAGCACCAGCATGCCTAGGATGGGACCTCAATTTTTTCCCATGTACAACATCAGGCTATTAGCCAACTCGGCCATGCAGATGATCCTTAAGATTCTCTAGCAACCTTTAGAATGTAGGCACGGCCCACAACTGATTTCCATGACTAACTGATCCGATCTATAGGCATGACTAACAATCCTAATTATGGGATAGTGGGCAAATCCTAACAACTTGTCAGATCATGGCCTCGTAGGCCCTAACAGCCTACTAGATTCCAACGTAACAACTTATAAGACCCTCTCAATATAAAAGAGGTAAAAAAAGATGCTTAGATAAGCTTAAATTTTGGATCCGAAAGTTAATACCTCACTCCTGCTCGCTTTCCTTCCTCCTTTGACCATTCTCAAAGCTCCAACTGACTTAGGTATCAGAAGTTCTCCTACTGGACACACTCCGACGAGAGGACTTTCTTTATAGATCTCTTGGTCATGGAGGACAGCTCCTATCCGCCGATGCACTTGACCGATTTTCTAATGCGGCACTACCGAAGCTCAACAGTAACATCATTCAAAACTGATCGATTTGTTAACATTAAGAAGCTTATAATGAGGCATTAAACGAGTAGGGAGAGAAGATAAAGCAATATTTAGAAGTTCCATATATCCTCCAAGAGAGAGTTCTACCTAACAATCCTCTTTTAGAAGGGAGAACCCAATATGTTTTCCAAAGGTTCCTATCATAATCAGGGATACCCAAATATTTCATTGCAAGTTGTAATGCCAGCATCCACTCCCAGTGACTCTCAAGCTGATCACCACCATTAATCTCATACAAGAAATTTACGAAAAAGGGAATTCTGAGGCCTAATGTACTCTGAAAAAATAGAACACCAGGGACATGATAATTCTTAGAATCCTCAAAATCTCCTTAATTCTCTTTCAGGACATCAATTTCTTTTTCCTTTAACAACAGATGGAGAGATACGCCCTCAAATTTTGTCTCATCTGAAAGCTAAATCCACCTATGTTCCCAAGTACAATTCTAACTGCATGAAGTCACATTGCTCATTATTTACACGAAGCAAATAATTTGCTTTTGATAGAAAACATTGGATCTTCACATATATCGGTAACTCTGAAATTAAAAATTCGGACCTCTTGCATGTTTTTAGCACACATTAACAATTAGAAAAACCTAACATGATAACAATCACTATAAAAACTTTGAACAAGCCTATCCTTGTTGCCCTTGAGCTTACTGATGGTCTTATGAGTATAAAACGAGCTGATATTAATTAATTCTTGGTGCATACCCGGGCATCCTCGTACACCTTACCAGGACGGCAAAAATATCCCTTCTCTGGCGTACAATGGATGTCCTCTGAGCATATGCATAGACCTTCCAAGGCACAACCCTTCTTGATGATTCTCGTTGTCCCATTGACACCAAGAACTTGATCGGTCCACTCGCTCGAGAACAATCCTTCAGGATCATAGAGACTTCTAATCCTTAGAAATTCTCCCCCCTTGGCATACTTAGCGATCACTCCATCGAATGCAATGTTTCGATTCTTCCCCCAGTGTGGCAAGCCTCCATACTTGAATAATGCCATCTGCTCGATCTCCTCAAGCAAGTCTTCATGAAGCCTTGGAGCCATGGGGTCATGACTCCTATAATAGGTGATATCGAAATCTAGCGAGTCCTCTTCCTTGCCCAAGTACGCCGACGAAGCCTTTACGAAGCGCACCAGGATGCCATTGTAGAGCTCGACGCCACACAGAGCTTTAGGGTTGAGGTCCCTGAGCTTCTGTACATCGAGGATGAAGTCCTTAACCTTTGACAGTCCAATGCTAAAAGTTGTTTGGTGAAAGAACAACCCCTTAACTCTTGGATCCCACGGACAAGCAGTGAGTAGGGCGTCCTCCGGTCCATCGAGGCAGCTCCCTGAGGACTGCAACCGGTTCTGGCAGCCAACCACCGGATAACCAGCGAACGAAACGCCATCATTTTTAAACCCGTAGTTATCTATGGAAATCGTCGTTGTTGTAAGCTTTGAATCAATGCACTTGCCTTCAGCATTGCCTGTGGCTTCCAGGGTTTCCTCTTCATTGTGGGAGAAAAGAACAAGGGGAATTAAGCCAGTGTTTTGGAACTATAAGCATCTTAACGTGTGTAAAATTGTGGATCAGGGAGATGGATCTACCTGCTAATCTGTTGATGCCCAGTAGTAGTGTCGCCGTGGACCGGAATCCGAGGAAGTCGTTGAGGCCATTGCCGGAGACGTTGGAGGGGACACGGTCGTCAATGCGGTAGATGACTTTGCCGTGGCCTGGGTACCATGACATGTCGGCGAACTCGTGCTGGTTGCCGAAGGTTGCTGCCTTCTCCGCTAGGTCCGAGTCGTCACGCTTTAGGAAGGTGATGGATCGCTTGAAAAGTGGTTGTAACGCCAAGGTGACCTGAAGCCAAGAGAAGCGGTTCACAACCTTGAGCTATCACATTGTGGTTGTGTTGGGTAGGTTGCATTTGGTGCAAACCGGCGGATTCGGGTTGTCTCTTTCACGGGATAGGCCGATTGGTTTTTTTTAGCGACATCAACCATTGGGTCACATCTCACGTGGTTCTCAAAACACTCTGAATGCTTTCTTTCATTCGCCTACATAGATCTCACGGTGGCTATTGCATGATGAATGATATGTATTATGGAATGGGGCTGATGTGGCCTCGACTTATTTAGAGTCGATCGCTAACCTATCCCAATGGATCGTTCAAGCGGAACAATGCAACATTTTACCCACGGTTAGCTATAGGTCGGCTTAAGCCGACCTACATTTTCGTTCGACCTACTGAAGATCGTTTTCTGGCAAAACAAGGTAGGCCTTCATACCTCATCCTCGTCGGATCCAAGTCGGCCGTCGAGCTACATGAATAGGCTCATAGCTCATCAATGACCGACCTACAACCATCCCTGCTGAAACTACATCCTCTCCGAATCGAAAAATTCAGATAAAGAGGAATCTTTAGCAATCCCATCTCCTAAGAAGGAAAGAAATCTTCCATATCAATTCAAGGCGATTAACTCGGAAAACTATTAGAGTCCAAAATGGATACGACTCCAACTCCTCCCCTATAAATAAAAAAGCTCCAAAACTCTCCAAGTATGCCATTCAATTCGACGCTTTCTCTCCTCATTGTTCTCTAATCTTCTAACTTGAGCGTCGGAGGGTCTTCATCAGAAAATACTCCGATGGAGACTTTATTACAGGTGAATGGGTAAAGCTCTAGCCAAGTTCATCCTCGGCCTCATATTCCTTGGTGGCCGAGCTTCTCCATCCTCATCGGTCGACCTCAAGCCGGAAGATCTAGGAGCAATAGTTGACGTTAGAGGAAGGGCCTCGGTTATTTTCGAGGTTTAATTTTGAGGAAAGAAAGCACGACACTGGATGTTATGACAATCCGAAGGGGGACATCAAATGCGTCCCAGCATTCTAGTGGTCGGAGGACCTATAATGCTCAACAGATTAACATATCTCCACCATCAATTCAGGAGAACCCACTAACGGCATCGACGATCTCATAGGAACAGTATGACATCCTACTTCATCAGGTGCAGGCATTATCAGCTGCTGTAAGAGGAATACAGCAGACCGACGAGTGCCATCTGATCGAAAAAAATTCAGATCTGGTCCGGATGAGGCCAGAGGAACGACGCCCCCGAAGTCCTAGGATGGAGGCCAGTCGTCATAGTCGACCTACTGATCCTTTCCATCGAAGACCTGAACATTCGCCAACATCAATTTTTAGAAGAGGCTCCACCCCAGCCATGAGACTCCTCAGCACCGAGCCACTCATGAGGATGACATGGAGAAAAAGCTCCAAGAGATGCAACGGTAGTTGGATGCACTATGGGAGCTGAGGCAACAAGAAAAGTGTTGACGCAGAAACTAATCGTCGTCGGAGTCTGCTTGAGTGGAGGTCGATGAGGTCGTCGTCGGAGATCTGCAAAATAAAATCCCGTCCGAAGCCGATGGGGGTGGCTCCGACAGGACCCTCCGACGATCAAGTCAGCTCAGGTCAACAGGAATGGAGTGCTCAGAATGAGTTCCGGGGCTTGGCGCCTTTTTCGGTTACAACCAGATACGCATGGCGTCCAAGGAAGGGATGAAGAGAAGACTGCTTTCATTACTAACCGAGATCTTTATTGCTACAGGGTCATACCTTTTGGACTCAAGAATGCAGGGGCAACATACCAATGTTTGGTTAATAAGATCTTTAAGGAGCAGATCGACCGCAACATGGAGGTGTACCTAGATGATATGTTCGTTAAAAGTCGAGCTTCAACGGACCACCTCGTCGACCTTAAAGAGGCCTTCGGTGTGCTCAGGAGGCACAAGGTGAGGCTGAACTCGGCCAAGTGTGCCTTTGGTGTGACCTCCGAGAAATTTTTGGGGTTCATGGCGTCGAGACGAGGAATCGAAGCAAACCCTAAAAAAATCCGAGCCATTTGAGAAATGACCGCTCCAAGGACGATCAAGGAGGTTCAATGCCTGACCAAAAAAGTGGCATCCCTAGGTCGCTTCGTGTCAAGATCGGCCGAACGATGCATGCCTTTCTTCCACCTTCTCAGGCGACTGAAGGACTTCTCCTGGACGGTGGAGTGCCAACGGACGTTCGAAGAGCTCAAAAGCTACCTCGGCTCGCCCCCGCTCCTGGCAAAGCCCGAACCCGGGGAAGAATTATTTCTGTACCTAGCTGTCTCCCATGGGGCCCTAGCGGCGGTACTGGTCAGGGAAGAAGCAAAGGCGCAATGGCCGATCTACTACATCAGCCGAGTCCTGAGGGACGCAGAGATCAGGTACTCTAGACTGAAAAAATTAACTTACTCTCTCCTAATTGCCGCCAAGCGGCTCCGACCTTATTTTCAGGAGCACACCGTAACGGTTCTCACGGACCAACCAATAAAAGAAGTCCTTCACCAGACAAACGCCTCTGGAAGAATCACAAAATGGGCGATCAAACTCACGAAGTTTGACATCAACTACCGACCCAAGCCGTCAATCAAGGCCCAGATATTGACGGATTTCGTGCTAGAATGCACCATTCCGGTCGAGGCCGAGCTTGGGTCGGTCGAGATCGACACCAAAGCGGAATCGGGCCTAGACGAAGCTGAGCTGCCACGGTCGAACCTCCCCGAGGAAAGCGCCGACCTCCCCGGAGACTCCTAGGCCCTGTACATGGACGGTTTGTCCAACTCCGCTGGAGCCGGTGTGGGACTGATCCGGGTCAGCCCCGAGGGAGTCGTCGTCAAGTATGCGCTGCGCTTCGAGTTTTCGGTGACCAACAATAGGGCCGAATATGAGGCGTTGATCGCCGGGTTAAAGATAGCGAGGGAATTAAAGGTAGATCGGCTTCAAGTCTACAACGATTTCCAACTGATGGTCGGCCAAGTCAGCGGCAGTTATGAGGCACGGAAGGAAGGCATAGTTAGGTACCTCAGGAAGGTGAGGGATTTGACCCAGGCTTCGATAGCTTCGACATTCAACATATTCTGAGGGCAGAAAATGTGAGAGCCGACCTTCTCTCCAGATTGGCCACCTCTGTACCGACCGAACTGTCCAAAGGAGTATTTTTGGAGACTCTGAAGTACCCAACCCCGGAGGAGCCTCAGATCGTCCTGCAGACGAAATTCGAGCCAAACTGGATCGATCCGCTCGTCGCCTACCTCAGGGAGGGGGCCCTTCCTTATGATCCGAAAGAAGCTCGAAAGCTCAGGAATCAGACCTCCCGCTACGTCTTATACGAAGGCAGGTTGTATAAGAGATCGTACTCTCTCCCATTGCTGAGATGTCTCCGACCTTTAGAAGTCGATCTCGTGCGGGATGTGCACGAAGGACTCTACGGAAGTCACGTAGGGGCTAAGTCCCTATCGCAAAAACTGCTCTGATAGGGGTATTACTGACGGACCTTATTTCGTGATTTCGTGAAATACGTAAAGAGGTGCGACCGCTGCCAGAAGAACGCCAATATATAGAGGCAGCCATCACCATCAATCCACCGTAAGCTCTACAGCCATCACCATCAGTCCGCCACCGACGATAGCGACCACTATCAGGCGACGACAGCTGTCACCATCAACCTGTCGTGTACGGCACCTTCCCATGAGACTGACTCCGCCAAACCTCGAGCGGCCCGCCAGCACGCGGCTGCAGCCATCACCATCAAGCTCCGCTATAAAAGGGACCCTCTAGGTACGCTAACTCTAACCTCTCTGATCTCTAAGCTCTTCCTTTCTTCTCCAAGCCCTGGAACTCATTCCGAGCACTCCATTCCTATTGACCTGAGCTGACTTGATCGTCAGAGGGTCCTGCCGGAGCCACCCCCCACCGGCTCCGGATGGAACTTTATTTTGCAGGTCCCCGACGGTGACCTCATCGACCTCCACTCCAGCAGACTTCGGCGACGATCAGTTTCTGCGTCAACAGAAAGGATTTGGGGTTTAATGTCGATCCCCCATTCACTCAGAAAATCATGGACGAACCCTTACCACGTCGGTTCAAGATCCCTCAGATGGAGCTTTACGATAGAACGACCGATCTCGTAGATCATCTCGATAGTTTTCGAACTCTTATGCATCTGCAAGGAGCCACCAATGTGATACTATATCGAGCTTTTCCTTCAACTCTGAGAAAGATGGCTCGACATTGGTATTCGAACCTAAAATCTGGCTCCATAGATTTCTTCTATCAGTTGAGCCGTATGTTCGTTGCCCACTTCATAAGCAGTCATCGGCAATGTCATAACTCTAACTTCCTCGTGAGCATCAGGCAATGGGAGAATGAGCTCCTTCGAGAGTATATCAATCGCTTTAATGCGGCCACCTTGGAGGTCTAAAATTTAGACCCGTCTGTGGCCATGATGGTGTTCAAGGCCGGCCTCCTCTAAAATGATCTTTTGTTCTTCCTCAACTTGGACTATCCGAAGGATTTTGCTGAGATGCTAGAACGAGTGGAGAAGTATGCCCAGATCGAAGAGGCTTGGGATCAGTAGAGAAGTAACCGAGATGGTAGATCGGATCCGTCCCAAAAATAGGAGAAGAAAAAAGACTATAGACGGATGCAGCACCGTCGAAAGGAGCAATGGTTTTATCAATTACACACCCCACCTCGAAGTAGCCGACCAGCATCTCTAAAGCTGTAAGGCTGATCTAGAACTCCACCTCGGAGGTTCAATTATCACACCCCCCTCAACGCATTTCGAGCTCAGATTCTGATGGAGATCGAGCAACGAGAAGATATACCTCGATCCAAAAAAATGATAATTCCTACTCGAGTGAGAAACCCAAGGAAGTATTGTCGATATCATCATGACCATGGGCATGATACCGAGAAGTGCTATCAGCTCAAAGAAAAAATAGAGGCACTAATCAGGCAGGGACGACTTCGACACTATGTGGATAAACGGCGAATCCCGACGAATCCTGATTGTGACCAACCTCGGTAGGATGAACCATACGGAGAGCAGCCAACTACAGGAGAAATCAAAGTAATTGCTGGAGAAAATCTTGGTGGAAATGCTTCAGATCGGGATCGACCAGGAGAGGGATCAAGGAAGAGGAAGGCAGATGGTGAAATTACTTTCACCGATAAAGATCTTAAAGAAATAAGTCAGCCCCATAATGATCCTGTAGTCATTTTTCTGAATATTATTAATTATGATGTATATCGGATCCTTGTTGATAATGAAAGCTCGGTAGATGTTCTATTTTATGATGCCTTTGTTCGGATGAACTTAAGCCCTGAACTACTGACGAAGAAGAATATACCTCTGGTCGAATTTTCTAGCGCTACGGTTCCAGTGGAAGGGACTATTTTACTAACTACAAAAGCTGGACGAGCTTCGAAGTAGGCGGTTGTCGACATAACTTATTTTATTGTGAATAGTCCCTCCATTTATAATGTCATCTTAGGTTGGCCAGGCTTAAATACCCTCCAGGCCATAGTATTGATATATCACCTGAAGGTCAAATTCATGACTCCACATGGAATCGACGAGCTCAGAGGAAACCAGTCGATTGTAAGAAAATGTTACATGACTACTTTGCATGGAGTGGTGGCTGAAGAGCAATCCATGAATAAGTTAGACATCCGGGATAAACAAACTAAACAAAAAGGCTCTCCGACAGAAAAATTGATCTCTGTACCAATCAAGAATGATCCAAACAAGGTTGTGAAGGTTGGCTCAAGCTTATATGAAGAAGATCGATAATACCTCATCACATTTCTATGAGATAATGCCAACGTGTTTGCTTGGTCAGCTTTGGATATGTCCGACATCGATCCATAAGTCATGGTACACCGACTTAATGTAAACCTGAATCATCGTTCGATCAAGCAAAAAAAGCAGAGCTTCGCCCCTAAAAGCCAAAGGGCAATACAAGAAGAAGTTGATAAGCTCTTAAAGGCTGGCTTCGTCTGAGAAGTCTATTATTCAAAGTGGTTAGCTAACATCGTCCTCGTCAAAAAAGTCAGTGAAATATGGTGCACGTGTATTGATTATGTGGATCTCAATGGAGCATGCTCAAAGGATAGCTATCCTCTGCCGCGCATAGACCAACTGGTGGATGCGACCTCGGGACATCAGCTTCTATCATTCATGGATGCTTTCTCGAGATACCACCAGATCCGAATGATATCCGAGGATGAAGAAAAAACTTCTTTCATAACTGACCAAGGCCTTTTTTGCTATAGGGTCATGCCGTTTGGCTTGAAGAATGCTGGAGCGACCTATCAAAGACTTGTGAATAAGCTTTTCAAAGAGTAGATTGGAAGAAATATGGAAGTGTACGTGGACGACATGCTCGTCAAAAGTAGGATAGCCGAATACCATATTACCGACCTAGAAGAAGATTTTTCTATACTACGGCATTTTTGGATGAAGCTCAACCCGGATAAATGCACCTTTGGTGTCACTTCCGAAAAATTTCTTGGGTTCATGGTGTCACAATGTAGGATTGAGGCTAATCCGAAGAAGATTCAAGATCTTCAAGAGATGAAACCTCCGAGAATAATCAAAAAAGTGCAGCAACTCACAGGAAGGATCGCGGCCTTAAATAGATTCCTATCAAGATCGGTAGAAAAGAGTCTTCCATTCTTTAAAGCCCTTAAACAATCGAAGAACTTTCAATGGATGGATGAATGCTAGACAACCTTCGACGAACTAAAAAAATACCTCGACTCTCTTCCTTTGTTAAGCAAGCTAGAGCCTGAGGAGGTATTGTACGTATATCTAGCTGTTTCTTCTTCGGCAATCAATTTTGTTCTGGTCTAACAAGAGGCTAAGGTGCAAAAGTCGGTCTATTACGTGAGCCGGATACTTGACGATGCTGAGACTAGGTATACGAGACTGAAAAAGATCATCTATGCTCTTTTGATATCTACGAAAAAATTACGTCCATATTTTCAAGCGCACACCATTGCAGTTCTTATAGACCAATCCATTAGATTGGTATTGTACCGACCAAATACTTTCAGGCGGCTGGCTAAATGGACTATCGAGCTAGGCAAATTTGATATCAAATATTTATCGAGATTGTCCATTAAAGCTCAGGCATTGGTGGATTTCATCCTAGAATGTACAATTCCAGATGAGAAATTCAGTCACGCTAAAATCTCTTCAATTGATGAATGCTGGATCCTACATGTTGATGGATCTTCGAATGCCACAGGCTCCAGAGCCAAGCTGATCTTAACCAGCCCGGAAGGAGTAGTAGCAGAATATGCTCTACGCTTTGACTTTTCGACTTCCAACAATGAAGCTGAGTATGAGGCATTAGTAGCGGGACTTAAAATAGTGAAAGAAATGGGAGTTCGGTATCTTAGAGTACATAGTGATTCGCAGTTGGTGATTGGTCAGATTCAGGAAGAATATGAAGCCCAGGAGCCGAATATGGTAAAGTATCTGCAAAAGATCAGAGACTTGGCTTCTAGCTTTTTAGCGATGGATGTTCAGTAAATACCAAGGGCGGAGAATGTGCGAGTTGACCTCCTTTCTAAACTAGCAACCCATGAAGCGGCCGACCTAAAAAGAAGCTCATACATGGAAGTCCTGGAGAAGCCGAGCATTAAGGAGGTTCTAGTAATACAAGTTGATCCAGAACCGAGCTGGATAGATCCTATTCTCCATTATTTGCGAGATGGAATTTTGCCTACGGACTGAGACGAGGCAAAAAGATTGAGACACCTCGCTCCACAATACGTCGTTTACGAAGAAAAGTTGTATAAGAGGTCCTTCACCCTACCTCTGCTCAGATGCCTCCGTCCTTCGAAAGCTGACCATGCCCTATGAAAAGTTCACGAAGGAATCTATGGCAATCACCTGGGGGCAAGGCTCTGTCCTATAACATATTACGGTAGAAATATTTTTGGCTAACCATGCAAAGAGATGCGGCCGAACTGGTGAGCAAATGTGATCAATGCCAAAGGACCTCAAACATTCAACGCCGACCATCGACCAATCTAGTCCCGATTATGACCCCTTGGCCCTTTGCTCAATGGAGAAAGGATATCCTCGGACCATTTCCCATCGTTATGGCACAGAAAAAGTTTCTGATTATCACGATTGACTATTTTACTAAATGGATGAAAGTAGAGGCAGTAGCTATGATTACCAAAGCTAAAGTTTGAAATTTTGTCTGAAAGTCTATTATATGTCGATATGGTTTATCCTGTATCAGCATAACCGATAATGGATGATAATTCAATAACCCGAGGTTTACAGGGTTCTGTAATGACTATGGGATTTCTCATAGATTGACATTGGTAGGTCATCCACAGACTAATGGCGAGGCTGAGGTGACGAACAGGATATTATTGTAGGGATTGAAAGCTCGCATAAGCCAGACAAAAGGATCATGGATCGAAGAGTTATACAACATCCTTTGGGCATATCGTACGATGCAACGTGTTTCAACTGGAGAGATACCTTTCATGTTGACCTTCGGTACGGAGGCTATGATACCCGTAGAGATGGGGTTACCCATGCTCCGAGTAAAGGAGTTTGATGAAGATAGCAATTCCTTCACGATGAGAGCGAATCTAGATCTGCTGGAAGAAATCCGAGAATGGGCTTGAGTTTGGATGGCCAACTATCAACAGAAGATTGTCCGATACTACAATTCTCGAGTAAAGAGCAAATCTTTTCTGGCAAGATATTAGTTTTTTGTCGAGCTGAGATTTTTCGCCCATCCGATCGATCAAAATTATCATCGAACTGGGAAGAAACTTATCGCATGGCTGAAGTAGTCCGGTCGAAAACTTACCGTCTCTATCGACTGGATAGAACTTCGATCCCGAGGACATGGAATGCTGACAATCTTCGAAGACATTATCCTTAAAATATAATTTCCATCTTGAATTTTTATTCAATAACAAATAATAACTTCTCGCAGATTTTATTTTTGCCAACGTGTGCTCCTCGACCACGATCGAGGAGCGGAATGCATCTTCATCAAATTTTGCCAACGCACGCTCCTCAGCCATGGTCGAGGAGTGACCGAGGAGCGGAATGCATCTCCATCAAATTTTGCCAACGCACGCTCCTCAGCCATGGTCGAGGAGCGTAACGCATCTCTATTGGATGTCACCAATGCACGCTCCTCGGCCACGGCCGAGGAGTAGAATGCATCTCTGTCAAATTTCATCAATGCACGCTCCTCGACCACGGTCGAGGAGCGGAATGCATCTCCGTCAAATTTTGCCAATGCATACTCCTCGACCACAATCGAGGAGCGAAATGCATCTCCGTCAAATTTTGCTAACGCGCACTCCTCAGTCACGGCCAAGGAGCGGAATGCGTTTCCATCAGATGTCGCCAATGCATGCTCCTCGACCGTGGAGCGGAATGCATCTCCATCAAATGTCGCCAACACGCGCTCCTCCACCACGGCCGAGGAGTGGAATGCGTCTCCATCAAATATCGCCAACATGTGCTCCTCGACCACGGTCCAGGAGCGGAATGCGTCTCCATCAAATTTTACCAATGCACGCTCCTCGACCACGATCGAGGAGCAGAACGCATCTCCATCAAATTTCACCAATGCACGCTCCTCGGCCATGGTCGAGGAGCGGAATGCATCTCTATCAAATTTTGCCAACGCATGCTCCTCGACCACGATCGAGGAATGGAATGCATCTCCATCAAATTTCGTCAACACGCGCTCTTCGGCCATGGTCGAGGAGTAAAATGCATCTCCATCAAATTTTGCCAACGCGCGCTCCTCGACCACGACCGAGGAGCGAAACGCATCTCCATCGGAGCCCGCCAACATGCGCTCCTCGGCCATGAAGCGAAACGTAACTCAAGAAATTCTTGAAAACATGCTCCTCGGCTATGGCCGAGGATTGTAACGCACCGGCATGAATCACCTGTCACTTCTCAGTCATGCTGCCTAAGGTCTACACTAACCTACATCTCGAAAAAAAAAAATCTGATAAAGAACATATGAACTCAACAACTCAAGCAAAAGATGGCTTTGTATTAAAGTTCAGTGTTTATAAGTGATGGTCGGCCTATACAAAAATACCTCGATAAAGACCATGGGCAAACAAAAAGGGCCAACCTAAAAAAAAGAAAACGAAAGAGAGATCGGATATGCCCGATCAAAATAGTACATTAAGCTCCATCTAGAGCTCCAGATTCACCGACCTTCGCTTGGTCTGGTAGGGTGATAACGACTGAGGGTGGTACCAATGCTGCATCCTCGGCAGCCAAGTCGTCGCACGTGGGGCTGAAGACATCTTCTATCTGGATCTCCCGATCCTCAGCTTCCTCAGCCTCCTCATCGTTCGACTCCAAGATGTCCCAGTTCAGGTCGGGGAAGATCCTCTAGACCTTCTCTTTCAGGTCTATGCCCCCTTACAGGTAGGACAGCGATGCGAAATCTGCTTTGATATTGTGGAATTCTTTCGAGACATGGAAGGCCTCGACCGCCTCTATCCTGGCGGCCTCTGCTCGTGCCTTCCCGGCCTCCCTCTCTCCCAACACCCGAGCTTCAGCCTTGGTTAGCTTGGACTCCAGCTGCTTCACCCTCTCCCTGAGGGACCTGATCTCATCCTCGACCTTCAGTCGAGATAATTGAGCATCGTCTGCCCTTCGGTTGGCATGGGCAGCTTTCTCCTCAACTTTCTTAGAGAGGCGCCGAACCTCTCTAATTACCTCGATAAAATGGTCCACATGATGGATGAGCTGGAAAAAAAAAAAGAAGAGAAGAGAAAAAAGAAAAAGAAGCTGAGCCGAGGAGTAAACGGAAGACCTAAGATGAAGATCGATAAAAAAAGCAGACACGTACCCGAAGAAGAGAATTGTAGGAGTTCTGAATGCGAAAGACACCCCCGACCTCCTCGAAGGTTTGGACGTCGGTCGATAAGATGACTGACTTCAGCAATGAACGCACGACACGGTAGTCAATGAGGCCCTTTCTTTTGTCCTCGATATCCAAGGAAACTTCCACCGGAGAGACACTCTCTGGAATATCGGATCTATGATTGGACATCCGGATGGAGATCTTCGGCCCATCTGAGCTTCTTTTGGAAGAGGATATAGAAGGTCAGAGGATGGACTCCCCTAGAGTAGCAGACCGAGTCGGCATCACAGCCTTCGCCGATGCTGACTTCTCCTTTCTTGGGGCGTTGGCCATCCTCGAGGAACCTCCTATCATGGGCTGTGCCAGGATAGCCTCGGTACGAGCGCGTTTGGGGGCCACGATCGTGCTTGTCTTCCTTTTCTTCGCTATCCGACAAAGAGTTTCAAGGTCGGACGGGTTCATCGCTGGACAGAAAATACAAGACTTAGTCAATGATAATGGCAAGAAAAGAAAAGACGATCCAAACAAAATCGCATGAAAACACTTACTCCTCGAATCAGTTGGAATCAGTTCGACCTTAAATAAGTTCTCCTCGATAAGGAATCTGGACAGCGGAAGAGGAGCAAGACTAAAGATTTGACTCAAGACCTCCTCCTCGGCTTCAGACAGTGTTGGAGCTCTGACAGCACGACCTATGAGGTCGCCCCCATGATGTGCTAAAACCCCATGGTTGCTTGGCTGACACAAAAAAGAAATGCTCCTTTCAGTTATGCACCGAGGAAGGAGCACTTCAGAAAAGACGGCATCCTCTTTGAGGAGAAGCATACCACCATCCGACCTCCGTCGGATGCTCTTTTAAAGTGAAGCAAGCTCAGAGAAGATGAGAGGTAGGCTCAATCCCGAGGAGGAGACAGTGGATGAAGAAGCATAAAATCGATCGTCAGGAGTTCGACGCCAAATAACAAAAGCTAATTCTATACAGGTTCAGAAACTCGATAATTAAAAAATGAAAAGACAACCTAAGGCCAGCCTTTAGCAATTTTTCGTAAACACCGACTCATCCAGATTGAGGAAGAGCTATACGCTCTCCGGGACTGACGACCTCTAACTTGAAATCATCAGGGACATGGTACCTCATCCTAATGACTTTCAGGTCCTCCGATGTGAGCACAGAATCTATTCTAAAAGGACCATAGTCCGAAACTTCACGTTCTTCGGATTGACCCAGAGAACCTACTATCTCGAAACCGTGATCCTCGTCGGAAGGGCTATTTGAGCCCCAAGAAGATCGGGACAAACTAATTTGACTCATGAGTACGGAGGGGACTGATTTAAAGGACGAGGAGGTCGAGCAACAAGGAGAGTTAGGGCAGGATTGACGGTAGCTCGGTTGAGTCCGAGCTATTCCTCGCATAAAGTACCGGAGTTCACCCTTTAAGCAATAGTGGCAGTCAAAAGGAGTAATACAGACCCTATTTATAAGAGGCATGGATGGCTCCGATCTACTCCTATTTCATCTACCCTTTTAGATCTTCGTCAGGTGTCAAATATCCGTTGGTCGGGATGGATAGATCTGAAGCAAAGCAACGGACAGTTAAATTTCGTGGTTGATAGACTTCTCCCAATCTTGTCATGCTATCGATCTACAACGCCGCAATGCGGGCATGATTTGAAGATCGACTTCGGCTTCGATAGGATACTTACATCGGTTGCTCAGAGATAGATCGACCTCATAAGTAGGGGGCAAACTATTATGGAATGGAGCTAATGTGGCCTCAACCTATTTAGGGTCGGCCGCCGACCTATCCCAATAGATCGTCCGAGCAGAACAATGCAATACTTCGTCCGCGGTTAGCTGTAGGTCGGCTTAAGCCACCTATATTTTTTGCCAACCTACTGAAGATCGCCTCTTGGCAAAATAAGGTAGGCCTTCATACCTCATCCTCATCGGATTCAAATCGACCGTCGAGCTACATGAATAGGCTCATAGCTCATCAATGACCGACCTACAACCATCCCTGCTGAAACTGCGTCCTCTCCGAATCAAAAAATTCGGATAAAGAGGAATCTTTCGCAATCCTGTCTTCTAAGAAGGAAAGAAATCTTCCGAATTAATCCAGGGCGATTAACTCGAAAAGCCGTTAGAGTTCGAAATAGATACGACTCCAACTCCTTCCCTATAAATAAAGAGGTTCCGAGATCCTTCAAGTATGTCATTCAATTCGACGCTTTCTCTCCTCATTGTTCTTTAATCTTCTAACTTGAACGTCAGAAGATCTTCACCGGAGAACACTCCAATGGAGACTTTATTGCAGGTGAACGGATGAAGCTCTAGCCAAGTTCGTCCTCGACCTCATATTTTTTGATGGTCGAGCTCCTCCATCCTCGTCGGCCGATCTCAAGCTGAGAGATCCAAGAACAATAATATGTATCATAAAAAAAAAAAAAAAATGATGAATCATTCTTTATGCGAAATATATAATCTGAATCTTTCTCTAAGAAGCAAAAATAATTTTGATCGAACAATCATCCGTGCATGGATGTATAGCCAAAATTCCCTAGATCGGTTCTCCTTTTTTTTTTTTTCTTTTGTTATCATCATTGGGCCGGCAATGACAGTGTCCTAGATTACATACAGCCACTTAATATTCTGAAAGTTGATTTTTTAATTTGCGATTCCTTCTATATCATATCACTATGCATCGTATATGGTAGAGAGGGATCAGAAATTAAAAAACATGATGAGGAGGATTTTTTTTTTTTTTTTTCTTGTTTCTGCTAGAGTCCATTCTACTGAGGAACTGGTCAAATAAGTTCCGAAAAATCTAAATATGCTCGCTGCACCTGGCAAAAAACTTCAGAGATAGGAGTTATAAACTATTGAGGCACAATGATTACGATTTGCCAGGACGGGTTTCCATAGGCATTCCCAGCCATCGGTCTTCGTGAGGCCAGGCGCCTTGAATAAATATTTGCCAAGGATGTGGTTGCATACATCCACATCCGATCCGTTTTTTGATGAATAAATATTATTAAAAATTTAATTAAATTTTTTATTAACTAATTTATTTATATTTTAATATTTTTTTAAAATAATTAAATTATTTTTTATAAATAATATTTATTTATGAAATGAAAAAAATCTAGATTGATAATTTTTTTTCATTAACCAAAAACTAATATTTATATTTTATTCCTAACATACTCCTAACTCCATAATAATAATATAATAATATATAATACCATCTTATATATTATAATATTATATAATTATCAAATAATAATATTTTATTATTTTAATATAATATATAATTATAATAAAATATAATATAATGTAATAATATATTATTTAAATATATATTAATATTGTATTATAATATATATTTTATTGTATTATATAATATAATTTATTATATTATATTATTATATATAATAATATTTATATAGTAAAATATAATATAGGAAATATGGATAGATCTTAAAAACTGCTAATGTAAAAGAATATGATTAGTATATTCTTGAGTCTTTTTTTAATATAAAAAATAAAATATTTTTTATATAAATATTATTTAAAAAAATATTTATCAAAAAAATCTAGGTTGCTGGTAAGTTTTTTACTTGGATTTGGACCAAATGCTTAAGAATAAAATTCTTTGCTTATACATTTAGTTCCAGTTAGGAACCAGTGCACAAAAGAAAAATCTGATCAAACAATGATAGCTGGGTTGGTACTAGCAATTAATGCTTTCGATTTTGTATTAGGCAAAATAGCTTTATTTTACTTCAAGTTAATTAGCAACTATAAATAATGAGTTGAAATAAGTTAAATAAATTAAACGACTAACCAAGTTGCTTAACAATTTAGAATGCTAGATAAGTCAACAAGAATGTCGTAGCTACCATACATTATGATAACATAGCATACATGATGTCAAATCAGTGGATGTAGAACTACTAGTTACACAGATACAGCTAAAAAAAAGACTCGTTTGGACACTTTCCAAAGAATACGAGGCTTATGCCACAATAATCTAAAAGGTGGAGACCTTCCAAAATAATTTTAGAAAACAAGTCGGCAATAAATAAACAATCACACAAAAAATTCATTATTTTTAAAATATTTGATTTATCAAACTCCATGAATCATTATAAGTACTCGAACACCTAATCAAACCAGATCTGAATGTAAATGAATCATGTTTAACGCAAGCTTTCCTACACTAACTGCCACGGTGTTTGTTCATTTCAATAAATTGAATCAATCCGACTCAATTCCTGCTCTTAATTAATTTTTATAAGCAATACATATCTAATTATAGGAGCTTTTAAGAATATAAATAAGCTATTAGAATTCTACCAAAAAAAAAGCTATTATAAGAGAGATTCACAGCTGGCTTCCAAAGCCAATAACCAAATCCTGAGATAAAGAAGCAAAGAGATTCTACCCAAAAAAAGAAAAGAACGAAGCAAAGCGAAGAAATGCGTGGGCCATTACCTGAGAGATGGCTCCAAGCACCCCCAGTGAAACCTTGGCCGCATCCATCTCAGGATCCCCCGCGCCCAGCACCCGAACCTTAGCGTAGCCTTCACCGGCCGAAGCAGGCGTGACCAATCTAACCCCCACGACGTACTCGTGTACGGCGCTCCCCTTCCCCGTCCAAGAACTCCCGTGAGCCCCCGTCGCCAGCATCCCACCGACCGTCACCCCCCACCAGTAGGGCGCATAAGGCAGCGCAAGCCCGGCCTTCGCCGCCGCCCCTATCAATTCCTCCAGCGTCACCCCACTTTCTACCGTAATCCTCTTCATCTCCACATCGGTGCTCACAATGCCATTAAGATATCTTGTGCTAATTATGAGCCCCTCATCCCCTCCGGGACAAGCCAGCTTGGGGATGCTATTGGAGTAGCGTGTTGCCACCTTCATCTTCCTGTTGCCGGCGGCGGCCTTCGCCACCGCCTCGACGAGCTCTTGCTCGGAGGTTGGATAGACCGCAGCTGCTGCTTCACATGTCGACCGGTCGGGAAAGGTCCCGTAGATGTTGGTGATGCTGCATTTGCCGGCGCCCGGCGAGCACTTTATCGGATCCGGCGGAGGGCTAGAGGTTGAAAGATTGATCAATAGGAGACACTCCAATAGAAGGAAAGCACTTGCTAGCCTAGCTTCTTGCATGATGTGGTGGGTTACGTCGGGGTACGAAGTGGGGGTGCCACTTATATAGCCAGGTGCCCTTTGACGCTCCACCGCATTGTGGGGGTGGAGGCTGCCTCACCGACCGACCCAAAATGGGATATTGGCCATATGGCGTGGCTTGGCATTGAGTGGTCGTAGTGGAAGAAAGTTCACACGTGCCTGACAATGGCCGGCGCGTCGGAAGGACGTGTTTGGTTGCAGTGTGTGAAATTAAGGGGAAAGTCAGGAAAGGTTGTGTGGACTCGACTCCCCCTGTTCTTTTAAGTTCCCAATAAAAATAAGAGGATCTCGGTTCACGTGTTTGTTGAGAACCCATCAGCTAAGGATCGCATTTTTGACAGAGGCCAGCACACAGCGAGGAACAATCCTCTTGGAGTTTGGTCCTTCCCTTGTCTTTTATTTACGAAAAGGAAGCTACCGTCAATGGTTTGGAAAAAAATCTGGGGTCGGACCATATGTTTGTGCTTTTTGGGCGAGAAGGAATGGAGGGATGCAGAAGTTGAACTGAGCTGGTTAGCATTACCGTGCAAAAATGCCTATCGGCCTTGTATAGCTTGTTGCTGGTTTTGGCTGGTGAAAGAGTTCGTTCTTGTATGATTTTATTTAATTAATGAATAAATTATATTTTTTTTAAAAAAAATAGATATCAATTATATTTATATTTAAAAATTTAAAAATTTTATTAATTTATTTTTAATCTATATTTTAATCATGAGAATTTTTGTAGATTAAAAATAAATTTTAAGAATATAACAATAATTTTTTTTAAATTTTTGAATATAAATATAATTTATATATAATCTTTAAAAAATTTATAATTTATTTATAATTAATTTTATTATTTATAAGCGTATTACTAAATGTGAGTGTGTCTCTATTGTAACCAATGTGTCATGGATCCAGAATATAGAACCCCACATTGCATAATCGAGCTATCCTTTTTTTATTTGGTGTAAATATATATTGCTTGGGTCCCTCGCTGGCTTTGATTGGCGATTGAGATCATGCATTGAAACAGTATTGGGATGACTCTGTTGTGATCAGGACTAAGCAGTCTTCCCCATGTGAGGATGAGACTGACATATTTGGATATTCTTTAAAGCCGCATTGGTTGGAGCCCTGCATATTGGGCTAGCCTTCTTTTATTAAGAGTAAATATGGCCTAGGTCGCCTGTGGGCATATTAGTTTCCAAGGGCTGGGGATGGGATGCATGCATGGCTTAGTTTGTGTTTGCGCTTAGCTCATGATGAAATTAATTTTACCTGAGGGCCCATGACCGTGTAGTCATTTATCTTGTGGAAGTTTAAAAGTTCATACGGATCACATTTCATCAAATCAAGATGAAAAGTTTGATGTACAGCTAATGTGCATATGCTGGTATGTAATAAAGTTGATTGCACTTATTGCCGTATTAAATGATTCTACCTATATAAATAATTTGAGGCCATTTATTGCTTCCAGGCAAATTTATACAGCTAATTTATCCATTTGCTGCAATCAGTGAAAGCTAACGTTAAGATGGACGGTTGGCAGTTGGAAGAAGTTTCGCAGTCATCAGGCTGAAAGGATGGATGAAAATTGTTCCTCAAAGGGTAGATTGGTTTTCAAGCATATGTATTTGATTCATAATCAGAATTAAAATTAAAATTAAAATATATTAGAATAAAAATTAGAATGATTGAGTCTCCAATGTCTTTGATCGGTGATCGTGATCAAAATTAAAATAAAAATATAATTTAATATTTAAAGAAAGTAAAGATTAAATTTTAAAAAATTAAAATATTGTTATTTTCTTCTGAAATTAGAATGAGAATGATAGGTCTTCTAATCAAATGATAGGATTAGAATTATTCATTCTTATATCCATTTTAGAGCTTAACTCTTTTGAGCCAAACATGCCCTTAAAAAAAAAAGCAGCATCCTTGTAGAGCCAAAGTTTTCTTGTTTGACTATAGAAAACTAAATTTTTTTTGTAACCATGGTGATCATGATGACTATGTCAAGTCTAGTACTTATAGAGCTCTAGGATACTCTTGATTCATGAATGAAATCAAAATCAGAATTGAAATCAGATGACTATATCTTCTAATGTGTTTAGTTTGTAATCAGGATTGGAATCTCAATCAGAAATAGGATTTGAATACTAGAAAAGAATAAGAATTGGATCTTGATAAACTAAAACATTCATATTATCTGATGAAATTAGAATGAAAATAGAACTTCTTCAAATAAATGGCTGAAATGACAGTTACTTATTCTCGTTTCTATTTTCATTGCATAATCTAACTCACTCCAACCAAAACATGACCTACTAACAAATCTAACAATAGAAAGCTGATTACTTCGAATGACAATACCCTGATGTTTGACATGCTACTTGCCACCACATGCAGATTTAATAAGGCTAATATTAAAAAATAAGTGATGGTGCTCATAAATTTTTTAATTAAATTTAAAAATCTGTTTTACTATAATTGTTAAATTTTTATTTTTTATTTTTTTATTTTTGGTAGGCATGCGACATACAAAGATATCCAAGGATCATCTTGTGACAAGAGCTTTGACTATAGTATAAGCAATCCATGCAGTGAAATTAAGCTGCAAGACATCAAGATCACATGTGCATGGGAACCAGCTAGTAAAATCATCTTGCAATCATGTTGATGACGCTATCTCTTGTGCCAACAAGTTGTTTATGATTACTTGAGTCGCAAAATTACCGAAACTAAAATTCTATGGCACGATATAGTTATTTGACATGTGAAACCGTTAATTCCCTCCCTAGTATATCACGTGCATTAATTCTTGTACTCTTTTATTATCACATGAAACCTTAGAATTACCAGATGCATAAATAAATATGGAACCTAATCTATTTTAAGTAGTAAAAAAACAGCCTGATGGACCTATCGACAATCCGAATCACTCGTGCAATATTTCCGGTGCACATCAAAGCTCAATAAGCATAGTGCAGTTATGCAAATGCACTTTGATACCAAGCCTCACAATTCTTGACAGGGCCAATCGAATTCAATGGACAGAATATTCCAGAGATGATAGAAGGTTAGAGAAAAGTAAAATAACACAGAAATATAGACTTCTCTCCAATTATTCTTACTCATGTTGCAGACAACCTCCAGGCAGGCTGGTCTCTATAAATGCTTGGTCTTTCTCTTGTTAAACATGGTGAAAATTTAGCACACTCCAAGAAGTAATGCCACAAGTTGTGCTCTGTCAAATCCAAGTAAACATCTGAGCAAATCAAGCTCAATTTCAAGATAAAATCCCAAGATGGTCCAATCTTAGTATGATTGTTTCGGTTAAATAATATTTGTTACAAGACTACCTAATTATCAGATCCCACCTTTCTTACCCAAATCACAGCTGGTCACCTACCAATATCCCGATTGGATAACACTGTATTAGGGTATCAAGAGAGTGCCCAGGCACCTAGAGCTAGATGGCACTACAGTATCGGCTAGCTCCCGACTCCACATCTCGGCCTGTTGCCGATCTAAAGTCAGAAGCCGACCGACGACAAGGCGTGATGTCTTATGTGTCGTGTGGATGCTGATATATTCGAGATAAGATCTCAGCCCTATCCCAACCTTAGGTCACTAATCTACTCGACCGTATGCACGATCCTTGAGACACTTCACTAGCTAGCATTTTAGATGTGGGCGTGGTCTACAATTGACACCCACGACTAACCAACCTGATCTGTAGGCATGACCAATTATTAAAGCCCACGACTAACAATCCTAAGCACGGGTTAGCGGGTGACACAATACCTATCGATCATGGCATCACAAGCTCGGACGGCCTTTGATCTGGCCTAGCAAGCCCCTAGCAGCCTAGCAACTCTAGTGCTGTAGCCTACGGTTCTATCTTTATATAAAAAGGTAAAAAAGGAGATCCTCATATAAGGCCGAGAGAGGCAAGTCTAAGAGGGAACCCAGAACTCTTCTTCTACTCATCTTTTTTTTCTTCATATATTCTCTAGACTCTTGCTGACTTAAACATCGAAGGATCCACCATCGAATATGCTCCGACAAGCGAGCTTTTCTTATAGATTTGCCACTATGGAGGATGGCCTCCATTTATCGGGATGCCTGGCCAATCTCCTGATGCGGCACTACTGGAGCTGAGCAACAAAAGATTGGCACACCAAGTACGAGAAGAAGATTATCAACTTTGAAGAAGAAAATGATGAGAAGAAGAGCGTAGAATGCTTCAGCCAATTTTGGATAGCATTCCTCGTGCCAGAAGGAGCGACCAGCCCCACAAGCTAAGCTTGGATCCTCCCGTCCGATTATGATAGCGGACAAGTAGTAGTTTGCCATACTGCTCGAGCAAGTGCTTAGATTAGGAGCATACAAGTTTGAGAATCTTGATGAATCCCATAATATCCGATAGTTGATAGTTGATATCCGACCTCACTATCTGGGTGAAATATAAATGATGCCACAATGTCAGCTAAGATCTGACCTCAAAAGATCGACAAGCCCAACCTCGATACTTAGCTTCTTTGTGAGTTAGCTCCAATATTTATTCAGCTGCAAGTCCTGGCAACTACGAGGGCTATTTGATGAAATATCAATTTAATTTAAATAGGAGGAAATAAGATTTCTATGACTAAAAGGAAATCCTCTTTTACAAGCTTGGAAAAACTCCAACAAGGGAAGAAAAAAATAGAGATATAACCCTGGCCCTGGTGGTATTCGTGCCCATGGCTCCCAGGAAAACTACATTCAAAATCTCCCACTTTAGCTAACATCCAAGGGATAAGAAGACCTATGATGGCCGAACCAAGCTGCCAAACCAGAGCCTTACACTCGTTGAAGTCGAAATCGTAAACAAGCCAAGAGGCTTCCATGACCTCAACTAAGGTTTTAGTCCTCTCGACGGTAGAGTGCCTCTTGATCAGCGTTATCTTCTCTCGGAGCTCCTCTATTGCCAATCTCTCTACTTTGAGCATCTTTTGGTAGGTCTCTATGAGCTCACACATCGCTACTTTATACATTTCAACCATATCATCGAAGTGCTTTTGCAGCTCCCGAACTGCTGACTTCTCTATCCTAATTGGGTACTTAAGATTAACCTAACTCTCGATGATGGCTAGGATCTCAGCTTCAAGTCGAGTCACCTTCTCAGCAACCTTCTACATCTCCTTGGCAGCTCTCTTCATCTCTTTGGTCACCTCCTCTTTAGCAGTTCTCGCCCAGGATTCAACTTTCCAAACTTTCTCCTCTATAGAAGCTCTAAAGTGGTTGTAGTTGACAGGACGCCCACAAGAAAGACAAAAAGTCAGCTGCGGGGGACAAGAAGTAATAAAAGAAGGTGGAAGAAATGCCTTGGGAAAAAGGTAAACTTAATTTTCATTAAACTCAAAAGTGCTATTACGAGGCCCTTTTTCCACTACAAAAAGTTCAAAAGAAAATAAAAGAACGTACAAGAAAAGAAAAACTAAGCCTCTAAAGAGGCATCGGCAACCTCAGCATGGGGCACAGTTGAGGGCTCTGTTAGATATGTGTGCCCTAAAAGTCAGAATTGATTGACACTTGTTATACACTTCTAAGGACAAAATTATAATTTTGACTATAAATAATAAAATAAATTATTTTCTATCATAATATGTATTTAGTGTCTATGATACATCCCTTAAGTTAATGGCAATGATAATTCTTATTTTCAAGAGTTAAAAATTTAAGACATGAATTTTTATTATTAACTCATAAAATGCTTCTAACCATAGGATCATCATAAGGATGGTGATTGATCCGAAAGGTTGGTATATAATCACTTTTTTATAGTAGATGAGTCTTGAGTCTATGGTGTAGAGACATCAGAGTGAGAGTACAGATACTCATTAGAGAATGAGGGCACTGAGCGTGACCACCTCGAGCAGTCATTAGGAAGTCTACCTTCTCATCGATGTTTGGCTCAAAGCTGCAGTTGTGTGTCTGGTTTTTTGACCTGAGGTGTATCGATAGTTTACCTTGAGGATGTTATAGTTTGACTACACCATGACTCGATCTCCTAGTCTTCAAAATTTTGAGATATATATTGGCTATAGCATGTTCATTATAGAAATTAGATTACACCAAGAAAAAATCTATCTACCTTAGTAGATGAGAAGTAGCCCTATGATGATCACGAGAATCAAGTCTATAAGTCCATGGCTATAGCAGAGTGAAATAATAAAAGAATTTCTATTATGATTTTCATATTGGACTTGAATCAAATGATTAATCATATGACGGATATTAGAATTTGACGAGTTTATCTTAACCCTAATCTGATCGAGACTCAAGATAGAAGAACTTAACCACACAGGTAACTGCACTAAGAGATTTATTTTCAGTTCTGATGGGTTGTCACCATATGCTGCTAGGTATCACTGATGGATTTTGAGAGTAATTAAAATGATTTAGATGATCAATCATACTAGTTGTCTGAATCAAAAAAATTTTGATCCATCGAAAGATGTTTTGATGATGTCGATGATGGAGATCATGACATATCTCATTATCATACTTAACTGAATCTAACTAGATCACACAAATAAGGATTTGGATTCGGATATTATCAATTGGACTAATCTAGTTCAATTGATTTGAATTAGATTTAATTAGGTTCAAGAAAATCGTACTAGCACACGATTGAGCCTAATATTCTTTAATTATCATTAAAAGTTATCTCGACTGAGCCAAATATGTTTGGACTCACTCTGGTACCTTTACTTGGTTTGACTGAAGTTTGTCCAGGTCAGAAAAGGATTATCTTAATTTATGAGATGAATTTAAGATAACACCTACCATTTTTCGTCACCTGCTAAATTCTGTTTCGAACATTTGGTCAAACGTTGATCTTTGATACTTAGACATCTGCCCATATGTCAAGCCATCATAGGAGAGAACATTTGGACCAGTCTACCTGCTAAAAGGTAGTTGGATAGGGGGCGCATGCCTAGGAAGGTGTGCATCCATGGATAGTGATGCCTGGAGTCCCAAATAGATGGAACTCCAGGTTGCTTCGAGGTTTCTACTTAGGTGGTGCCAAAGATTTATCTTTGATCAGTCTTGGTGCCATCTAAGGATGATTCAAAGGAGCTCTCATCTGATTAGATCAGATGATGTTATCCCATCAATCAGATTTAGATCTGATTGTACAAAAGGTCATGATTGATCGAAATGATGTGGCACTGCATGGCATAGTAGGGTCTATATAAACCCTATCTGCGCCTAGGATTTAGATCTCTAGCCCATTACCCATGCCATAAGGCTGCTCCTCTCCCTCCTCCATGCCATCTTTAGGTCTTCTCTCTCCTACCCATGCCCAAGAATCTTTAGGCTTTAGTTTGGTGCGATCCAAGCAAGAAAAAGATGATGAGAAAGAAAGAAGACATCACTACTGCAAGAAACGACACCCGATCTTCAAAAGAAGTTTAAAGATCTTCCAAATCAGATTCAGATCTGATATTTAGAAAAATGATAAAAAAGGAGAAGATCTTTAGATCTTATCTAAGTGGATATCGATAGAGGTCAGGCACTTGCATGGCTAGATCCAGAACTCCAGGGAGACATCAGAATCATCATAGGATAATCTGATTATCCGCTACAAGGTAAAATTAACTTAGATTTAATTTATTCTTTATTTTTATTTTATTTTTTTATTAGATCAATAATATCATATCTAAAAAATTTCAGATCTAATCTGGATTCAAGAGAAAAATTTTTGTAATATCTCTCTTGATCTAATCAGATCTAAACGAACCTGACCTAGAAAATAGATTTTTTTCTTGAACTAGTATCAAAGCTAGGTTCCATTAGATCTGATTTTAATTTATTTTGATCTAATAATTAGATGATTTTAGATATCACATGAAATGTGATTAGATTTAAAATTAAAAAAATTAAAAATTAAATAATTTAGATCTAAGTTATATGAGATGTATGACTAGTTGTAGAATAGAATTATTGTATGTATAGTCTTGCATGATCATAATTTAATTTAATTAATTATAATTTTTAGATCTATTTATTTACTATTTTTTGATGTTATAAATATTATAATAAGATTTAAAACATAGAAAATAAAGTTATTTAATTTTTGTTCATATGAGTTATGATGAATGCATATTTAGACTAGTTATAGAATAATTCTATGTAATTATCTAAAATAGAATTTATTTTGATATAATCAATTTAAATTTAATTTTTTAGATAATTATGAGATAATTTAGATCTAAAAACATTCATGATATGATACATGAAGATATATACAAAACATGTTTATAGTTAGATCAATTTTTATATATGGGATATATGATGTAGATCTAACTAATTTTATAGTTTTTATATTTTTGATTAAGATATTTTTCTTGATCGTCCGATCATAAAAATAAAATAGAGTTTAAAATGCCTTCTTCTTTCATTCGATGGGATGTTCTTATAATGTGTAGGGGTACTGCGCATTCATCTTTAATCAGAAACCTAAAACTTATTTTCTGTAAAATTCTAGATTCTAAAATTCTAGGATTTTATTTACATATTTTGTTTATGAATTCTAAACTTAACTAAAAATTAAGATTATAAAATATGTTAAGTCTAAAAATTAAGAATTTTTATATTTAAGATATATTCATAAAATTGGGTTCGAACTTGGGTAGCTCAATTAGGTCTAGCGGTTGATCAAACTAAATTAAGAGTTGGTTAGATGGGATCAAGAGTGCTTAAATTAACCAGCCTAATAGGATTAAGTCTGGATCAAGATCGAATCATATGAGTGATCGATCAAGCTAAGGCCTAATTAGGCTCAGTGGTTAGAGTCTGGATTGTAGGCTAATCTGATTAGTACTGGCTCAACAAATTGATGTTTAAGATAAGTCTAGCAGACACAATCCACTGATTTTTAATTGGGAGCTACTCGACTCGAATGCATTCTTATCGAGTTAATGACATATTCCTTCCATCGATCTTACTTACCTGGCCATATTTATCGATCCAGTCCTGATCTAAGATGGTTAACAATCCAAGCTAACCCATGCCACTAGGTTAGTCATAATTGTTATGGCTATTGTAAGTCAAGTTTAAAAAGATCTAAATCAAATCTTCCTGAGAAAAGATTAAGTCTAAGATCTTCCACCATTGTAGATATGCAGGCCCTTCCTAAGGTTGATTATTCTCAGCTGATCACAGTGGTTCAGTTGCACCAAAAAGATGCAACCATGTCTATTAAGCATTGGATGCTATGGATTGGAGGATAAATTAGGCTCAATATTTCAGATACGGTAAGAGATCCAATTAGAAATTCAATCTATATAAATGGTGGATCTGACTTAACTAAGAAGTGGATCAATATTTCGGGCATGGTGAGATTCATAAATTAGATATCAAGTTTGAATGCACCATGATTACAAAATCATTGGACAAGACTTATCCACTCATTGGCTAACCCATCATCAATAACTATTAGGTGAGGTGATGAGTCAGTTGGTGGAACTGCACCATCCATTAGAAATCTATAATCATGATAATTTTTACATCTCTATAGAGAGAGTGTAGAGATCCGAGAAAATAGTAGAAGCTAATTTATTTAAAAATTAAATTTTTAAATAAATTGGTCAAGTCTTAATTACAATATCTAACTAAAAATTTTGACTCTCTACAGAAAAATATCTGCATCCAATCCACTAGCATGTATCTCGGACATCCATAGACTGACCGAATCCAATTACAAAAATTGACTCTAAAACTTTAAAATCATTTTAGGTTCTGAGAAGTTAACTCATATATTGGATTAGGATTTCCTCATCTTACCAGCTCGTCCATCCGCTGAACAGAAAGCGTCTCTTGATAAGTGGATGGATGAAGATAACAAGACTAGATACTATATGTTGGGCTCAATGTCTAATGAGCTTCAGTGCCAACATGAAGATATCAGAACTGTCCATCAAATATTGGCTCACCTACAAGAGATGTTTGGTGAACAGTCACGTAGCCAAATATCAGATCACTAAATGACTATTCAAGACTAAAATGCGTGATGGACAATCAGTCTAAGATCATTATCTGATGATGATCAAGGACTTGGAAGAGCTTAAAAAGCTCGGAGTGAAGTTGGAACTGGATCTGCAGAATGATATAATTCTATAATTCTTGACTGATGTATATGGACGGTTCATCATGAACTACAATATGTATAAACTTCAAAATACTCTGGTCGAGCTTATGAACATGCTGGTTACTGCTGAGCTTTCAACGAAAGGTTCTAAAGGCTCAGTATTTGCTATGAAATAAACTTCTTCCAAGAGAGTTTTTTGAAAAGAAGAAGAAGTCTATGAAAAAGTAAAAGGTGGAAAGAGAAAAGTAAAAGAAGGTAGAGTTAAAAAAGAAGACCGCTGATAAAGAAAAATATTTTTATTGCAACACTGATGACCACTGAAAGTGGAACTGCCCTTCATACCTGGCCATCCTGAAGAATAAGAAGACAAGTTCTTTTGGAGATATGCTCGTTATTGAATCTAACCTTATGATTTTTTCTGCATTCAGTTGGATGCTTGACTCTGATTTTAGTGCTCATTTATGCACTTTCATGCAGGATCTTGAGGATAGCAAGAGGCTAAGGGATGGTGAGATGATTCTACGCATTAAAAATGGAACAAAAATTGCTACTGTGACCATAGGAACCTATCCTCTTCGACTACTATCTGGTTTAGATTTAGTACTAAAGGATTGTTATTATGTGCCTGCAGTAAGTAAGAATTTGATTTATGTTTCATGCTTAGCACTAGAAGGCTATGTAATTAGTTTTCTTAAGGACCATTGTAACATTTTTTATGAAAAAAATAAAATTGCAAGTGGTTTTCTTATTAACGATCTTTACCAGTTATATATTGATGTATCTATTTTTAATATCGAGCAAAATATGAATGTCATAAAATCAAAATAACTCAGAGATAGTTCAAATGATAGGTATCTATGGCACCTTAGACTAGGTCATATAGTAGAAGATAGAATTAACATATTGAAGAAAATTGGACTATTGAGTCCATTGACTTTTGAGTCATATCCAATTTATGAATCATATCTTCATGGCAAAATGACTAAACTTCCTTTTGTGGGACATGGAAAAAGGGCCACGGATTTATTTGTCCTAGTACATACTGATATGTGCAGCCTATTTGATGTACCGGTTAGAGATAATTTTGTCTACTTTATAATCTTTATCGATGATTTATCTCAGTATGAGTATGTGTATCTTATGAGATACAAGTCAGAAGTCTTTAAAAAGTTTAAAGAATTTAGATATGAAGTAGAAAAGTAAACTGAAAAATCCATTAAGATTCTTCGATCAGATCGAGGAGGTGAATACCTTAGTCGAGAATTCCTAGACTATCTCAAGCAGAATGATATAGTCTCTCAATGGACTCCACCTGAAATACCTCAACTCAACGAAATTTCAGAATGAAGAAATCGGATCCTATTAGATACGGTCTGATCCATGATGAGCTTTACAGACCTCTCTGATTTTTTTGGGGGGCATAGTTTGTTAACTGCTATATATTTGCTAAATAGGGTTTCTTTTAAAACTATTTTTACCATACCGTATGAGATATGGCATAGTAAAAAATCAAGTCTGAGTCATCTCAAAATTTAGGGTTGTCCGACTCATGTCAAAAGACAACAAGAGGATAAGTTAGATTATAGATTCTTTAGAGCTCGATTTATAGGATATTCTAAAGAATCATTAGAATATTATTTCTATATTCCAGAAGATCACAATGTGATTGTGAGTCGACATGCCATCTTTCTTGAAAAATAGTTTATTCAAGATGACGGCATTAGAAAGCAGATCAAGCTAGAGGAGATAGTCTTCCAAGAGCAAAATGCTAAGGACCATTTGGAACCAAATCAGATTGAGCCAATACAATCACTACCTCCTCCACCTCGAAGATTGGAAAGAATTTTTCGTCCTCCTAAGAGGTACTTAGGTACTATTTTAAAGAAAGTAGAGAAAATATTTCTCGTAGATAATGGAGCTCATGGTGATGATCCCAAAATCTATAACGAGGCGATATCATATATCGATTTCGAGAAATGGTTAGAAACAATAAAATCAAAAATTGACTCGATACACTCAAATCAAGTCTGAACTTTGGTAGATCCACCAGAAGGTATAGTACCTATTGGATGTAAATGGATTTATAAGAGAAAGATTGGTACAGATGGGAATGTAGAGACATTCAAAGCCAGATTAGAGGTAAAAGGTTATAGTCAGTGCGAAAGCATTGACTATCAGGATGCCTTTTTATCAGTAGCCATACTTAAATTCATTCGCATATTGCTTGCTGTTGCAGCTTATTTCGATTATGAAATATGATAAATGGACGTAAAAATAATGTTCTTAAATGAATATCTTGAGAAAGATATCTATATGGAACAGCCACTGGGTTTCATATCCAGTAATACTGATCACAAAGTATACAAGCTGCAAAGGTCCATATATAAACTTAAACAAGCATCTCGAAGCTGGAATACTCATTTTAATGATGTGATTAAATTATTTAGTTTCATCAAGAATGAGGAACCATATATTTCAGAAAGATCAGTGGGAGTGCTATTATCTTTCTCGTACTGTACGTGGATGATATCCTCTTTATTGAGAATGATATTTCTATGTTGACCATGGTTAAAATATGATTATCTAAAAAATTTTCCATGAAAGATCTAGAAGAAGCATACTTCATTCTTGGAATCAAAGTCTATAAAGATAGACCGAACAGGATGCTAGGTCTTTCATAGAAAAAGTGCTAAAGAGGTTTAGCATGAAAAACTCTAAGAGAAATTTGGTACCCTTTAGACATGGCATTCATATCTCCAAGAAGATGTGTCCTAGCACACCTGAGGAGATAGAATGCATGAACAAGATTTCTTATACTTCTACAATAGGGAGCCTTATGTATGCCATATTATGTACGCGACTTAATATAGCCCATGCTGTGAGTGTTACGAACAGATATCAGTCGAATCCAGGTGAAGAACACTGGACTTCTGTGAAATGTATCCTTAAGTACTTAAGAAGAACTAAGGATATGTTCTTGATTTTTGGTAATGGAGAACTCCAAGTCCAGGGGTATATAGACTCGAATTTTATGTTCAATATAGATGATCGAAAGTCGACATCTAAAAATCTATTTATGTATAATGGTGGTGCTACCATTTGGAAGAGTTCCAAATAGATAGTAATAGTAGATTCCACCATGGAAGCAGAATACATTGCTGCGTCAGAAGTCACGAAGGAGGTATTTTGGTATAAGAAGTTTATCGTAAAGATCGAAGTGATGTCATCAAATGATATTCCTCTATACTGCGATAATAATGATGCCATAGCCCTTGCTAAGAAGTCAAGATCTTACCAAAAATCTAAACACATCGAACGGTGATACCACCTCATCCACGATTATCCCGAGAAGGAATACGTTGAGATCAAGAGAGTCGACTTCATAAATAATGCGGTAGACCCACTTATAAAGCCATTGGACCAGCAGAAGATCGAAGCCCACCTTGAGAAGATGGGACTTAGATTTGTAGTCAATTGGCTTTATGTCAAGTGAGAGTTTGTTAGATATGTGTGTCCTAGAAATCATAATTGGTTGATACTTGTTATATACTTCTAAGAACAAAATTATAATTTTAACTATAAATAATAAAATAAATTATTTTTTATCATAATGTGTATTTAGTGTCTGTGATACATTTCTTGAGTTAATGGCAATGATAATTCTTATTTTCAAGAGTTAAAAATTTAAGACATGAATTTTCATTATTAACTCATAAAATGCTCCTGACCATAGGATCATCATGAGGATGGTGATTGATCCAAAAGATTGGTGTACAATCGCTTCTTTATAGTAGATAAGTCTTGAGTCTATGGTGTGGAGATACCAGAGCGAGAGTATAGGTACTTGTTAGAGAACGAGGGCACTGAGCGTGACCACCTCGAGCAGTCATTAGGAAGTCTACCTTCTCGTCGATGACTGGCTCAAAGCTGTAGTTGTGTATCTGGTTCTTTGATCTGAGGTGCATCGGTAGTTCACCTTGAGGATGTTATGGTTTGAGTACACCATGACTCGATCTCCTAGCCATTCAGAATCCTGAGGTATATGTTAGCTATAGCATGTTTATTGTAGAAATTAGATTACACTAAGAGAAAATTTATCTACCTCAGTAGATGAGGAATAGCCCTATGATGATCATGAGAATCAAGTCCGTAAGCCCATGGCCATGGCAGAGTGAAATAATAGAAAGAATTTCTATTAAGATTTTTACATTGAACTTGAATCAAATGATTAATCATATGACGGATATTAGGGTTTGACGAGTTCACCTTAATTCTAGTCCGATCGGGACTCAAGATAAAAGAACTTAACCACATAAATAACTGCACCGAGAGGTTCATTTTCAGTTCTGATGGGTTGCCACCATATGCTGCTAGATTTTATTAGTGGATTTTGAAAGTAATTAGAATGATTTAGATGATCAATCATACTAGTTGTCTGAATTAGAAAAGTTTTGATCCATCGAAAGATATTTCGATGATGGAGATCATGACATATCTCATTACCATACTTAACTGAATCTAACTGGATCACACAAATAAGGATTTAGATGTAGATATCATCAATTAGACTAACTCAGTTTAATTGATTTGAATTAGATTCAATTAGGTTCAAAAAAATCATGCTAGCACATGATTGAGCCTAATGTTCTCCTTTAATTATCATTAAAAGTTATCTCGATTGAACCAAATATGTTTGGACTCACTAAAGTATCTTTACTTGGTCTGACTGGAGCTTGTCTAGGTCAGAAAAGAGTTATCTTAATTTATGAGATGAATTTGAGACAACACCTATCATTTTTCGTCATCTACTAAATCCTATTTCGAATATTTGGTCAAACATTGATCTTTGACACTTAAACATCTGCCCATGTGTCAAGCCATCATAGGAGAGAATATTTGGACCAATCCACCTGCTAAAAGGTAGTTGGATAAGGGGCGCACGCCTAGGTAGGCACTTGGAGATATTTCAAATCAGATCCAGATCTGATATTTGGAGAAGTGATAAAGAAGAAGATCTTCAAATCCTATCCAAGTGGATATCGTTAGAGGCCAGGCACTTGCGTGGCTAGATCCAGAACCTCAGAGAGACATCAGGATCATCACAAGATAATCTGATTATCTGCTACAAGATAAAATTAACTTAGATTTAATTTATCTTTTATTTTTATTTTATTTTTTTTATTAGATCAATAATATCATATCTGAAAAGTCTCAAATCTGATCTAGATCCAAGAGAAAAATTTTTATAATATTTCTCTTGATCCAAGCAGATCTGAATGACCCTGATCCGAAAAACATGTTATTTCCTTCAGGCTCAACATCCATGGTAGGTTTAGTCTCAGCGATAGGCTCAGCTATAGTGGTAGGCATAACCCTAGTAATAGGTTTGACCACGATAGTTGGTTTGGGCTCATGCTTGGCCCCCATGCCGGGCTCACTCCCAAGCTACTCCAGGATAGCCTTGGAACCTTCTCCGACTTCATCCCTAAGCCGGCTTAGATCTAGGCTAGGGAACAGTGGAGCCACTTGGGCCTTGCAATTGCTAAAACCCAATTGGTATGCCTCCACTAAATCTTTGGTGACTTCATCTTCAAAATCTTGCAACTCCTTGTAGTTGGAGATTACCCAAATAGTTGCATCTTTGGTAGCAGCCTCAACAACGATAGCCCTCTCATCAGCAGTCGGGCAGCTTCCTTGATAGCTACCATCTTCCCCTCCTAGGCTGTGAGGGTTGGCTTGCAAAGATTGAGCTCCACAATGGTCTTTTTCTCCTATGCAAATTGGGCCTCAAGTTTGCCCACTATCTCCTAAGTGATTGCAAGTTTGGCATCAATCTGATCCCTCTTTTTGATCTTCTTCGCCTCTCGCACCTTGGATGCCCTTAGGAGCTCCTCAGCAACTTCGGCATGAGTCTCAACAGACTAGACCCTCTCCTCCAAAGATTGGCCAAGCCGGCCGAATCTAGTCGGCTCCTCCTGCATAATAGTCAGGTTATTTATCAGTTGCATAAAGGACGAGAAGAATGCTTAGCCTACAAGTTAGGATGTCAATGAAAACATAGAAAGAAAAGATGGAGCAGGCTTACCCCGAGAAACACCATGCAGGAGGATGATATGATCTCATCTGCAGAACGAGTCTTCCTCGTCTCCCAATCGGCAGGCAGCAGAGTCAGCTTCATCAAGTCCTAAGCAACTTAAGGGTTCCGAAAAATGAAATTACTCACTCGGGCCCTCATCCCCATAGCAACGAAGTCTTCACTGGATGTATCTTGGGAAGGGTATCTGGAAGAACCCAAAGGGAGTTGCGGCACTTTTTCTCGGGCAGCACCTAATGATGTACCAATAGGGGTAACTAGAGAACCCAACATGGATGAGTGCTGCATTGACGGGTTGACAGCCTAGGATGGGCCCAGCCTCGATGGTGCAAATGGAGCAGCACTGATGGGTGCTGATATAAAGCTACAGTGGTGCAAATGTATGGACTTTTATTTGGTGATTTAAGAGATGAATCATCATAATCAATGCTAACACTTTCTCTATCAATGGATTCATGCATACGATATTTGACCTTACCAATATCAATATGATTGCTTTTACTACTATCACTTCTCTTCGTAAATTGAACAACACCTATTATATATATTAGAAGAGTCTTATCAGGTATTATTTGAAGTTTTGAAAGATAATGCGGATTCTTCAAAATTTAGTTGATAAAAAAATTTATCTCTATATTTAAGAGGTAAAGGAGCCAAAGAAAATATAAGATATTTTTATAGCCGTCCACCCAAATTCATGTAATGTGAGACATTTTAAATAAAAATTACTTAAAGAGTGAATTTTAGTTCTAGACTTTCTCAAAAATCTCAAAGATGAACAAAATTGGTTTAAAAATATATATTTAAAATAGGGGGAGCTTGATCAGTTAGAGATTAGATCAATTTCTGAAGACTCTAAGCATGGCAAGGTTGATCAGCTTATAGATCAATCAAGTTGAAAAAAAAAATTGGAGCAAGAGGAGCTTGATCAAATAAATGTTGGATAAGAAGAAATCATGATTAAAAAATTTACTAATTTTAAAATTGCTTAAGAAGAGTTAAAAGATGCTATGATTGATTCAGTTATGGAGATCAATGATGAAAAATCAAATCATGTGGAAAAATCTTGTATCAAAGCTATATAAAATCTGGATATTTCATATGAAGATTTGTTCAGCTTACTAATTTTGAAACAGCTTTAGAAATCAAACAATAGGAAAATATGCTTAGTGGAGATGAGTTTTATTATGCCTTAGTATTCAACGATATTTTTGGTATATTAATTAATTTCAAAGCTACTCCAAAGTTCAAGTGGTTAAAAAATTTTATGCATGGAGATTTGAATCCACATGTAAAAGACAACCATATGCAGAGAAATACAAGTTGGAGATATGTGAACATGATCAAAGTTTTATTATTGATTCTATTTGTGTGCAGGAAACAGTTGATGTTCATAGTTATTATCATCGATAATTTGATGTTCATTGGTATAAATTAGATGTTCGAAGAAATCTCGACATTATAATCATGGAGTTAGTGCTGAGAGAAAGTGTTGATGGACATCATCGATTTTGACTGATACATCGAAGAGGATGAGTCAATGAAGAAATTAATCTTCAAATCAATAAAAAAGTTTTATTATTCATTGTTGATTTAATAAATTGTTATATATTATTATCACTATGATGATAATGGTGATGGCTACTATGGCATTATGAGTAACTCCCCACCCAAATGCGTTATCCTGCCGTATGCAATAATTTAGGTGCAAATCTTGCATGTCAGGGGTGGTTTGTGACATTTGCCCACTAGTTAGCTATTTTTCATGATGCATGTGCTAATGGACAATCAAAACACCTGTCAAGTGTGTAGGATTTCAATAAGATTAAAAGCAGCATTTGGTATCATCTGTTTTTCCTGCTCAAGGCCTCTCAATGTTTAGCCACAATCGGCAGATGGGCATGCATAAATTGATGCAGCAATGAGCTAAACTAGTCTATACGGGCCCAATAACACTCAAGTACTCAATTGTGAACAATGAAAGGACAACAAACAGAGGCAAAATAGAAACACAATCCAAGTGAGCCTGTCCGCCAAACGAATGAAAGTTGGGTCTTAGAGCAAGTCCAGAGCCATCACCCATGACTCAATTTAATAAAATCCAGCTAATGCATCAGCCAAAACAAAATTTACTTACAACAACAATTTATCAACCCGAATCTGGTAAAAAAGTCCACAGATTGACAACATCTTGCAAGTTATCCAATAAAAAAAGAACAAGAAGACCAAATCAATAGAAATCCCTGTTCCCTACCCCACCACAAGGACTTGTTGCTGCATCTCAACTGTAAATCCCGCAGGCACACCGAAGAGTTAGAAAAGTACGGCAAAAGGGCGTAACGACAACGCCATCCCCATCGCCTAAGTACGGGTCGGTTCTCTCTCACCTAAGCCACCGCCGGAGCTCCGTCGTCGACGAAGGCGAGATCTCGCCGCCGAAGCTCTCGTTGCAGAATGAGGACACGTTCGACCTCTGCTCCTCCCCGAGTCGCCCCACTGCGCTCTTGAAGCTCGGACTCCTCAGGTTCTGCGAGTACCCGCCGTACCCGTACGCCTCTGGCACCGGGAAGGAAAGCCGCTTCTTAACGGAGCCTGCCCCCCGCTCCCGCTCCGGCGTGGCTGGCCTCTGTCTCGGCGCGCTCTGCGACCGCGCCCGGGCCTTGGCCGACTCCGTCGCCGCCATGTAGTTCGGCACCGTGGCCCGGTGGTGGCGCGACGCCCCGTGGTGGTAGTAGGTGGAGGAGCTCCCCTCCTCCCCCCCGCAGCGAGGGCTCGCGGAGCGCACCTGCAAAGGCCGGGACTTGGAGGGCGACGGTGTGACAGGGGAGTGGTGGGAGCGGCCAAGAGGGGAGGATAGCTGGTGCGAGCTGGGTTGGGGCGGCCGTCGGGGGTTTGTGGGGTTGGTGGTATAAGAGAAGGGCCGAGCTGGGTCGATCTCCAGGGTCTTGATGGGGTCTATCTGATTGATGGAGGCTCTTCCCCTGCTGCTGGCTCTGTTATCAAAAGAAGACCTCGAGGCAATCCAACGGTCCGTCCACCTTGGTGGCCTCTGATCTCCTCTTGAGGCCGCTTCTACTTCTTCCTCGAGCGACGGGAAGAGGTTTCTCTCGGGTCTCCAGAACTTCCAAATGGGTCGGAAATAGGTCTAAGAACAGAGCAAAACACAGAGGAGAAGTATAATGTTGAAGGTACCTGATGAGAGAAGGCATATGAGAGGGCTCGCTCTCGTTTCATAGCAGCCTCCTTTCTGCTCTGCACCATAGCTTGGATGTCCTCAATAGTCCGTGGCCGGTCGTCCCAAACGTCCGCATAACTACTTCCTTCTCTCGACTGTCAAGTATCTCTCGACGATAGAAAGAATCCTACTTTGAAACCATTAATCAAAGGAAAAGGATGAGTTAGTTACCATAGATCTTCTCTGTTCGAGCTCCTGGAGGTATTTGGAGTCCCAGAAGGAAGTGTCGCAGCTGAAGGAGGACTTGTTGCTATTGCACCCCGACGCCTCCTGGACGAGCCGGACCCGCTGGTCTCTTACCTGGGCTTGGACCCTCAGCAACGCTTGCATGCATCTCAGCGTCATGTTCGCTTGCTTCCGGACGTTGTGCCCCCTTACCAGAGCCTGGAGCTTCACCAGCCCTCTCAGTGCCCTCAGCGCCCTCCTCGCCTTCCACCCGTTCCCCAGCACGAAGAAGTCACCTCAGATGTTTAAAAGATCGAATTTTTGTAAAGGAATTAAAACGAATGGGAAAGTACCAGGTATCCTCGAAAGGCCGTCTGGATGACGATGGCGGCGTCGTGCTCCCGGACGGAGGAGCTGGCCGAAGAAGGCTTCGTGAGCCGGACCACCTCCGCCGCTGCCTGCGCCGTCGCCACCGCCGCCTCCGCCGTTGCCGCCGTGGCCATGGCCAGTGCGATGGCATGCCTCTGCTCCGGCGTCACTACTGCCGCCGGCGCCGCCCTCCCGTGCTGCTGCTGCTGCTCGTGGGCCGAAGACTTCCGAAATATCCATCTCCTCTTTTCCCTCTTATGCTAAAGAAAACGGAGTACCAAAGAAACGTAACATATTAGATTCAGCAAAGCAAAATATCAAGGCTTCTTGCAGACTAACCTACCTTCTCCTCCTCATCCTGGTCTTGTTCCTCTCGTTGCTTGGAGGACTTCTTGTCCGAGTCCTTGGAGGGAGATCTGAAGGCCCTTTTCACCGCCGTCAACCACGAGCTTCCTCCCTTCTTTCCCATGAATAATATGGCATTTACGCCGTTGTCAAACGATTCCCACAAGGTTAAAGAGAGAAGCACGAGCACAGCTAAACGAGAAGCGAAGGCAGAACACGAGACTAAGCTATCATCTATCTCTTCGTGCGTCTAGATTTGATGGAGAAATAGACAGAGTCGCACGGGGAAAGATGGCGCGCTCCCAGTCCTTTCGGCCTTCATCGAAGCAACGGCACCTCGGTGGACCAAGGGAAGTTAGAGTCGGCACTAAATGGCTCCCTGACAGCTGGGGCCCACAGAATGCACCGTAGGAAATTTGTAGTTCTCAATACGTTCCATTTGAGAATAAAAGCACAAATTATTTCTGAATTTTGAAATTAAGAATAGACTATAAATTTTTAAAAAATAGCTATTTCAACATGAATAACTATTTTTCTTCTATAATGAATCCATCTTTGGTTCGCAAATAAAATGAATTGGTTTCAGAACTCTTGTTCTCACAAATTGCTGTGGTAGTGGAAGCCCAAAGCTTCAGTTCTGATCCAGTGATTAGAGTTGGTAATGTTCTCCGAGCTGGATGCTCGCTGGGATTCTACTGCTGGCATGTTGTTTATTAATGGCAGAGTGCGGTCAGGTGCAGGAAAGTCTGTGTCGTACGAAATAAGCAATGGAAAAGGAGCTTAGCCTTTGTGACTGCAAAGGGAGGGTTAAGGCACAGCCTTTCCAAAAGCAAAGCACAGAGACGAACTAAAATAACAGCGAGATATATATAAAACTAAATGTTTGAGTGTGTGTGACAGGGAGTGGGTTGGAGAAATAAGGATCTCGAGATAGTTGAGTTGGCTGCACGTGACGTCCCGAATACTCTTGGTCCACTTGTTTGTAAGCTACTATTGACCGGAATCCCATCACCCTTTAGTGACAATACCTCTTTTTCCGAGCACTGACCAGCTTTTTATCTTAAAACTGGAGTTGGGTGAAGAGTTTGATGGTTCCGGTTGTTTTTTTATGAAGTGACGAATTTGAAACTGGGTTGCATGTAGAAGTAAGGTTATGTATATCTCTGGCTCTTTTTAGATTGTTCAATGATGAAAGCTTTGTGCATTTATCTATACTTTTATTTAGATCAGTTGACCTATCAAATTATATAGTTTGATTTTTGTATAAGATCTTATTCTATTAAAAAATGGAGACAAAGCTGTCAAGCAATCAATGATTCAATTGGACCAAGATCTAGTTCCATCTCCACCTAATTGGAGAACAAGCAATCAACAATGTAGATAGAAGGCTGGTCAAAATTGAATTATATTTACTAAAATTTAACAAATCCAAGCCCATTTGATTGGGAGCACTTGGAGAGATGCTCCTCTGGCAAAAATTAGATGAGTAGATTAGGATCTAACCCTATTCTGAAATGAAGGCCAAGTGATCAAGCACTCAATGTTTAACTGGATCAGAATTTAATTTTATCTCCACCTAATTGGGGACCAAGCCATCAAGCAATCAATAATATAGATCGGAAGTTTTTGCCCAAAAAATGCAGACAGAAAGTCGGTCCGAGTGGAATTATATTTACCGGATGTTTAGCAAATCCAAGCCCCCTGGTTGGGAGCGCTTGGAGGGATGCGCCCCCGACCAACTGCTGCCTTGGCGTCATTTGCTCGGGGGACGATCAGCTCCTCACCTGTGACAGGAAACAGTCCTTTCTAAATGACGCGTTTGGTTGTGGTCAGACTTGGCCCACCTTATGGCAAATGAATGCCTTGCACGTCAGCGCAAATCGGTGTGCGATGACTGAAACATGTCAGCCATGAAAGCAACGTATGGCGGGTTCTCGAGATTCCGTCGAGGACGAGATGCTTCCGCCGCTGGGATTCCGCTTCCAGCCTGAAGCGCCACGTGGTTCCACTTCCCAAAAGCGAAAGCGAGTCAAATTTTAGTTGCCGGGAAAACCAGTTTTACCGGGAAAGAAATTTGGGAATTCGTCTCCGCTTTTCATGTTTCGTTAGAAAGCGCAGCCGGTATTTAGTTGGAACTGTTCCAGATCGAAATCGATTGAATATTTTTCACTTCAGACGGTCCGGATCGAATTATAATAATTTAGTTAATTGATATTTGGTAATATGAATTGTTATAATTGTTATTATATTATAGCGTAAATACATTATTTTTACGATGCTATTTTATTATATCACAATATGTTGTATGTTATGTAAGTGTTTCAATATGTGTTTTGATATTTTTGTATTTAATACCATATAGTTATAATATTTTTTTGTATATTATAATACAAGTTATTATGTTGGCAGATGACATGTTAGTTTACCAATAAATTTGTTTTGCCGACATCGATTACCCTTTACCTGATTCTCTACATCTAATAAAAGTCTACAGTTGAAGAATTTAATGCTTTGCGAAGATACGTTGCTCGGTCAATTATTCCTTAGTCTCCGTATGTGCACTTAGAAGGATGTAAATAGGCTAGGTGTATGGTCTTAAATGGCTAGTTGATGGTACTTTATAACAGTACAAGACTAGATTTGTGGGGGAGGCTATCATCAACGAAGTGGTCCTTCCTTTTTAGCCATTTAATCTGGTTGGACACCATTAATTTGGTGTTAACTATATTTTTTTAATAACATTTTTTATCAAGAAGTTTACATGCAAAGCCACCAGGAATTTGATCCCAATTTCCTTATATGTCTACAAGCTCAACAAAACTCTCTATGGCATCAAGCACGCCCCATGAGCATGATATGACCATTTGACAAATTTTATTCTTAAAATTGGATTCTTTGGTTACATTGATCGATCCCCTTTCTTAGCTAGCAAAACAATACAATCACTACTTTATTAATCTATGTTGATGATATTAATATTGCTAGAAATGATGGTCTTATATCACCCATCTCTGATTGCTCAACTTGGGTCTCAATTTTCCATGAAGAATCTTGGTTTCTATGTTATCTTTTGGGAATCAATATCACACCAATGGTTAATGGGTTATTTTTGTCTCAAATAAAATATACTCTTGATTTTCTCCACAAAGCCTCTAGTCTCAAACCATATAGCTCTCAATTACTGCTTCTTACAAATCAAGTTCTTCGTCCGGTGATCCACTGCCAAATCCTTCTTTTTATCATGGTATTGTTAGTGCATTATAATATCGCAGTCTCACATGGCCAAACCTTGCCTTTACAATAAATTAAGCTTGCCACTTCGTGCATGTTTGAACATCCAGTCACCTGGTTGCTGCTAAAAGAATCTTGCATTTTTTTAAAGGAACAGTTGGTCACTTTTCTCGAAGTACCTTGGATGCACCAGTTGAATATCATACTCTCGCTCATATTGCTGCTACATTATTTTGGATGCACCAGTTGCTTAAAGAACTGCATATATTTATATGGTCGCCTCCTGTACTTTGTTGCGACAATATAAGTGCCATATCTTATGCCTCTAATCTTATTTTTTATGCAAATATTAAATTTAATGAATTCGATTATCATATTATGCAAGAAATTGTGGTTCACAAAGATATTGATGTGTGGAATGCTTTGACTCAAGATTAGTATGCAGATATCTTCACCAAATGCCTCTCTTCTCAACACTTCATCAAACTTCTTAAGGCTAAATTGAAGATCCTTGATTAGCCCATCAATTTGATGGGGGTGAGATGATTGATTTTGCATGTAAATATAAATTTTCAAAATTAATTCATTAGACCTTTCACTAATGTGGCTAGAGTTGGATGCCGTCTTAGATCTACAACGTCGAAGGAAAGGTGTTTAGGCAGGAGATCCTTCGATGCTTAAGTTAGTTGGAGCCTTAAAAATAGTAGAGAGAAAAGAAGATGAAAGTTGGGAGAGCGGGGAGTATTCTCTCCTCTTGCTTGTACTTACCCCCTATTTTTTTTACCTGAGGGTCCTTTTGTACCTCTTTTGCATAAAGATTGAGCCCACAGACCAATAGCAGAAATCCATGATTTTGTTAGGCCTAGCCCTATAAGCCGTTAGGCTACGTTCTGGCCTTTTGCTGATCTCTCACTCCTCTTTTGAGTTAAGGTTGTTAATTATGGGTATTAGGTGGAGACTTCTTCTGTTTGGCTAATTGGATTGGTGGTCTTTGGTCCACACTGGGTGTGACCTCGCCAAACCATCTTGGGTGAGCCCGAGAGGATTAAACTCGGTCGGCAGATTACTTTTCCAATAGATGCCACCTACTTCTAAGTTTGAAGTGGCCTTTTAACTTTGAACGAAGGAAGTTATCACCTTAATAGTTGAACCACGGACCTGATTGATGGGTGCATCCTCTTTATTGCACCTTAAAAGAAGGAGCTTCTAGGGATTAATTACCGTAGTGCTTCATGACCCATCATGCCATTATTATGGGCAGCATTTGAGGAGTCATGGGGCGATGCCCCAAGAAGAAGAAATCCAGAGATTGCTCTTGGTCTCGTTGGTGCTTGCCATGTGTCAGGTGATGGCAAGTTCTCAAGCATAATTTATAGATTGCCTTATGCAGCTTGATCGAAGAGAGGAATGACAAAGAGTCATCAGGCTCATCATTTCAAAGACAGCCATATGGTAAGATTTGGCGACTTGATGACAAAATTTGCACCATCGATAGCTTGTATAAATAGACTATCCATCTGACCAGTTTCCATCATCCCATTATTGCTGGTTGCTTTTTTATCATTGTAGCTATCACAAGAAGATTTTTTTTTCTATTTTATAGTCATGAAGCTATTATTGTCATCGATTAAGTTGGCCATGAAGAAGAAAATGAGCTCCTCGTAAGAGAAGTCCTCGTCTAAGAGGGTGAGTAGCACCTAGGTGGAGCATCCTGCTTTCACCCCCTTGTAGTCTGGGTCAACTGCATCAACAACATCAAAGTCATTTCAGACCCCTCTTCTATTAGGTTGGGCCCCACCTCTCCTTGTTGGGTTGGCAAGGCTTAGAGTGGACCTTTCTTTTTCCAAAGGCAGTGGGGGGTTTAAAGGGGCCTTAGTAGGTATTCCCGCTGAGATTAGGTTTTGATACATCAAGGAGTATAAGACTTTGGCGGACTTCGAGAAGGTGATTGTTGAGGTATCTTCTAAGGCTTTCGTTCAAAATTTTGAGGACTGCAAGACTTGCTTAAGGTGGATGGTTCTAAAACTGGACATGAGATGCCTTCACCTTAGGAATAGTGATGAAGAAGTCAGGATAATTTCCTCAGATGAAAACTAGGTCTTTCTGAAGGGAAATCCTGATTTCCCGGTCCAGGTTCGTCCAGATCTGATTAGATCAAGAGATATATTTCAAAAAATTTTTCTTGATCTCAATCAGATCTTGATAAGTTTCAGATCTGATTCTTATTATTTTAATAAATAAAATAAAATAAGATAAATTAAATTAAATTTAATTTACCTGATTTGGGTAATCCTATTACCCTGTAGATGATCCTGATTGCAGCGAAAGATTCTGGATCTTAGCCATGCAAGCGCCTGGCCTCTACCAGTATCCACTCAGGTTGGATCTGGAGATCCTCTTCTTCTCTATCACACCTCCAAAAATCAGATCTGGATCTGATCTGGAGGATCTTCAAAACTCTTTTGAAGATCTGCAGTCGTCCTTTTGCAGCAGCGCAGCCTTCTTGCTTTTGATCGCCTTTCCTTGATCTGAATCGCACCAACCTAAAGTCCAAAACACTTTTGGACGTGGAGAGCAAGGGGAGAAGAGACTATGGCATGGAGAAGGAGGGGAGAGGCAGCCTTGGGGCGTGGGTCTAATTTTCACTTAGAATTAGGGTTGGGCGCAGGGTCTTATTTATAGACCTCTTGTGATCCAACTCCTCTTCCTCTCAACCAATCACAACCCTTTGTGAAATCAGATCTAAATCTGATTGGTTGGAATAGAGACCCCTGGATTCCTCCTTAGAGGGTGCCTAAGACCAGTCAAACTGGATTCTTAGTAGAACTCTGATTGGAATCCAAAAGGGAGGTGGAGTCCTTGTCCAACAAGGACTCCTAGGCGCCTCCTACTTGGGCTCACGCCACCCTTGGCGTGCGCCCTTCTCCTTGCCAGGTTCTGGCAGGGGGACAGGCCCCCACCAGCTCTCCAATAGGTGCATGACATGTGGTCAAAAGTCAAAGGGTCAATGGTCAACGTTTGACCAGTCAAAGGTAGACTTTTGACCAAAGTCAAAGAACAAGAAATGGCAGGTGACCAAAAATGGCAGGTAATGTCTTACAAATAAGACAACCTATTCTGACTTGGACAACCTCCAGTCAGACCATATGAAGGCCTCTGATTGAGCACAAACTCCTTTGGCTCAGTCAGGACAACTTATTTATGATAGTAAAAGAAGAACGTTAGGTTCAATCGAGTGCTAGCACGATTTCCTTGAACCTAATTGAATCTCATTCAGATCAATTGAACTAGATCAGTTCAATTGATGATCACCAGATTCAAACCCTTGTTTGTGTGACCCAGTTAGGTTCAGTTCTGTATGGTAATGGGATATGTCATGATCTCTATCATAGACATCATCGAAACTCCTTTCGATGGATCAGAACTCTTCTGATTCGAACAGCTAGAATGATCGATCATCTAAATCATTCTAATTGCTCCCAAAATCCACCAGTGACACCTAGCAGTATATGGTGGCAACCCATCAGAGCTGAATGCGAACCTCTTGGTGCAGCTACCTGTGTGATTAAGTTCTTCTATCTTGAGCCCCGATCAGATTAGGGTTAAGGTGAACTCGTCAAACCCTAGTCTCTGTCATATGATGTAATCATTCGATTCGAGTCCAATGTGAAAATCTAAATAGAAACTCTTTCTATTATTTCACTCTGCCATGGCCATGGGATTTCTGGACTTGATTCTCATGATCATCATAGGGCTGCTCCTCTACCACCGAGGTAGATAGATTCCATCTTGATGCAATCCAGTTCCTACAATGAACATGCTATAGCCAACATACACCTCAGGGTTCCATATGGCTAGGAGACCGAGTAATGGTGTAGTCAAACTATAACACCCTCAAGGTGAACTGCCGATGCATCTCAGGTCAAAGAACCAGACACACTACTGCAGCATCGAGTCAGTCATTGACGAGAAGGTAGACTTCCTAATGACTACTCGAGGTGGTCACGCTCAGTGCCCTCGTTCTCTAACGAGTACCTGTACTCTCGCTCCGGTGTCTCCACACCGTAGACTCAAGACTCATCTACTAAAGAGAAGCGATTCGTACACCAACCTTCCGGATCAATCACCATCCTCGTGATGATCCTATGGTCGGGAGCATGTTTATGAGTTAATAATGATTATTCATGTCTTAAATTTTCAACTCTTGAAAATATGAATTATCATTACCATTAACTCAAAGGATGTATCACAGACACTAAATACACATATGTGATAGAAAATAACCCATTTTATTAATTATAGTCAAAATTATAATTTTGCCCCTAGAAGTGTATTACAAGTGTCAGCCAATTCTGGCTTCTAGGGCACATATATCTAACAATCTCCCACTTGTCCTAAAGCCAATTGGCTACAAGTCTAAGTCCCATCTTCTCAAGGTGGGCTTCGATCTTCTGCTGGCCCAACGGCTTTGTAAGTGGGTCTGCCACATTATCTGTGGAGTTGACTCTCTTGACCTCGACGTAACCCTTTCTCGAGGTAATCGCGGATGAGGTGGTATCGCCGCTCAATGTGCTTGGATTTCTGGTGAGACCTCGGCTCCTTAGCAAGGGCTATGGCGCCATTGTTGTCGCAGTATAGAGGAATGGCATCTGATGGCATTACTCCAATTTCTGCAGCAAACTTCTTGTACCAGAATGCTTCCTTTGCAGCCTCTGATGCAGCGATATATTCTGCTTCCATGGTGGAATCTGCTATCACAGTTTGCTTGGAACTCTTCCAGCTGACAGCTCCACCATTGCACACAAACAGACTTCCAGATGTCGACTTTCGATCATCTATATCGGACATGAAAGTCCGAGTCTGTGTATCCCTGGACTTGGAGTTCTCCATTACCAAAGACCAACATCATATCCTTAGTTCTTCTCAAGTACTTAAGGATACATTTCACAGAAGTCCAGTGTTCTTCACCTGGATTTGACTGATATCTGCTTGTGACACTCACAGCATGGGCTATATCAGGTCGTGTACATAGCATGGCATACATGAGGCTCCCTATTGCAGAAGCATAAGGGATCTTGCTCATGCGTTCTATTTCCTCAGGTGTGCTGGGGCACATCTTCTTGGAAAGATGAATACCATGTCTGAAGGGTATTAATCCCCTCTTAGAGTTTTCCATACTAAACCTCTTTAGTACTTCCTCTATGTACATCTTCTGTGAAAGTCCTAGCATCCTATTCGGTCTATCCCTATAGACCTTAATTCCTAGAATAAAGGATGCTTCACCTAGGTCTTTCATGGAGAATTCCTTGGACAACCACATCTTGACTGATGTCAACATGGGAATATCATTCCCAATAAGGAGGATGTCATCCACGTACAATACGAGGAAGACAACAGCGCTCCCACTGACCCTTTTGAAAACACATGGTTCCTCTTCATTTTTGATGAAACCAAACTTTTTGATCACATCATTGAAATGAGTGTTCCAGCTTCCGAGATGCTTGCTTAAGTCCATATATGGACCTTTGCAGCTTGCAAACCTTGTGATCAGTATCACTGGATGTGAAACCTAGCGGCTGTTCCATATAGATATCTTCCTCAAGATATCCATTTAAGGAATGCCGTTTTCACGTCCATTTGCCATATTTCATAATCGAAATAGGCTGCAACAGCAAGCAATGTGCGGATGGATTTTAGCATAGCCTACTGGGGAAAAGGTATCCTGATAGTCAATGCCTTCGCGTTGACTATAACCTTTTGCCACTAGTCTAGCCTTGAATGTCTCCACATTCCCATCTGCACCAATCTTTCTCTTGAAGATCCATTTACACCCAATAGGTACTATACCTTCTGGTGGATCTACCAAGGTCCAGACTTGGTTTGAGTGCATCGAGTCAATTTCTGACTGCATTGCCTCTAGCCATTTCTCGGAGTCGATATCTGATATCGCCTCGTTGTAGGTTTTGGGATCATCACCATGAGCACCATTACCTATGAGGAACATTTTCCTCTACATCCTCTGAAATAATACCTAAGTATCTTTCAGGGGGACGGGAAACTCTTTCCGATCTACGAGGTGGAGGAGGTAGTGTTCTTATTGGCTCAACCTGATTTGGTTCCACTTGGTCCTTAGCTCGTTCTGCTTGTGAGACTTTCTCATCAAGCTTAATCTGCTTTCCAATGCCGCTATCTTGAATAAACTATTTTTCAAGAAAGATGGCATGTCGACTCACAATCACATTGTGGTCTTCTGGAATGTAGAAATAGTATCCTAATGACTCTTTAGGATATCCTATGAATCGAGCTCTAAAGGACCTAAACTCTAACTTGTCCGCTTGTTGTCTTTTGACATGAGCCGGACAACCCCAAATTCTGAGATGACTCAGACTTGGTTTCTTACCGTGCCATATCTCATACGGTGTGGTAGGAACGGTTTTAGAGGGAACCCTATTCAGTAGATAGATTGAAGTTAACAATGAATGTCCCCAAAGAAAATCAGGGAGGTCTGTGAAGCTCATCATGGATCGAACCATATCCAATAGGGTCCGATTTCTCCGTTCTGAAACCCCGTTGAGTTGAGGTGTTCCTGGTGGAGTCCATTGAGAGACTATGCCATTTTCCTTAAGATAGTCTAGGAATTCCCGGCTAAGGTATTCACCTCCTCGATCTGATCGAAGAACCTTAATGGGTTTTCCAGTTTGTTTTTCTACTTCATGTCTGAATTCTTTGAACTTTTCAAAAGCTTCAGACTTGTGTCTCATAAGATACACATACCCATACCTAGACAGATCATCGGTAAAGGTAATGAAGTAGACAAAATTGCCTCTAGCCGGCACATCAAATGGGCCGCACACATCAGTATGTACTAGGGCAAGGAGATCTGTGGCCCTCTCCCCATGTCCAACAAAAGGGAGTTTAGTCATTTTGCCTTGAAGACAAGATTCACAAGTTGGATATGACTCAAAAGTCAATGGACTCAATAGCCCATTTTTCTCCAATTTGTTAATCCTATCTTCTGCTATATGACCTAATCTCAGGTGCCATAGATATCTGTCGTTTGGACTATCCCTAGGTCGTTTGGCATTCACGTTTTGCTCGATAGTTAAAACAGGTACATCAATATGTAGCTGATAAAGACCATTAATAAGGAAACCATTTGCAATTTTATTTCTTTCATAAAGAATGTTACAATGGTCCTTAAAGAAGGTGATCACATAACCTTCTTGTGCTAAGCATGAAACAGAAATCAAATTCCTGCTAGCTGCAGGCACATAATAACAGTCTTTTAAAACTAAGTCTAAACCAGATGGTAATCGAAGAGGGTATGTTCCCACGGCTACTGCAGCAACTCTTGCTCCATTACCGATGCGTAGGATCATGTCTCCATCCCTCAGCCTCCTGCTATCCTCAAGACCCTGCATAGAAGTGCACAGATGAGCACTAGAACCAGAGTCAAGCACCCAACTGGATGCAGAAGAAACCGTAAGGTTAGACTCAATAACGAGCATACCTCCAGAAGGACCTTCCTTCTTGTTCTTCAGGGTGGCCAGGTAAGTAGGGCAGTTCCGCTTCCAATGGCCGTCGCTGTTGCAATGGAAACACTTTCCTTTGCCATCGACCTTCTTCTTCGGTTCTGCCTTCTTCTTCTTTGATCCTTCCACCTTTTGCTTTTTCACAGACTTCTTTTTCTTTCCATAAGACTTTCTTTTGGAAGAAGTCCGTTCCATAGCAAGAACTGAGCCTTTAGAACCTTTCATAGAAAGCTCAGCGGTAACCAGCATATTCATTCAACTCGGCCAAGGAATTTTGAAGTTTATGCATGTGGTAATTCATGATGAATTGCCCATATGCATCAGTCAAGGATTGCAGAATAATATCGTTCTGCAAGTCCAAGTCCAACTTCACACCGAGCTTCTCAAGCTCTTCCATGTCCTTGATCATTGTCAGACAGTGATCTTGGACTGACTGCCCATCACGCATCTTAGCCTTAAAAAGTCATTTCGTGACTTGATATTTGGCTGCGCGACTCTGTTCACCAAACATCTCCTGCAGGTGAGCCAACATTTGGCGAGCAGTCCCGATATCTTCATGTTGGCGCTGGAGCTCATCAGACATCGAGCCCAACATGTAAGTATCTGGCCTTATTATCTTCGTCAATCCATTTTTCCAGAGACGCTCTCTGTTCAGTGGATGGACGAGCTGGTAAGGTGGGAGGGTCCTGGTCCAAAACATGGTGTTAACTTCTCTGAACCCAAAACAATTTTGTAGTTCCTGAGCCAATCTTTATAATTGGGTCCAGTCAGTCTATGTGTGTCCTAGGATACGTGCCAATGGGTTGGACGCAGACATTTTCCTGTAGAGAGTCAAAGATTCTAGTTAGATACTGTAATTTTGACTTGACCAATTTGTTTAGGGATTTTATTTTTAAACAAATTAGCTCCCACTATTTTCTCGGATCCCTACACTCCCTCTGTAGAGATGCGAAAATCTCCACGATTAATGATTTCTAGTGGGTGGTGCGGTCTCACCAACTGACTCATCACCTCACCTAACAGTTATTGGTGATGGGTTAGCCAATGAGTGAACAACTCTTGTTCAATGATTCTCTAATCATGGTGCACCCAAACTTGGTCTCTAATTCATGAATCTCACCGTATCCGGAATATTGATCCACTCCTTAGTTAAGTCAGACCCACCATTTGCATAGACTGGATTCCTAATTGAGTCTCTCACCGTATCCGAAATATTGAGCCCAACTCATCCTCCAGCCCATAGCATCCAATGCCTAATAGACATGGTTGCATCTTCCCGGTGCAACTGAGCCACTGTATCCAGCCGAGAACAATCAACCCCGGGAAGGGCCCGCACATCTACAATGGTGGAAGACCTCAGACTTAATCTTTTCTTAGGGAGAATTGATTCAGGTCTCATTAAACTAGACTTGGCTTAGTCATAACAATTATGACTAACCTAGTGGCATGGGTTCAGCTCGGATTATTGACCACCTCAGATCAGAACTGTGTCAACAGATATGGCCAGGTAAGTGAGACCGGTGGAAGGAATATGCCATTAACTCGCACAAGAACGCATTCAGGTCGAGTAGCTTCCAATTAAAAACCAGTCGGTCGTCTGTGCCAAACTTACCTTAGACACCAAATTGTTGAGTCAGAACCAATTGGGTTAGCCTACAATCCAGACTCTAACCTCTGAGCCTAATTAGGTCTTGCTTGATCGTGACTCGATCTTGACCCAGACTTAATCCTATTAGGCTGGTCAATTTAAGCATTGTTGATCCCATCTAACCAACTCTTGATTCGGTTTGATCAACCGCTTAGACCTAATTGAGCTACCCAAGCCCGAACCCAGTATTATGAATATGTCTTAGATCTGAAATTCTCAATTTTAGACCTAATTAATATTCCATAAACTTAATTCTTAATTAAGTTGGGTTCATAAACAAAATATGCACAATAAATCCTAGGGTTTCAGGATCTAGGGTTTTGCAGAAAGTAAGTTTTGGGTTTCTGATTAAGGACGAACACGCAGCACCCCTACACGTCATAAGAACACCCCATCGAATGGGAAGAGAGGGCCTTTAAACCCTTCTTCGTTCTTATGACCGGACGGCCAAGAGGAACGCCTTAATCAGGAACATGTAAATCTACAAAACAGTTATAGATCTATATCATATATCTCATATACAAATTTAGATCTAATCAAGGCATATTTTGCATACATCTCATGTATCAAATCATGCATGTTTTCAGATCTAAATTATCTCATAATAATCTAAAAAATTAGATTTAAATTGATCTAATCAAAATAAATTCTAATCTAGACAATTATGTAGAACTATTCTACAACTAGTCTAGACATGCATCTATCATATCTCATATGATATTTAAAATTAAATAATTTTTATTTGCTGTTTATCAGATGTTATTATAACACTTATAATATCAGAAAATAGTAAATAAGAAGATCTAAAATATGATTTAATCAGATTAAATCAAAGACATGCAAAACTATTCTATAGAACTATTCTATTCTAGAACTAGTCATGCATATCTTCATGTTCTTAGATCCAAATCATTTAATTTTAATTTTTTCTGATTTCAGATCTGATCACATCTCATGTGACATCTGAAATCACTTTATTTTCTAATTAAAATAAAATTAAAATCAGATCTAAACAATTTTAGAACCATGGCTCTGATACCAGTTGAAGGGAAATCCTGATTTCCCGGTCCAGGTTCGTTCCAGATCTGATTAGATCAAGAGATATATTTCAAAAATTTTTCTCTTGATCTCAATCAGATCTTGATATATTTTAGATCTGATTCTTATTATTTTAATAAATAAAATAAAATAAGATAAATTAAATCAAATTTAATTTACCTGATTTGGGTAATCCTATTACCCTGTAGATGATCCTGATTGCAGCGGAAGGTTCTGGATCTTAGCCACGCAAGCGCCTGGCCTCTACCGGTATCCACTCGGGTTGGATCTGGAGATCCTCTTCTTCTCTATCACACCTCCAAAAATCAGATCTGGATCTGATCTGGAGGATCTTCAAAACTCTTTTGAAGATCTGCAGTCGTCCTTTTGCAGCAGCGCAGCCTTCTTGCTTTTGATCGCCTTTCCTTGATCTGAATCGCACCAACCTAAGTCCAAAACACTTTTGGACGTGGAGAGCAAGGGGAGAAGAGACTATGGCATGGAGAAGGAGGGGAGAGGCAGCCTTGGGGCGTGGGAAATCTCTCTGAATTCACTTAGAATTAGGGTTGGGCGCAGGGTCTTATTTATAGACCTCTTGTGATCCAACTCCTCTTCCTCTCAACCAATCACAACCCTTTGTGAAATCAGATCTAAATCTGATTGGTTGGAATAGAGACCCCTGGATTCCTCCTTAGAGGGTGCCTAAGACCAGTCAAACTGGATTCTTAGTAGAACTCTGATTGGAATCCAAAAGGGAGGTGGAGTCCTTGTCCAACAAGGACTCCTAGGCGCCTCCTACTTGGGCTCACGCCACCCTTGGCGTGCGCCCTTCTCCTTGCCAGGTTCTGGCAGGGGGACAGGCCCCCACCAGCTCTCCAATAGGTGCATGACATGTGGTCAAAAGTCAAAGGGTCAATGGTCAACGTTTGACCAGTCAAAGGTAGACTTTTGACCAAAGTCAAAGAACAAGAAATGGCAGGTGACCAAAAATGGCAGGTAATGTCTTACAAATAAGACAACCTATTCTGACTTGGACAACCTCCAGTCAGACCATATGAAGGCCTCTGATTGAGCACAAACTCCTTTGGCTCAGTCAGGACAACTTATTTATGATAGTAAAAGAAGAACGTTAGGTTCAATCGAGTGCTAGCACGATTTCCTTGAACCTAATTGAATCTCATTCAGATCAATTGAACTAGATCAGTTCAATTGATGATCACCAGATTCAAACCCTTGTTTGTGTGACCCAGTTAGGTTCAGTTCTGTATGGTAATGGGATATGTCATGATCTCTATCATCGACATCATCGAAACTCCTTTCGATGGATCAGAACTCTTCTGATTCGAACAGCTAGAATGATCGATCATCTAAATCATTCTAATTGCTCCCAAAATCCACCAGTGACACCTAGCAGTATATGGTGGCAACCCATCAGAGCTGAATGCGAACCTCTTGGTGCAGCTACCTGTGTGATTAAGTTCTTCTATCTTGAGCCCCGATCAGATTAGGGTTAAGGTGAACTCGTCAAACCCTAGTCTCTGTCATATGATGTAATCATTCGATTCGAGTCCAATGTGAAAATCTAAATAGAAACTCTTTCTATTATTTCACTCTACCATGGCCATGGGATTTCTGGACTTGATTCTCATGATCATCATAGGGCTGCTCCTCTACCACCGAGGTAGATAGATTCCATCTTGATGCAATCCAGTTCCTACAATGAACATGCTATAGCCAACATACACCTCAGGGTTCCATATGGCTAGGAGACCGAGTAATGGTGTAGTCAAACTATAACACCCTCAAGGTGAACTGCCGATGCATCTCAGGTCAAAGAACCAGACACACTACTGCAGCATCGAGTCAGTCATTGACGAGAAGGTAGACTTCCTAATGACTACTCGAGGTGGTCACGCTCAGTGCCCTCGTTCTCTAACGAGTACCTGTACTCTCGCTCCGGTGTCTCCACACCGTAGACTCAAGACTCATCTACTAAAGAGAAGCGATCGTACACCAACCTTCCGGATCAATCACCATCCTCGTGATGATCCTATGGTCGGGAGCTGTTTATGAGTTAATAATGATTATTCATGTCTTAAATTTTCAACTCTTGAAAATATGAATTATCATTACCATTAACTCAAAGGATGTATCACAGACACTAAATACACATGTGTGATAGAAAATAACCCATTTATTAATTATAGTCAAAATTATAATTTTGCCCCTAGAAGTGTATTACAAGTGTCAGCCAATTCTGGCTTCTAGGGCACATATATCTAACCAACGCAAATAATTAAAAATCAGATGATAGATATTATCACCTGTATAAATGCGCCTAAAGAGGATGAGATCTAGCCCAGCCCCAAGGCTGCCTCTCCCCTTTCTCCATGCCATAGTCTCTTCTCCCCTTGCTCTCCACGTCCAAAAGGAGTTTTGGACCTTGGTTGGTGCGATTCAGATCAAAGAAAGGCGATCAAATCTTCTTGCCCTAACAAGAAGGCTGCGCTGCTGCAAAGGACGACTAACTCATCTTCAAAACCTTTAGTTTTGAAGATCCTCCAGATCAGATTCAGATCTAATTTTTGGAGGTGTGATAGAGAAGAAGAGGATCTCTAGATCCAACCCGAGTGGATACCGGTAGAGGCCAGGCGCTTGCGTGGCTAAGATCCAGAACCTTCCGCTGCAAACAGGATCATCAACAGGGTAATAGGATTACCCAGATCAGGTAAATTAAATTTGATTTAATTTATCTTTTAATTTTATTTTATTAAAATAATAAGAATTAGATCTAAAATATATCAAGATCTGATTGAGATTAAGAGAAAAATTTTTGAAATATATCTCTTGATCTGATCAGATTTGAACGAACCTGGACTGAAAAATCAGGATTTTCCTTCAGTTTAGCCAATACTTGGCTTTATCCTTATGAGAGAATGGGAATAGCTTTAACCTAAGTGCATCATCCAAAAAATTTTGGATTTTGATA